>JARJCP010000107.1:0-349313 GCA_029281795.1 Mycena crocata | reverse complement strand
GCGACGTCGTCGATGAACTCTCGGGGGTGGCGACGAGCAGCCATGGAGGGCCGTAGGGCTGTATACGGCGTCAGCGTCGTCTACGGCGCGCTCATGACTATTTTATAGATAAATGTATGCATTTTTTTGGGCGACGCTGGGCGCGCGCGCCTTCGTGTGACTCGCTCAGGGGGTCGGCGCCGTGTATGGCCGCGCACACGTTTATTTACTAGGTACTAGCTACGCAGTACACTACTGCTACACTACGGGAGGCGGGACTCTGGTACTTACCGATTAGGAAGGTCGTGGTCGAGGGTCAAGTGCGAAAAGGTGGCTGTGCTGAAAGGTTTGGTATGATGCGTGGCCATTCTCGGCAGCTCATGCCGACCATCAACGGCAGAGCCGAAGCCGAAACTGGCCACGCATCATCAATCAGTGGCGGAGTTTAGAACCCTTTGCCACTTGCTCCTGACCACCATGTCCATGGTGCGTCTTGACAGCGAGTGGCGGGGAGGCGTCGGGGGCGGGGCGGGGACGTATATAGGATAGTTAGCGACTCCTAGACACACAAAAAATGAGAAAACATCGTACGAATGCGCGCAACAGAGAAAAAGACAACAAAGTGAAAAAAATTGCAGGGGTGGCCAGGTAAGTGCGTTGCTGCGCGTGGGGCACTTGAAAATAACCCTCGCCTGCAGATAACATGCTAGAGAGCCTTTGCGAACGATTAGCAGGATCAAAAAGTGGCAAACAAAGTGCGTACGTATAAGCGGCCGAAGATTTGAGGAGGCTGACATGGGTCGAAATGCTCCAGCGACGTCGAAACTTCAAGCGCGATGTTGGGGCGGGTGTATGAGGTGTCTAAGACGCAGGGAAAACGTGAGTGACGCGTTAATTGAGCGGAATAAATATTTGACGGCGGGGGGGATTAGTGAAGACGCACATATTAGGTGTGTTGCTACGCGTGCAGCCCTTCAAACGACTGACGCGCATATATCAACGTGTTGCAGACGCTTGCACAACGGTTAGAAGGAATAGCAACGTCAGAAAAAGGTGCGTACATGCAAATGTGGGGAATATCGAGGAGGCTGACATTGGTCGAAATGCTCCAGCAACGCGGAAACTTCAAGCAAGATGTCGGGGAGGGTGTATGAGGTGTCTGAGAAGCAGGGAAAACGTTAATGACGCGTTAATTGAGCGCGATTGAAGTAGGAGATTTGGGTATGGAGGTTGGTGGCAGGGTGTCGCGTGGACATGAAGCGGAGGAGGACAGACAAGTTTGCCAGTGCGGTGCGTATCCCTACGACTTTATAGTACCTAGACGGTGCCACTGACGGCGCTATTGTTCTACAGAATTAAGCGAAACGGGCGCAGCTTGGCCCCGATTTTCTAATCAATTCGAGCGCGAAGGTGGCCCGACCAGCTCCAAGCGCAAACGCGTATCAGCGCTGCATTGTCCCCGGCTGTTGCAGTGTTGTGGCATTGTTCTCGTGCGCCGAGCCACCAGGTATTATCTGGTAGTATCCTAAGTATCGACTTACCGAATTTTTGCACTTTCCAGAATCATCTACTCTGCCACCACAATCTCCCCCACCAAGCAGTTTATACTCAAGCCTGTACACCCATGTCCGAACCCGTACCACCTAGGCGCTCAACCCGCCACAAAACCTCCGGAGCCGCTGCTGCGCCCGCCACTACACCTCTTCCAAGCCGCAAGAAGAAAACCGTGAACGAGGGCAAGGAGGGCAACGCGACTGCCGTGCCCAAACCGGCTGTAGCGAAAAACAAAAAGGCCAAAAAGGGTGGTAACGCTGCTACAGAGCCGGCGCCGGTGGGTTTTTTCGTCTCGTTGCTCGTGGATTATTATTTACTTAAAGCATATTGTGCAGATGTTGCCACCAGTGAACGCCGCGCCGGAGGCGCCGCAACTTAATCCAGAAGCGCCGCTGGTGCGTTTTTATTTATCGCTGAGGGACCGTGCTGACTGGGAAATGATTCTGCAGACACTCGAGGCAGCCAAGGAGCCGACGAACATGGATTTGGAAGCGCTCCTGGTGGGTTTCATTCATGTCTGGTGGGACTCTACCCATTTTTCCTTTGTGTAGACACTCGACGCACGGAACGAAACGTCCAGCGCCGATGCTGCAACGGACACACCACAGGAACCGTCGAGTCCCGACGGTGTGTGCAGCCCAAAGAACAACACTCCCGAGCCGGAAGACGCGTCGGTAGGTCCTATACCCGCATCTAGTCGTCCGAAAGCTCACATATCAGAAGGACGACTGGGAGTATGAGCCGGCTCCTAACAATTATGTGCCGACTCCGGAGGAGATTGCAGCTGCGGCGACCCTGGTGGCGGGGCAGCCGTACCCCGGCGACGATGTCATTGGGATGGGCCACATGGACCAGCGATTCATAATCTGGCCGCACCCAAAGAAGAACAATGTTCACTGCCTTGTCGACTCCGGCTCTTACATGCAAACTCTGGTGAAGGACATAAATTTCTTCGACCCAGAATTCGACATCGCCGCCTGGTACAGAAACTCCCTGGAGACTGCGCTAGCCAGTGGATCCCCATACGCTGTATTCCCAGCAGCTGCTTTCGAGGACACGAAGATGCGGCTGCGCCTAGAGAAAGGCGGGGCCCGGCACCGCAGCGCGACGCCCGGCCCGGGCCCCGACGACCACGAAACGGATTGGGAGTCGGACGGGTCGGACTACGTTGCCACGGCCGCAAAGGAAGCAAAGGCGCTTGAAGAGCATAACAAAGTCGCCAGGCAGATTCCCGGCGCCGCAGTGCAGCTCTCGATCGAGGAGCAGGACCGGTTAGACGATGCGGAGTTTGGTGCTGGCGAGGAACGTCGGGGGAAAGACAAAGGGAAAGGGAGAAAACACCATGCGTCGGAAGATGAGGAGGAGGAGGAGGAGGAGGGAGGTGGAGGGTGGCAAGGTGAAGAAAGTGAGGATGACGACGACACAGCCCACGGGCCGTGGGCTTTGCGGCCAGGCCCCATTTCTCAGTCAAAGGTGGACAAGCTCCTCGCCACGCGTGCATCGCTGCACGAATTGGTAGTAGAGGTGGCACGAACCGAGGGGAAACGCGTGTCCGCCGTGTACAAGGCGATGGGGGAGACCAATCCATCCAGCAGGACGACGAATCCGTGGAACGCGCACCAGACGAAGTATCGGGCAGAGAATCCGAAGCCCGCAAGCAGTGAGTCGCGCGGTTTTTTTCTCATGCGCTGGTGGCTGATGAGCGGTGAACTCAGAGTCGTCAGAGGATTATCAGCAAGAGATCCGAGCAGCTTACGAAGAGCTCTTCTCCTCCCTTTCCGACGAGGACAGAAGTGATCCTGCTAAGCGCAGTGAATGTACAAGAGAGGTGATGGAGTGGTATCAGTCGAAGAGCATGCAGGTAATGGATAATAGGAGGGCTGAGGGTCGGGGGAAGGGTTTAGTGAACAAGGCCTTGCAGCCGTTCATACGCGAGGTGAGTTATAGTTATGAATGCCGCATTACATTCTAAAAAGGTGACATTTTGCAGAGCACAATCGCCGGCCAGAAATACGACCTGGAAATCATGGGCTTCGCCATCGACCTGCACGCCGACACGGTGGTGGGATGGGCAGGAACTCCGCTGGGACTGCGTGTGTTTGAAGCCCACAGGCCCTCCGTTATGGGGCCGATGACAGATGTCAAGACGGTGTTCCAGTGAGTTTGCACTTGGAATGTTCATCATGGTGGGCGGAGCTCTGACATGAATGCCAGGATGCAAGCGATGTCCGACCGCCAGTTAGCCAGCAACGGGACCGCTCAACCGCGGACGATTATCTTCGACGACAGCAAGGGAACCCAGCGCGACCTCATGCGCCGCTATCTGCCCGCACTGTTCCTGAACGATATATGTACGTGGGAGATTGGTAAAGGCGATTAATACGATCTGACACTATACTACAGGCGTGGCTCTGCAGGAGCGAGGGGAAGATTGGACGGACGTCAAGCAGATGTCATGGCAATGGGTCGACTTCGCAACTAAATTCCAGGTGCGCATCGTAAACTGGCCTGCGACGCTCAAGAACCTGTATCCCGCGCCGGGCTTCAGCCTCGTCAAGGTTTCAGCGAAGCCCCATTCCACTGTGATGCAGGCGATGTACGCGGATATGAAGGCTCGGTACGAGGGGGAGGAGGACAGTGAGGGAGTGAAAGTAGTCTCATGGACGGAAGGTACATTATTATTATTATTTTGTTTCGAAACCGGCGGGAACCCTGACCGCAAACAGATGAACGCGACCTCGACGACAGTGAAGAGATCAAGGAGGTCGCGCTAGTCACTTGTGAGGACGGCACTGTGCTCTCTCGCGCTGGGGATTCGAAAGCGTGGCTCACAAAGATTGCCAAGACGGCGAAGACGAAGGGAAAAGCAGCAAGTGGTGACGATGATGGCTCGTCAGATGATGAGGGCGGCGAGGACGACGAGGAAGATGCGGGGAAGAAAGCGGCGAGCAAGAAACGCAAGGCGGAGCATCCCTTGGGCGGGGCCAGCAAGCGGGCAAAGCCCACGGCATCAACACAGCAGGCATCCACATCGGGCGCGCCACCGGCTGGTCCCTCGACGCTCGTTCCCGATAACCACCTTCGATGCCGATACATCCGCAGCGGTGTCATGTCCTCCTCAACATTTGTGGCGCCAATGAAAGCGGGCCAGTCGGAACGTGGAAAGCAGACGGTTTTCCTCAATCGTGCTATGAGCTGGGTGCCCCTTCTGCCGGGCTTTGATGTTGACATCACGGGCAATGTCGGTGCACAATTCGCGGCGGCGGAACTGGGTTTGTAAGTTCCAGAGCGTTAATTTACCACGATTCGGGCGCGTAAAGTTCGCGCCCCTTTTATATACTGTTTACTTATTTTCTTTGCCTTTCACTTAGTTGCAATTCAGGCGCATGCTATTTTCGATTCTGATTTACAAAGTACAATTACATTAGGCACCTGAGTTGCTAGCAGCGCGTATAGTATTCGTATGTAGTGTCGCCGCATCATGCCCCGCCGTCGCTTGGGTAACCGAGCTCCAGTTCGTCATCGGCATAGATGCTGAGGTCTGCGGAATAAATGTTGATGTCGCAAAGCTGAAGGTGGCTTTCGTCATTGGCAGACTGGGGCCCCACACCGCTGGATTGGGCCTGGGAAGTATCTTCATCGTCGCCCGTCCGGCTGGCGGTACTGCTATATTTTCCGGACCCATAAAATTCCTCCGCCATGTCGAACTCGTCAGCGTCGGCCTTTTCCTTCAACTCCGTGTCGTGTTTGAATCTTGCGCGGCATGTGGCACTCTGCCCGCAGACATAGTTCAAGAATTTGGCCGCTTTGCCGATGCTGATATGCTGCTTCAAAACGGTGTTTGGGCCTTCACTGAGAAGGAGGGCAGTTTCTGCCCCGCCACTGTACATGCCAAGATGAGTATCAGTGCAGCGGATCAGGGCGCATCACGACTTACCGCTGAACGTAGATCCCATCTAACCCGGCCTCAGTCTCGTGGACGGTCCAGACGAAACATAATTCCGACTCGTCTCGTAGGTGAGTTCCTTCTTTTGCATAGATAGCGATTGGGCAGAAAATATAGCCGGACTCGTCAACGTCAGACGCGCGATGTTTAATGAGATGGTAATATTGGGGCTGGGACATAGCTTTGGGAGGATGTGCAGATGTTGACTGATAAAACAAGGGTGAGCGGGTTTTTATGGCAGATTGATCCGCAGCACTACGCTCCCCACGCAGAACTGCGGCGCAGCGAGTGTTTTTTTTTTCTCACGAGACAGGTGAGGAGGCAGGAATATAAGGCACTGGAGGAGCAAGAAGTATCAAGGCCACTTTGCCTAATGGTTACGGCCTCCATGGTCAATTTTGCGGATGCGTCAAAATGTATCAATGGGTGGTGTGGGTTCGAATCCCACAGTGGTCGTTCAGCTGTCTCGTAATGTTTTATTTTTATTTTTATTCCTCCAAGGTACTACTTACATCGTTCAAGCAGGATAAAGGTTCCCTTGAATTGAAGCCCGAATGGTGTAATGGTTAACACGTCCCGACAACTTTGCTTATAGGGAAATTTTCTGGTTCGACTCCAGATTCGGGCCTTCTTTTGACCGTCCTTTTTTTTTTGCGGGAAGTAATTACATCTTTTGTTAGGATTGAGTGAGGGCCCAAGCATGGCTTTAATAAGGCTGCTTGGTCTAACGGTATGGCACTTGGGAATTGTACAGTGCTTCAGAACTTAACCAACATGTGAAGAGGGTTCGACTCCCTCAGCAACCATCATTTTGGTCCCCGGACCGTTAACTTTGATTTAAGCTGACGTCATTTTAAGAAGGGACAACAACCGCTACCGTCCGAGTATGGTAATTTTGGTTTGAGTGGTTCGAAATGGTAATTTTAGGTT
This sequence comes from Mycena crocata, assembly GCA_029281795.1. Classification (NCBI taxonomy): domain Eukaryota; kingdom Fungi; phylum Basidiomycota; class Agaricomycetes; order Agaricales; family Mycenaceae; genus Mycena; species Mycena crocata. The sequence continues at coordinate 342,904 of JARJCP010000107.1, read as the reverse complement.
GAGACGTAGTAAAAATGTACCGTACGAGTTGAGGACATTGCAATAAATCAGTTGAACAAATGTAATGACTTAATAGGTGAACAATAGACAGCAACCGATAGCAGATGCACATAGTAATTTCCCTACTCCATAAAAAATGTAATGTCTTGTGGATACACCCATTATCCACGTAAACACAGTTTGGATATAGCCACTAGGTAGAGTGGATGCATCCAGCCATGCACCAAATAACACAAGATAAAACCAAACAAGTCATTGGATCTATCCATTGAAGGAATGGAAACGTCCACACCTTTGTTTGGTTCCACGATGGATATTTCCACGGAAGCAACTAGGGTTACGTGGATGTATCCACGGTGCAAAAAAAAAAACAAGTGTGGATATGTCCACAGATGCGTAAAAAAGACGGGGTGGATGTATCCACTGTACCTGTGGATATATCCGCAGTGAAGAAAAAAAGAATGGACGCATCCACATGGTGGTGGATACATCCACGATGGATAAATAAGGAAAATGGCTACATCCAGAGAGGGGTGGATACATCCAGGTGTGGATACATCCAGAGGGAGGTGGATAGATCCATGGTAAAAACAAATGAGAAATGGATGTGTCCACAGGGGAAAAAAAGAGAGAGATGGATATGTCCAGGGTCGAGTATTGGCCAGGTGGTGGTATATCGAGCCAGGTGGGTGAATATTCACCAGGCGGTGGTATACCGAGCAAGGCGGGCGAATATTCACCAGGCGGCGGTATATCGAGCAAGGCGGGCGAATATTCACCAGGCGGCGGTATATCGAGCGAGGCGGGCGAATATTCACCAGGCGGCGGTATATCGAGCGAGGCGGGCGAATATTCACCAGGCGGGGTTATACCGAGCCAGGCGGGCAAATATTCACCAGGCGGGGGTATACCGAGCCAGGCAGGCGAATATCTGCCAGGCGGGGGTATATCGAGCCAGGCAGGCGAATATTCACCAGGCGGGACCCACCAAAAGGGCCCCAGAAATCCCCAAAACGATCTGATATTACTACCTACAGGTACAGGATAATATACTAGCCCCACAAGCCACCAAAAGGGCCCCGCAGAGCCCCAGAAATCCCAAAAACGAGCTGGCCCTATAGGCAGCCGTGGACACGTCCACTGTGGCCGTGACGTGACACTGGGTGGATGTGTCCACGGCTGGTGGATATGTCCACATGGGTGGTATTTGACCACAATATGGACCCCTCCTAGGCGCATCCTCTCCCATAATGAAATGAGGCTATAAGGCCCAGGTTAGTACTAGCCTGAAGTGACTTCTGCCGCAACCACGAGAACAAGAAGCTGCGTGGTGAGTTGTTTTTCAGCGAACAGATCTGACAGTCTAATTTACTTGCATAGACTGGTATGAGCATAAAATCCGATACTTGTGGCTGCTCCCGGGCTACAATGAGTCACTCTCCCTGTTCCCCCCAGGCTTTTGGATCCAGACTCCAAATCACACCAACTTGGTGGAGAGCGCGCATGTAGCTACAAACGATCAGACAGGCACCAAGTTGATGCCCCTCGAGGCCATACAGCGGTATGCATCCATACGCTACAAATAATGTAGTTAGCGCTGACGACCATTTCGCCATGCAGGGCCCGCGCTTTCGATCGAGCGAGGGCGGAGTCCATTTGCGCTTCCAGGGAGACCTGCATCCCCGTTAACCGTAACAATAGCGACACTTCCCGCATGCAGCGGAGTGTATCCCGCGCTGCTCGGCGCAAGCAGCACCACACTCAGCATTCAGAGCTGGAGAACAACATCCTTGAGAAAAAGAAGCAGCTCAAGGAGCTCCAGTCAGAGAAGAAGGGCAAGGGTCGCGCACCTCGGAACAGCCATTCCATTGACTGATACTGTCAGGGGAACCCCTATTTCCGGCCCTTCCGCTCCCGCATCCGGACCTTCCGGTCCCGTTCCGACCCGTTCCGGCTCCTCCCGATATCACATGGCCTGTGATTCCGCCCGGGACCTCTGCCGATCACTCCGGTTGCTATCACATGCCCCCCGTCCGTAGTTACTTATATACCGGGATCTGACGCGGGTGATCCTTAGTCTTTCTTCTCTTCGGATCCCCCTCGTCAGGTCTGTCCATTTGTATCTGTAGCTACTCTGTGATATTTATCTCCGGATCCCCCTCGTCAGGACTCTTGAGTATACTCGGGCCTTGAGGTTGCCCTTACAGATACGGAACTGCAGCATCGATTCCACGGGTGTCATCGGCGTTGGTGTCAGACGATGACTCCGAAGGTCTGGTTTTCTTTATGTCTGTCTTTCTGTACTCTGACAAAAACCGCAGTCGAATTTATCGACGACGCTGGCTCATCGGCCCCTTCGCAGTCTCGCCCTTCAAGCTCGATGGATTACATTGATGGTACATTTGTGCCGCAGTCTCTCCATTCAGGACTAACCCTATACTTCCAGTCGACGCAATAGACTATCAGTCTGATCGCCAACAGCCCGACTACTTTTCCGCCCCTCCCTCGAGCTCCTCCGGCTTTGATTTGGTGTCCCGTGCTTCCGACTTTGACTCGGAACCCGAAGGCACAGCTGATTGGGACGCTACAATGCCTGAGGAGGACGCCGACAGTGTCCCCCACGTTGGTTATTATCTGCTCGGTGCCCCTGGGTTTGATCTCGATGAGTTCCTCGCTGCTTGTGGATCTGCAGAAGCGGGTATTTGATTGTAAGTCCTTCTATGTCTTATTTTGTTGGCTTCAACTCATTTGGTATTCTCCAGACAGTAGCACACATCATTAGATACGTCCTGAATGCATTATTTTACTTGCGAACAGTTTGGCTCGAGGCGAAGCGTTTCTACATTTGATTACCCAATTTGGCATTTCAATAGCCTAATTGGTAATTACCCTTGTGACTGAGGAGCGTGTGACATTGCACCGAAGGACTGCACCGGAGGGCAGTGCAAAGCGCAGGCCATTGCGGGAGAGCGGGAGCGAAGGCGGGAACAAGAAATAGTGATTGTTTATACAATAGTTATTATTTTTAAGCTATCTTACTAAAGTTGTCGTGCCTCGAGAGATGGGGATGACTGATATTGCCATCAGATCTCTTGTTCCTGATGTCTTCTCCGGGCTATGAACGCGCACAGCGTTGACGGCTCAACAAGACTCTGAATAATTTACTTTTCCCCCACCCAAGGTGGAGACTCAGACGCCAGGTCCAAGTCTTTGGTAAGATAATCCTGATAATACACATCCTCAGTCGCCGAAAGCGTCCCGGAAGATCTGCGGCGATTTTTTGCCCATGAATGAGGCAATTATAAACAGGATCAGATGTTAGATGGTTGCGTATAGAAGCGGCGATGTTGCGGGGATGGCTCTGCATGAACTCACTTCATCAACACTTCATCACACTTGGTGATTTTTTTTCGAAAGATAAAAGGCGGCGACGGTTTTCCTAGAGATGTGCCGAGTGCTCTCAACGTACGCTGTCAAACAGGACGAGATCAAAGGAACGACTACAATCCCTTTGGCTGGTGAGCTTCGTTCGCCATGGTTCATAGGCGGAGTTGAACCTGACTGTGTTTTGTCGTTCCTCAGGCACCTTGGTCGCGGCCACCGACCACGTCTTTTACACCTTCTCGCACTCAGCTCCAGATCGTGCTTGGCTTCGATTGCGACGTGCAAAATGGAAATACCATTTGTTCTGGTCTCAACAGCCAGGGGCAGTAAGAGACTGGCACGGTTTCAGCCAACTTTCAGACATCAGTCCTTGATGTCACCACGACCGCTTCCCAAAGTGGATCTACACCAACCAACAAACCAAATTCATCGCAGAGGGTTTTGATGTCGGTTTGAGTCACTGCCGCAGGGTTTGCAATGGGAGCATATCAGTTCATTTGAATAAATCTAGAAGATAAGGTGGAACGGGTGTCGGCCTGTGGGAATTAATCGAACAAGGGATTTCTGCCATCATCGTGGGGAGACGCAGCATGTATTGCCCTTTCATTGGTGATGAGCGCATCAAGTACACTGGATGAACATTTCGAGTTTTTGACTGCTAAAACTGGTGAAAAATAGTTAAAGTTTTACATCAATTTTTCACTGCAAAAGTTGGTGAAAAATTCAAAAGTTTCTTACCACTTTTCCAAGTTAGAATGAAAGTGAAAAACTTGAAATAAAATTGATAGCTTCTTTTAGAAGATTTTCATCAATAATGTTTCGGATTTTACAGAACATTTCTAGCTGCAAAAGTTGGTGAAAAATTTAAAAGTTTCTTACCACTTTTCTGAGTTAGAACAAAGGTGAAAAACTGGAAATAAAATGGAAACTTTCTTTTAGAAGATGTTCAGCACAAATATTTCACATTTCATAGCACATTTCCTGCCTCATAAAGAGGTGAAAAATTCAAAACTTTTTTACCACTTCCCCTGTTGGAATCAAAGTGAAAAAACTTGAGAGAAAGCAAGGGGATCCAACGATAAGAAAAAATGATATCACCTACAAATTTATTTTTTCAGCGGAATCGGGCCTCAACTAAATAACTATCGTGGGAATTTTGCTTATGTAAACCTCAGTTTCGCCGAGAGCGGATTTTCTTGTGGTCAGAGGCTGTCAGAGTACATGTCAGCGTCTATTCAGAGGGTTAGACCGGAAGTTTGTGCCGTGTTGAAGGAAAAGACTTTCACAAAAGTCCAGACCATTTGGGACATCACATGATAAATTCCTTCTTTTGGACACATCAAATCTCTGATAAGGCCTGATATGGGAATAATCTTTCATGTTGCAACTTCACGACGGCTTCACCAAAAACCACGGGACAAGCCTATTCGTGTTCAGCAGCAAAAATTACATCAAGTTAGGACGGGTTTCAAAATACAGCAGAAGTGGACCCCCTTGAAAGAAAGTTGATAGTTTCTTTTAATCTTTTTTTTGTGAGGACAACTCAGCCAATTACCGAGATTCAAGTGAGAAGTTCAAAAGCAAAGATACAGTAAGTTCAGTGTCAATAGTGATGAAAAGCCCAGAATATTTTCCAGACATTTTTGAATTGCATCCCTGCAGATTTAGGTTCTGCTCCACAATTGGGTTGAAAATCGGTGGTAAATTGTGTATTGGCAGGAGTTGAATTTGACCATGGTTATGGATGCCTGGCAGCCAGGGGCACCCATTTGCACACTTGAATCCACCGCCAAGCTGTCAGTGCTCCAACGGATTTAAGTTCCGCTTTCTCCATGCAAACAGGCGATTATAGAGGTATTTTATTTCCGCTGGGGGCAAACCTTGGCGGAAGTTGGATTTGAGGGCGGTTTTGGGTAGGCCGAGGCTGATTATGTGACCTCTGCTGCTGAAAGTCCTTCCGAGGTGGCACCAGCTCTGCAGATTTGAGTTCCGCTCTGCCATTGGGTCAAAAATCAGTGGTAAATTGCGTATCTTATTTCTGCTGGGGGCAAACCTTGGCGGAAGTTGGATTTGAGTGTGGTTGTGGATGCCTGGCACCCAGGGGCACCCACTTGCACACTTGAATCCACCGCCAAGCTGTCGGTGCTCCAACGGATTTAACTTCCGCTTTCTCCATGCAAACAGGTGATTATAGAGGTATTTTGTTTCCGCTGGGGGGAAACCTAAATCTGCAGGGATGCAATTCAAAAATGTCTGGAAAATATTCTGGGCTTTTCATCACTATCAGTGTTGTATTTGACGGGTCTGGCCCGGTTTGACCAATTGTCAAGACCTTGACCGTCGGTTGACCGATGGGTCGGACCCAATTTCCTTTTTTAGACACCACCTGTAAAACACGCTCGTAGGTGACGCAAAACTGATATTCGTGTGGTGTAGTATCTATAAATCGAAGTCCTCCATCAACAGGTCGTATACTTCAAGCTCCTCCTGCAAGTCCTTTATCCCACCCTGCCAATAAAATCCAAGCCCATTTGCAAGGCTTTCCGACCCATTTTCCGGAAACTGAAACAGGTTCTTGAGCTGGTAATTGACCAGGGAATGGGGCGATCTGGTGGGTGGATGTTCTTCATCATCATCAACGGGAATATTCTGGTTATCTGCAAAATCCTGGATGAGTTGAGTGGCAAGTTGCCCAAAAGACTCCGTCTCGTCGTAGCCAAAGTTGGGATTTTTCTCCCCAATGAATTCCTCTGAAAAATGCGCAAACTTGCGCTTGACACGATCTGTTACCATGCCCAACTCTTCGTGCTTGTGTTTGAGGTCCATGTCCACAGTGTTCATTTTGCGAACCTTTTGAATGGACAACAGATTACGAAGCTTGGTTAAGAAAATTCCGAACTTGCTGAAACCGCGTTCGGAACCGGCTGAGTTTGCAATTATGCTCAACAGCCATATCGCAAGCCGGACGAGTCCATTGCGTCCGTTCGACTCTCCAGTGTCGAGAGTCTCCCAGACTCTGACAACATCGACACGTTTATTCTGCTTGATAATTAATGGTGTACAAAGAGGATGAAAGCGAAAATGAGAACCTCTCGCTCGTACAGCCGTTTCATTTCCGCGAGTTGCATGTACGCTGATGAAAACTCATTCGAGTCTCTGCTATAGTCGAAAAAGGCGGCATGGAAATCGAGGTCGGGTTCCTCGTCGAAAAATTGTGTATATAGCTGCTTTGCAATGTTATAAAGGCTAATCGGCTTCACCAGTGGATTCTTGGTTGAAAAGGCAGATCCTCGAATGTAAGGATTGAGATAAAGAGCCAAAATGAAAATGTCACGTTCCATGGCACGCCACCGCTTTTCGAGACTCCTCTGGATACAGTTTCGCACTCGGGAATTAATGTCTTCGGAACTGTAGATGCGATACAAGTTACCGAGCATGAGCAAGACTTGGTCAAGGCCAGCATCGGGTGCTTGCATGCATTTAGCTGCGATCGCCAGAGGTTCCAAGAGCATCTTGACCCTGCACAAAAGATCAGCTTTTTACGACTCACAAGTTAGAGGACGAAACAGACTCGGCAAGGCTCTTCCAAAATTGCGGGTTTTCAATTGGTGCCAGTATTCGACGAGCCCGCTCTTTTGCATCCCGCTTTGAGCCGGCACATTCAATAAGCGTCTCCTCCTGCTGAAGATAGAGAGTTCGCATTGGTGGGGCCAGAGTGAGGAGCCTTCGGCAAGCGAGGAAATGAAAAATCCAACGTGAGATAACCGGAAAGATGAGTTTCAGCGAAGCGGTCAGTCTCCTTTTGCTGAGCCTTGAGAAGTCCCAAAGCACGAATATGGTTAGTGAACCATTTGACGACCTCAAGGCCCTCGTCAATCGAGCCGATACATGCGACCTCGAGTTCAAGGACCTCGCCAACGACCAAATTCACCTGATATGCATAAAAAGATCGGGTTGAAGGTAAAGTTAATATAAATATAATACGCACCTGATGTCCCCAGCATGGTGGTGTTAACAGTTTAGGCCGCACTTCTTTCAACCGTCTTCTCATCCCTCTCGCGTCTCCCCCATCATCTGTACACCAAGCAATATAGGTAATCCCTAACTCATCCTCGCAATATTTCATGTCCGCTAAAACAAGCTCTAACAAATGATCGGAGGTTTTTTTATCCATGGAAACGTTGTGCACAGCAATCATGTACAACTACATATAATGCTTGAAATGTTGACGTAGATTAAAGAGGACAGTGCTCACCTTCCCTTCCACCGTTACCGACGTGGTAATGATGGAGGCTTTCGCATTACTTTTCCAGCCGTCACACTGCCCAGTTCCGAACTTTCCGGATACCTTCGCTTTCATCTCCGTCTCCACCGGGCAAACCAAACTGTCGAGCACGCGACCCGAGAGCACACACCGGTCGGGTATTTTTGCTTCAGGGACGTACTTTGAGAAGAATAAGAGTAACTGGGGGTTTGCGGCCGAGTTCCATGCAACATTACACGAGATGAAAAGTTTACATAAATCCTGCGCGAACTCCTCTTGCCTCAATGTGTCCCACATGTTCCTGAGGCGGCCCGGGTTGTGAGGTGATAAAGTCGAGACAAACTGTCCGCCCGTATTTCTCCTTGGGGTACTAGGTGCAATGATTGAATTGACTCTAGACGCTGGGAAGGGTGTACGGGTGGTCAATTTGATATCCAGCTGGGCCGGTGCATTGACGGCAGCTCGGGCAATCTGCTGATTTCGAGATAATCTCACGGTGCTGCCTTTGTTTTTTGCACAAGCTTGTATGAAAGCCCGTACGTCAGGCGCAACGTCCGGACACTTGCGGAGGTGTGAGAGCATCCGCTCACCCTTGCCGCAAATGGGAGGAACATCTTCCAACGCTGGTATCGGGTCAGGACTCCTACATCGCGGCAAAAATGAACTGTGGACACACCCTGGTTATGCAAGTCCTCTGGCGACCGTATATAATCCATCATGCCTCTCTGAACATCTCTCTCGTCAGCATCCTTGAGTTCTAAGACTCGGCGAGCGACGCAAGCTTTGCATCGAGACTCATAGTGGGTTTTGTCTTCCTGGTAATGTTCAGTCGATCTGTAAAAATGATTCCAACACCAGGCGGTGTCCGCCATGGGTCGCAACAAGTATTTAAAGATGACAGAGAGTAAGGACGTAGAGCTAAGGGATGAGAAAGAGTCGGGCGATGCAGAAAGACAAAGAAAAATGTGTTGTGGGTCCATGGTCAAAAAACAGGGTCAAACATGGTCAAACCTCGTCAAACAGGGGTCACGGTCAAATTTCGTCAGACGGGTTTGACCTTTGACGCGTCAATGACAACACTGATCACTATTGACACTGAACTTACTGTATCTTTGCTTTTGAACTTCTCACTTGAATCTCGATAATTGGCTGAGTTGTCCTCACAAAAAAAACAGATTAAAAGAAACTATCAACTTTCTTTCAAGTTTTTTCACTTTGATTCTAACTGGGGAAAGTGGTAAAAAAGTTTTGAATTTTTCACCTCTTTATGAGGCAGGAAATGTGCTATGAAACGTGAAATATTTGTGCTAAACATCTTCTAAAAGAAAGTATCTATTTTGTTTCCAGTTTTTCACTTTTGTTCTAACTCAGAAAAGTGGTAAGAAACTTTTAAATTTTTCACCAACTTTTGCAGCTAGAAATGTTCTGTAAAATCCGAAACATTATTGATGAAAATCTTTTAAAAGAAACCATCAATTTTATTTCAGGTTTTTCACTTTTACACAGGGAGGATAAGCAAAAAAACCATGAGAGAATATGCAGAACATATGGGAAACATATTTACAATAAGTTTTAGATATCTGAGATGGGCAAAATGGAACCTCATACAAAGAAAGTCTTGAACAAGGCAAGAACAAAGGATATTTCTCAAATATGTTTTGTATATTCCACCCAACAGTGGGCAACAGTCATCTGAAAGATATTGTAAATATGTTTCCCATGTTCTTTCAATATTATGGCTTTGATTTTTTGGTTATTCTCCTTGTGTTATTCCAACTCAGAAAAGTGGTAAGAAACTTTTAATTTTTTCACCAACTTTTGCAGCAAGAAATGTTCTGTAAAATCCGAAACATTATTGATGAAAATGTTCTAAAAGAAACTAACAATTTTATTTCAAGTTTTTCACTTTCATTCTAACTTGGAAAAATGGTAAGAAACTTTTGAATTTTTCACCAACTTTTGCAGTGAAAAATTCATGTAAAACTTTACAGCTCTTTGCGGTACTTAGGGCGTGGCCACTTTTTTTTTTCCAAATTGGGCCAGTTTGGTCCCCTGGGACTAGAACCGCCGCCCTTGCTTCAATTCTGGCCCATTTGCCTCGAGATAGGCTGGATCGATGTGCATTGTGAATGTGCAGGGCACTGCATCTTCGAAATCTTACAGAAGCCCTTCCGGCGCGTCCTTGGTACAGCATTTCCTTGTTTTAGTCGAGTTTTTGGACATCGTAACACTAGAATGCTTGCCCTGCCGCCGGTTCTTGTCCGTTTCTGCTGGCAATAGGCGTGATCCCTTTGTGCTGTGATTGCGCAGGGAAATGCAACCGGGGCTAAGGCCATACACAACATAGTGAGTTCCGACTAAGGGATTTCATATGTTTGATGGGCTGCTTTGATGGTCAAAACTAGAACACACGCTGCAACCTCACATCTCATCCGTTTCTTTCCAAAAATGGCTCACTCAATTTGCGTGGCATTCATTCAGGGCATTGCGTCCTTTGAATGATCATTGAGAGCCTATAAGAGTTTGGTAAACTGAGATTTCGATCAAACACATGGTTGAGAGAAAATCCACTCGCTGTACTCATTCCTGGGCACCTGAGTGTCTTTAACTTGGTGTGCACTCCTTCTCCCATCTCATAAATGTGAACATAACTCAAAATCCCGGAAAAAGACCTCCTGTCGTGTCCCACAGAGTGCCCCAAAAAGACGGCATTGCGGAATGTGTCACGTGCACATGGTCGCGTTTTCGGGGCACGTTGTGAGACGCGACAGGGGCTGTCTTGAGGGAAGTTTAACATGCAGGTGTGTTCCAAAGATATGAGAAGGAGTGCTCGCAGGGCTTCAGATGGCCAGGTGCATGGGAATGGGGTGAACAAGTGCATTTTCTGCGCAAGATACATTTTATGGAAATTGCTGGCTACAATGTTTTCCTACGACGTGCATGGAAGTTCAGGAGATGGTATGCCCTGCATAATCAAGTTGCGAATCGGCCACGTAAATTCTCAGCCAAAACGGCTGAGATTTGCCAACAGGGCAAGTGTTCTAGTCCCGGGCATCAAAACATCGGACAACACATACTGAATCTCACAGTTTGAATTCTCCGAACCGTATACACCAACAATTACAAGACCCTGTGCCCTGCGAAATTTCCATGTGAGTTGACCGAGCCAATTTTTCAGGAATTCAGGGCAAGAATGCGCACAGGGCAAGTGTTCTAGGTTGAGAATGCGCAAAAACTGGTTCAAATGAGGAAATGATGGCATTATGAATGCACCACAGTGGCTACATTAAAAAATCCAAGGACGTAGTGCCCTCCGCCTTGAGCACGCGCGTCGACCGAGCCTATTTTCGGGCCGAACAGTGGAGAATTGAGACCAGGGCAGCGGTTCTAGTCCCAGGGGACCAAAACTGGCCCAATCTGGAAAGAAAAAGTGGCCACGCCCTAAGTACCGCAAAGAGCTGTAAATATTTTTCACCAGTTTTAGCAGTCAAAAACTCGAAATGTTCATCCAGTGGTAACCATCCACAAAGAAAGAAAGAAAAAGAAAAAAACACCCGGGAAGGAAAGGGCCTATTAAATTTCCCTGCTAGGTGCGGGACCAGAAAATTTGAAGTCGTTCACACCGGGCCTTGACTCGAATGCGATGTATCCTGGAAATTCCTGTTGACACGATCAGCCCGATAACTTACCGTCTGTTGCGTTTGCCACTGTACTTTTGATATATTGCTCCTTCCTCGACTTCGGATAACGTTATTTCTCACCTAAAATTGTCAGAACATGTAGTGATCGGTTACCCAGCATTATCCATGATTTGTTCGACACAGCACAGATTTGAACATCCCAGCTGAATTTACTCTCTCCTAGACAGCCTACAAAGGTTTGTTCCTCGCATGTTGAGCTGAATTATGCATTGCCTACGACGCACGTCACACATTTGATCCCGATGGTTCAAGTTTCTCGTTAAAAAAAGACTGGGGACCAGCCATTATACTGACCAAGAATCTGACTCATTTACGTGCTAGTCAAGTTTCGACATCTTAAGCCGTGCGAATGGAAGAATATGTTTTGTATGCCGGTAACCCGGCTTACAGATAGGGGGAGCTTACTTTCATTCCGAGTTGTAGTACACAAATTTATTCTGCGGATATAAACTCGCTGAGGTCCATTCCATATGTATCTAATGTAAATCCAAGTTGTTGTCTGTGTGCATTGATGTACTCCATCATCTTCATCGACTCCGTTTGCTTCGGTCTTTTCAACCGAGACAATGGAAAGTGTGATTTTAAGGCAATACCACTCAGCTTTTTTTACGTGTGAAATTGCTACGAAAGCAATGCCTGATGAGAAGTCGGTTTTGTCAATATTTCAATAACGGCACGGTTCAGTGTCAGTCCTTGCCTCTTGTGAATTGTAATTGCCCAAGCAAGGGTCAATGGCAACTGAGTCCTTGTAAAGTGACGACGGCTGGTTCGATCCTCCCATCTTGAGGTTACTGGAACAATTGGGACCCAGGAGGGATCAAGCCCTGGCCAGGCTGGGTTTGGTGGCCCTGTATCACGGTCAATATTCAAGATAAGATTTTGGGTGGGTAATCAGACGCTACCTGAATACCCCAGGCATGCAACAAACACAACAATGGGTAAAGTAACTAACCGTCACTAGAGTTGTCCGTGGACTTGGGCCTGAGCGACACCAAATCTTCTTGACTACTCCCTGGCATCCATTTACAAGACCTGAAGGACCATTGGAGCGTCTCTCAGGTTCGATTATTAGACAATCTGAGAGGAAGCAGATGGATGGGGCGAGACAAAAAAAGTGATGTTCCCAGGGTGCACCATTGATGTTCTCACGGTGCGACCATCAGACAAATAAAGAGTCAAAGAACGTACGGTGGCTGTGCTAACCGAAAATCGGACCAGCGTATCAATTGGGGTCGCAAGCTCCCCCAATGATCGGCGACGACGTCCGACTCGGCGTGACCATTGTGACACAGCTTCTGTCGCTCTAACCACCACCGCAATTTTCAGTAACCCAATGCACGAATCCCTACACCCACGGAACTTAACCCGAATTAAAGCGCAATCTCTCAAAGTAAATCCTTCGTTCCGGCTTCTCGCGTAGCTGCTCACAACGGCTCAAGGAGCTGGCAGAATTGTCTGCAGCGAGCTCCCTAAAGGAACTCAAGTGCATTCTCAGTTTCATCCATCGACTTCCGGCCGGCGAAGCCCTTCTTATCCTTCCCGTTCTTTTTATCAATCTCGATATTACCCGCATTCCATCCCCTTCGCAGCTCGACACCAACTCTAATAGCCAATATGTCGACCTGGCGTTCCTCTCGACGACCATATTATCCATTCTTGCGAAGTTGAAGACATTTCCCGTCGGAGCCTCACCGGATCTGTGGCCGCGCGTCTCAAAATGGCTGTTCTTCTTTGACACATATTGGGAATGTTTGCCGGGTGTCCCCTTCGTCCAGAAAATCAAGACTTCTCTTCTCCACATCCGTCTTATCTTGACTTTGGGGGAACACCCGGATACCCTAGCCGTGATTCGCCAAGCACGTGGTGTAAGGCGCATTCTCGCCGTTGCCTGGAAGGCCATGGTCCACAACAATACAGATTTCGAAACCCATGGTTCTTACCAAGTTGTGGTCAGGATTCTTGACATCCTCACGGATGAGAAGGGTGAGCAGGAAAATTTCGAGGAAATTCTTGATGGCGTTGGTGGTTTCGACGCTCTTGCCGCAATATTGATTGCGCAACTTAGTCGGGCTTCCTCTCAACCACGAGTTACACCGGAACGATTCGTTGTTTCTTGCATCACTTTTTTCCGTGATGAAAGTGCCTCGTCTCACCATGTACGGTCTGCTCTCTGCCGCCGCCAAATCGTCCCAGTACTCCTAACCACTCTATCTTCCCTCCACGCTATTGCTTCCAATGACCTTGTCACTGAGTGCTTCGTCTGCTTGGGAGACGTCCTTACATGGCATCCCGGCTATCCTCTCATTCATCAGGCATTGACCGCGGGTCTGTTGGAATTGATCATCCTGTTCGCCTCACCGGCGACCGAGCTCACCCACCTTTTGTCCCGGACGATCTCTGAACTGTTGGAAGTAACCTTGCCCGCATCTCTCGTGCATTATTGTATCCTTTCACAACTCGCCACTTCCTTCCCCCGGATTGCCAAGCTCGCGGTCGAGAAGGAGATGCGAAAGTCCGTATTTTCGGGGGCATGGGACGCATTTTCTGTTCTTGTCAAGGCGCGCATAGAGGTGTTAGATCTATGGGAAAGAGATAACCGACCGTCCCACAAAGCCTGTGATTATATGAATGTGCGTGTCATTCGATGTGCGGGGCACACAATTCTTATAAAGATTAGTGTGGCAAAATAGATGTCCGACGTAACTTCAAGTGCTGCGGCGGCTGTCGAGGCGCTGACTACTGTTCCACTCGGTGCCAGTCGGCGGATTGGCGCGACGGCCACCGAAACGTTTGCAAGCAATTAGGGGCTTCCAGACTCGGTGGGCTCGACTTTTATGCCCTTGGGATTTTCTTATCCGCGTCGCAGAATGGGACGACGGGCTGATGACACGCGGAAAAGCCTTTCTGCGCCATCTCCTCCATTACGACTATGCAACTTGTATCTTCGAAGTGTGGGCCACTCAGATCTGGTTCATGTATAGATACCCCGGTGAGGCCTTCTTCACCAGCTTCACCTACACCAGCGCTGGCGAGGTGGTGATTGACACGGGTCCGGCAAGTCTGATAAGCGAGACAGAGGAGGGGAAAGCCCTGCACCTACCGGTGTTGGCGCGCGCCGCGCAGAGTAAGGGGCGAATGGAAACCCACGTCATGATTATTTTGGACGGGAAGAAGGAGCGGTATCTTTTGTTCCCTATGCGCATGGATAGTTCCAAGCTATCTAACGCTCTCCGGCATGTCGCACAGCGGCTACCGTCCGGACTTACGTCTGAAGAGCTCCCATCTCGTATAAATCCCGACTTGGATACTATATTTGCGGACTTGCGTTTGCGACCTATTAACCTACTTCACTAGTGTACTCCTTCTTGCCAGTTCCCTTCTCTATCCATCCTCCCTCTCTTTTGGCTCCGATGCTGAAAAATTCGAAATATCACAAAATGTCACCAAAAAGTTTCAAGTTTTTCCTATGCTCGCCATAGGTAAAAATCTGTAGCAGACTGGTTACGAGTCTATCTCACGCATTGTGTAATGTATTATTCTGTATATGACATCGCCGTTGGGTTATTTACTGCGTTTCGACAAGGGCATATGAAAAGAAAGAAAGAAAACCCACAGAATAACTATAAACAAGTTTTTTTTCCACACACCAAAAAAAAAAAAAAAAACTTTATTTGTTTGTGGTCTGACTAGGGAGACTACAGAATAACAGAAACACAGGTTTTCATCGAGTTCAAAACAGTCGGCGATATGACTATAAGTACACAGCGAGGTAAGTAACTAACTATATACACAACTGCAAGAATTACTACACGAGCGGTGAACTAGTAATCAAGACACGAAGTAGGTACAGTAAATACGCAGGAAGGAAGTACACTATGTAAGCACATATAATCACACAAGTACACAGCAAGTCAGAGATCGTATACACGTAACAGCGGGGAGTGAATACACCATGGGCAGATAACGAAGGCGAATAGTGGATACGAAAGGAAGGGCGAATAACCCATAACAAAAGAGAGGCGAATATGTAGCCAATAATCAACGAAGGGCAAGTATTGCCCAGTAAGAACGAACGAAACACAGGCCGGGCAAATGGTGGTCGTGACGGTCCCGGATATGGGCGTTTTTGTAAGTAAGCCAAAATGGTGCGTGCAGTTGGCTCGAGTTTCGGGCCTGAAAGAAGGTGGTGATATGTGCAGAGCTGGAGGGTTGATGATGTCAATGATAAGTGCGAAGACGGTGATATGTGCAGCAGGTGGGCACGCCGGTAGCGCAGTCATGGCGATAGCGATATACAAAAGCAGCAGAGATGCGAGTGAGGTCGAGAAAGCAGAGCCGAGACAGCAGCGACAGCGGGGTCCAAAATGGAAAGAAGGGCATCGACGTATATGCGCGCAGAAGCAGAAGTGGATTCTGTCAAAACAATGAAGAGACGTTGCGCCGAGAGATTGACGAGCGCACGAGAGCCGTGAAAAAGAGACGGGAGACGCGCGGCTACCCCCCATCCCCCACCTGCCCCTGCCCGTGCCCCGCGCCGTGTCCATACTCATACTCATAACCGTATCCATCATCCTCGTCAGTGCGGTCGCCCTCCCCATCCACGTCTTCGTCATCCCCTTCTTCCTCCTCCCCAATCCCATCATTCTCTTCGCCCCTCATCTGCGCATGCTTCTGGGCCTGTTGCTGATGCTGCTGGCCTGTATGCTGCGGCTGCGATTGCGTCCATGTACTCCCGCCCCCGGCCGCCCCAGAACCACTCTCACTGCCATTGGGGTAGTACCACGGGTACGCGAAGTATTGACCCTGGGGCTGCTGCTGGTGCCCGTGGCTCGGCTCTGCGTGCGCGTTCCCCGGCTGCGTTTGTCGACTCGTACCCACGTGTTGCTGCTGCTGCTGACTGGTTTCTTGAAGCGTGTGCCGCCCTGTCTGCACTCCCATATGTACCTGTGACGCCGCACTCGTCTGTACTTGCGTCGACGCACTCGCTGTCTGCTGCTGGGTAGCACCGATCTGCTGCCCTTGCCCCGCACCCTGCGCCAGTCCCGGCGCATATGAATACCCACGCCCTTGGCCCTGATACGCTGCTGCATACGCCGCCGCTGCTGCGGCGAGCGAAGAGCTTGAGCTCGCGGACGGCGTGTAGGCGGGCTGGGGCTGCTGCTGCTGCTGGGTCTGTGCCTGCTGCTGCTGAGATGTCTGTGCGTGCTGCTGTACGGACGGCGAGTGTGTCCGCGGGTTTGTCGATGTATGTGATACGTTTCCCGACGCAAGCGAGTGGGCACTTGTCGACGTATGCAGCTGCACGCCCGCAGCAAGCGAGGACCCAGATCCCGACCCTATAGGCATTGAGGGAATCGGTGGCAGCGATGAAATCGGAGCCAGAGCCGTCCTCGCTCGCTTTGGCGGGCTCCCACCACTCCCTTCCACCGCGGCCTCCGCGCCCGGGTGTCGCGAGCGCTTGGTGCCTGGGCTGGCGGGGTGCGACGAGTCCGCACTGGCGAGGTGCGATGTCGATACGGATGTGGTGCTGGTTCCTGCGAGCGAATGTGAGGTGGGGGGCGGCATGCTCATCTGGGACGCCGTCCGCGCCGGCGGTGGGGGCATGTCGGTCGTGCGGGACGAATACGAGGACGCCGATGCAGTTGTGTGTGGCCGTGGATATACAGTCGGCGGCGGGGGCATGCGGGGCGACACGGCGGGGGGCTTCATGTACGCGTTCGCGGTCCTGCTGTTCGTGAGTGTGGAGGCGGAAGCTGTGGTGGGGGAACGTAGTCAGTCCAGCGGAAAACAATATATGAGAAGAAGAGGATGATGAAGCAAGGCGAGCGAAGCAACAGCCACTGACCACTCGCTACCCCGTTCTTCCTACGCACCGCGCTGGGCGCGGGGTCCCACCCATTGCTTTTGTGGTGCGCCTGTGTGAGACTGACGGCTGAAGGAGGGAAGGCGGTTAGCGTCTGCGTTCGGGCAGTCTGGATGTGGATAATCTTACCAGACACCACCTCCCTCCCGATCCCGCGCCTCCTCGTCTGCCGCTTCTTCCCGCCCCCTGCTCGCCCCTCCTTTAGTTCGTCCCGCTCCTCGCTCTCCCAACTCTTCCCATTCGCATCCTCCTCGCTCTCCACATCTAGCTCCCCGTCTTCATCATCCTCCTGCTCGCCCTCAGTATCCTCCTCCTCCGCATCCTCCTCTCGCTTCCGTTTTCCCTGCGCAGGCCGGCGTGCGGACGCGCCCGTACTTCGACTTGAAGCGGAGGCCGCGCCACCACGACTTGCACCGAGCTTTAAATTTGCAGGGAGTCGCGAACTGGACGCGGCGATTCTCGACGACAAGCTGCCGCCGAGCCCAAGATCCATGCCGGCGGCGAGCACCTCGTCGGCCTCGCCACGGTAGCGCGGGATGCCGTCGGGGCCTATCTGGGTGAAAGGAGGGAGTGAGTACGAGCGGCAGAGCAGGAGGTAGGCGAGAAAGCGGGGGAGGAAAGATAATAAAAAAGGGAGCAGTCGAGGGCGCGTATGAGAAACAAAAACAGGAAATGACGTCCAGGGAATAAGGAAGAGAGATGAGCTAGCCAGAAGTGTGACCACCGGCTATGTAAGCGACGGGGCACTTAACGGCCCGCCGCAGGCCGCAACCTCTAAGTCAATCCCTCATAGGGAGTCGCAAACCGACAATTAGCGCGGGGAGTACCAAAAGGAAGCCTACCGCTAAATTGCACGAAAGGAGGCGCTATGCAAAACAGAAATAAAGACAAAGAGAAAAGCAAAGAAAGAAAGAAGAAAAAAAGAAGAAAGGAAAACAAAAAAGAAAGGTGTAGACGATGCCTCGCCCAGATCGGGGAGTAACAAATGGAGGATCCCGAAGCAGGGAGAAGAGCGAGTCGAATCCCCGACATGGATTCACACTGACCGCCACTAGCTCCATTCCCAAAACGCGCCTGTGCCAGGGAGGGCTTCAGCGTCCCAATCCGCCGTACTCTGTACTGCAGATTGGTCTCCACAATCCATTTCCATCGGCTCTCCCCAGCGACTCTATGACGCGCTCCCAGAACGCGCGCAGCATAATCATGAGCTGAGGTGGATCGAGCACGCCCCACTACCAATACATGGACACGCCCCGCGGCCGCCGACAGCTCGCCCGAGAGAGCCGAGCAGGTAAGTAGGTGCCCCGGAATAATCAGAGCTGCCTCCCCGAGTAATAAGAATCAGAAAAATAGGAGAACAGGAGTCTCGCGTCGGGAATGGGGCACGACGATGCGTATGAGGGCAAAGAAAAAGAAAAAGTACCGCGACGGGAAAGCGACAGCCCGTACGCCGCTCCCGGGCAAACGAGCAGACAACGAATGAGAGAAGCAGAAATGTATAAGCTGGAGACACATCGAAAAGCTGGAGACACGAAACCAACGCACCTCCATCTTCGGCAGATACCTAAAGTTCGCGCGGTCCAGGAGGGCGGGGGAGATGTCCAGCGATGCGAGCTCGGGGAGTGAGGACGGCGAGCGCAGGCGGCCGGAGGTGACGTCGGAGATCTGGGTGATAGGCGTCAGACAATTGTATATCGAGATGAAGAAGGGATGGCGAAAATCGTGATGGGAATAAGGTAGGAGAAGTGGAAATCGGATCGGATGAAGTGAGAAGGGGTTAGGAAAGTGGACGGAAGTGAGAGGAAGAAAGGGAATGAGAATGAGGAGGAAATGGGCCGGACACGATGCGCGTACCTTGTAATACGAGATGAGATGCTGCGAGACGCCTGAGAGGGTGACAGAGAATGTCTGCGCGGGTAGCGTAGTCAGTAAGGGTTCATGAACATAAGGACAGAGAGGACGGAAGACGGAATTGAACGGAAAGCGATCAGAAAAGACGGAATAATATCAATATGGAAAAGAAAAAGAAAGAAGAAAAAAAAAAGAGAGAAAAAAGAGAGAGAGAAAAGCCCCGCACCTTCTTCATGAGCCCGTCGGCCTTGAACTTGTAGCTGTTGGTGAGGCTGCCCACAAGGGTACGCTCGCGATGTCGATCCATCTTGAGCTCGCCCCGCGACCGACTCAGGCTCTCCTTCGTTTTCGGTGGCATCTTCTTCCCGTCTACAGCTTCCCCCTCCCCATCCGCACTCTCTTCCGCGCCGTCCGTGTCCTTATCCGCCTCTCCTCCTCCTCCCCCACTCGCACCATCCCCCCTCCGCCTCCCCCGCCCATCCGTCTCCCGATACAGCAGAAAATTCCCCAATATTCGGCTCGGGCTCCAGAAAAAACCGTCTGTCCACCTCCTTATCCCGCTCTCCTTCTCGTCAAACACGAACACCGAGCCGCTCGCAATCATGCGTCGCTCGGCGTCGACGAGACGGCGCGTGACGCGCGGGATGAGGCCACGACGCGCCGCCTCGAGGATGAGGAGCGCGTCGCCGGTGGATTCGATGAACCCGCACCATGGGGGCTCCGTCAGCGATGCTTGTACGCCTGCAGGCGCCATCCGCTCGTTCTTTGTAGTGGTTGTTCGACAGCGTCGAGTTTCTTTTCTTTGTTTCTTCACGTCCAGCCAAAATATTCACAACTTCGTTATTCTGTCGCGTCGTTCTTCAGGTCTTCGTCCCCAGCGAGCGAGCGATGCCTGCGACGCGCCATGTCAGGATGAGAATAGAGTTTGATTCCGCGAGACATAGCCCCGCGCGCACCTGGTAACTGGTTACAGCAACGCGCTGAAACTCCGCTCCGCCGTGCCGTTTTGCTGCCGCCTCCGTCTTTTGTCTCTCGCGTTCTCGCTTGATCGTGCCACTTGACTTGCCTTCACGCTTACTTGCTTCCTGGCGTAAAGCGGGCCTCTCTTGGGTCCCGAGAGAAGGAACGCGGACACCCGTGGTCGCCGTCTGATGCAAAGAAGACTCAAGAGCTGAATGCAAAAAAAGCTTAGTCAGCCCGCCGTAATGCCGCGTTCAGCAGGATGCATGTATCCTGTTTTTCGTGCACTCTATCCTCCTCGTGTTGGCCAAGATATTATCCGGTGACCCAGCGAACTCCGTTCAAGTCTATCTTTGGAATTATACCTTGGTGCGCCACCAATTGAATTGATGCACCGTACGAATCACCGATTGATATTTTATGTCTTTCTGTCAACGCGCTCGCTCATCTATCCTTTCCCTGCGTATTTAATTGCAATTGCGGGTCCGCAAATTCATTACCACCTATTATTTCTCAAGCTAGGCTGTGTTGGACCCGCTATGACGACAAAACTTGCCAGGAATACGCTATACTTGCTATCGCCGCGCTCGGACGGATCTCTCAAGCTACCTGTCCATTTTCTCACTGCAAGCTGGATTTTCTGCCCGTAAAGTCAGCTCTATTCTCGTGTTTGAGTCTTTGCAACATGTATCTGTTTTGTCTGTCTGCTCCTTTCGTAAGTTCTGATCTCCCCCGCCGGGTTTCGTCAGAAAGAAAGAAGAAGAAGAAAAACTACAACACAAACCCATTTACAATTAAACACCACTACGACCTAATAGCGAATGGTATCGCGTCCACAGTCTGACGAATCCCTCTAGCAGTGGAAGATCCTGGTTCGATTCCAGGTTAGGTCACTAGGACCTCGTTCCTCTTTTTCTCTTTCTGTGGTCACATCTCGCGTCTTTGCATGCATGTCCTTGTGTCAATGGATGGAGTACCCTTGTTCCTCTTTTTCGAACCCCTTTCAACCCAAATCAACCCAATCAATCTCTTTCTGTCTGGCCGCTCCGATCCCAACCTGTCGTCGGCTCTGAAACCGAAACCTCTTCCCAACGAAAACTATAGCGGAAATCCACGCACAATTCAGATTCAGAGCGACCTAATGGCGGATTGTGTCGCGTCCACAAGCCTTATCGCGAGTCCACTGAACAGTGGAAGATCTTGGTTCGGAGCCAGGTCAGGCCCTGGACCTCTACTCGACTCCTTTTTCTCACCTCACCGGACCACCTCAACCTCCACTCAAGTCGAAGATCCATGGTCGAATGGAAAGTTCATAAAATCGTTTCTCATCGTTACTCAGGCTGGGCTGCTATCGCTTTGCGGAATTCATCA
The DNA here is from genome assembly GCA_029281795.1 of Mycena crocata. Classification (NCBI taxonomy): domain Eukaryota; kingdom Fungi; phylum Basidiomycota; class Agaricomycetes; order Agaricales; family Mycenaceae; genus Mycena; species Mycena crocata. The sequence continues at coordinate 321,510 of JARJCP010000107.1, read as the reverse complement.
TTTCAACCACCCATCTACTCGTCGTACATCCCGCCTGCGTTCGCAACCAACCGAAAGAAGAGAGAGAAAAAGCTCCACAAACCCACCACCGATTCAGTACTACTATGACCTAATGGCGAATGGTATCGCGTCCACCAGCTGACAAAAAACTCGGCGAATGTGAGTGGAGGATCCTGGTTCGACTCCAGGCTAGGGCATGCGATCTCGACATACTTCTTTTTGTCTCTTGCTTACCGGACACATGCTTATATCCCAATAAATCGTGCCAAGAGAAAATACCCCCGCGCAGAGCAAAGAAAAAGAAGAAGAAAACGTAACGGTTCCGTTTCGGGAAAGATAATCCTGGGTCAGATATAAAATCCCCTATTCCAACCCGAGGCTTGGTCCCTAACAACCTCCATACCGTCAGCGCCCAAGAAAGTCAGCACAAACTCACCAGCAATTTTGTACAAGCACGACCTAATGGTATCGCGTCCACAAGCCTTATTGCGTCGACTGTGCTAAGTAGCAGTGGAAGATCCTGGTTCAAATCCAGGTTAGGTCATTCGAGTGCGATCTTCTTTTTGTGTGGACTTGGGGCTATCCATACTACTATTATGCAAGACTCGAGATACCCCACCGACGAATATATTGCCTCGAATGGAAAACCAACATCAACGATATCGCCCAACCACGCGTTCTCAAGTGCCAAAAACGCGTCTGAACCTATCTACGCGTCTATGACGCGTCGGACGCGCCCCTATGGCCCGAATTGGCCGGAATGACATCTTTGCTACCAATTTCTTTCCCGATTTGGCACCCGATTTGTTTCCGCGCAAACGAAATTCAAATGAGTTTACTTCCGCCGATCAAACTTGTACAAATTCAAGGCATATAAAGAGCGGCGCAGATTTCCTCAGCAACCCATTCCCTCCCTCTTCCGTACCACCACCACTGCCACCGGTACCCACACATTCCTTATCCCACCCGCTACTCTCTTTTCTACATATCATACCACCATGAAGTATTCCATCCTCGCGTCCGCCGCCGTCGTCTTCTCCTTCATCCACATCGTCGACGCCCGTCCCGCCAAACGTGATTTAACCGGTACGTCGTCGTCGCCCGCCTCTTTTGACGCCGTGTCCTCATCTCGCCCAGATCCGCAAGTCCTCAACTATGCTCTGACGCTTGGTAGGTCGTCTCGCCTTCGTTGCATCCTTCTTGAGTTCTTTTTTTTCTGCAGAGCACCTCGAGGCAGCATTCTACAAGCAAGGCATCGAGAAATTTTCAGAAGCCGACTTCATCAAGGCCGGATTCGCCGAATGGGCGCGCGGACGTTTCACCCAAATTCGCGACCACGAATCGACTCACGTCGACTTCCTCACCACCGCGTTGCAAGCCGCCGGCGCCAAGGCCGTCCAAGCCTGCGAGTATAACTTGTGCGTCTTATTTATGTCTTTTTCGCATCTCGCTGAGCCCACTTCAGCCCCGTCACGGACGTCACCTCCTTTGTCGACCTCGCGAGCATTCTTGAGGCCGTCGGAGCTACTGCGTATACGGGCGGCGCGCAGTTCATCAGCAACAAGGTTCGTTCATTCTTCTAAAACGTCGTTCCTCTGCTGAACACTCCCCAGGGCTATCTCACTGCGGCCGCATCGATTCTTTCGGTCGAAGCAAGACACGCAGCCTGGATCAACTCGGCCGTCAAGCAAGGCTCCGCATGGGACACCGCGTTCCAGACGCCTCTTCTGCCCAGCCCCGTTTACAGCCTCGCCGCCCCCTTCATCAAGTCCTGCCCCGCGTCCAACGCCGAGTCCCTGCCCGCGCTCACCGCCTATCCATCACTCGCATTCGCCACCCCTCAGCCGCGCCCTGGCCAGACGGCGACCCTCACCTTCGACGCGCCCAAGTCCGCCTCCGCGCTCTTCGTCGCGTTCATCTCCGGTGCGGGTGCGCCCACATTTGTACCCATCCAGAACGGCAACCAGGTTTCGATCCCCGGAGATCTGCGCGGATTCGTGTTCTGCATCGTTACTAGCGACGGGGCGAAGGTGGATGACTCGACGACCGTCGCAGGCCCTGCCATTTTGAACATCGCGTACGATTCGAGGGGTCAGCTTGTTTGATTCGTTACTCTGTTACTCCTTTTCTTTCTATGGGTTCTCTTTGGGTGCATCAATGAATCATGGTTCAATATCATTTCGTGTGATTGTGACTCGGATGCACTGGCAAGCCCGAGCAAAGTTCAATGTTCGACGTGCAGATAGCAGCTACCAACTTACTGTATGCCGCAATATGGAACGCAGATGACGCTGAACATTAATGGATGGTTCATTCGTTTTCAGAGCGTGCATGACGCCAAATTCATCAGATCTCTTCAAGATTCTCTTTCAGTGTTCAACGCGGACGATACCGGGATGTTGAATTGATGGCCACGGTTTGATACGCGCGTGTCTTGGCGCATATTTAAATAAGTACATCCCACTAAGATATGTCGCGAATCCACCCACAATTCAAGACCAGTACGACCTGATGGTGGAAGGTATCGGTCCAGAAGTCGGACCTTTCGTATCTGGGAAGTCCCGGTTCATTCCCGGGGCGGGTCATGAATGGACCCTCCCCCGGTGCTGCCTTCTTCCAACGATTTTAACATCTCTGTCTAGGCGATCCCAACCTCTCGTCTTAATTCCCGAAACGTCCCAAACTCTTGCACAAATCAATGGGCAAGTCAGTGCATCTATGACCTAATGGCAAAAGGTATCGCGTCCCCGGTTCATCTGGGGGCTCCGGATGTAACTTTCAGTGATGGAGGAAGGCCCTGGTTCGACTCCAGGTTAGGTCATTGTTGTGCTCCATTCTTGATTTTTGTCTGGACTTACCTAACCGGACGCTGGAGAATAAACATTCTTCCTCAGATTAAATTTAAACCCAGTTCTCTGCTCAAAATTCCGTCCTCTGGATGAACGAAACTCCTTCTAGGCTGAAAGGTTCAAGTCCACTTCCTGATCCCCGTCCGCGTCCCAAAAGTTATGAAAAAAATCGCTCGCCTGAATTGTGGAAGGCCCTGGTTCGAATCCAGGTTGGGTCTTGGGGTGATCGTCATCGTCTTGTAAAATTGCTTTTTTGTACTATTTTACTCACCAGGAGCGCATTTTAAAAACGCTCCCGCCAAATTGGAGCTATCAGGCCTTCGCTTCCACATACATATCTTCGCCCTCTGCCATTGGTCTCCCGAACAAAATTTCCTGGACCTCAATGTTTGGAAGATGAAGCTCATTCGTATTCCTCCAAATGTCCCCGAGATCCAGCCCTGAACACCAGAATCCTCCCACGAAGTCCCCTGCACAGAGGTATGAATAAGTGTGAGCAGGTATGGCACCGAATGTAATGGCGTCCTTCAACCCCCGGATGTATCCAAATCGGATCAATCCGGCAGGTTGAACTTGGCCACCACCGGAAATGGTACGTAATCTTGCCTTCAGCATCTTAGGCGACGCGTTATGAGGTGAGGGATAAAATTGAACGGCCCATTCACACATGCGATAAAACTCAACCAGCGCTACGGCGCAGACGTAGTCACTCGGATTTCGCAAACTAGCAGCCAATTTTGTTTGTGATTCTCACTCACTTTCCTCTTGCCCCGAAGCGAAGCGAATGAACATTCATTTTGCCCTACAATGAATTTTGATCCTACTTTTTGTACTGAATTTATCCCGCTTCTTATCAGTTATGACATCAGCCCGCGGGAAGCATTTCCGCAATCGGCTAGAGTTCATAAGCGGGACGCGAAGTGTTATAAGGTCAAGGATGAAAGTTTCCGCATGCGAGAAAAATTAAAGCGCAGACTCACTCCCACGTATTTCACGCAACTAACCGCCACTGGCAAAAAGGTCTCGATTTTGCAATGTATTTTTATTCTGTTTTTTGTATTTTTATCCCGCTTTCTATTGAGTATGACATCAACCCGCGGGAAAGCATTTCTACAAACCCGCATTCCTAACTAAGCGGGAGATGTACCTGACGCCTACATACCTCCGGTTGGCTGCAACTTTGGTGGGCGCATCAGGCCACATTTCTCCACGGGACTCGCATTTCACACATTCCAAACCCGCGCCGTTAGTTTCGGGAGATATGTTTCATCTTGCCGACAAGATCCGACTCGACTCAATTGAGGGGGAGGGACGACAATCTCGGATGCTGCGCGTGGAGTATAAAATATCCCTGTTGCTATTACCTCCTTCACTGAACTTCTATGGCCCTTTTTTATTGTCTCCTTACCGTGGCGGCTGCAGTTCGAACCACATCGGCCACTTTTGTGTCGCGTCCTGACATTGTCCCTACTCCGTGGAACATAACATATGTCGCCGATGGTGCGGAGCTCGCGGATGGTTATATATTCGTTGCGCCTCGTGGCACGCAGCCCACTGGCCTGATGATTTTCACTGGCACCGGCGATCTGATCTATCTCAATAACGAGACCGCGGTCGCAAATGCTATGAATTTTCGTCCTCAAACATTCGAAAATGACCAATACCTCACTTTCTGGGCCGGAACAGTCACCAATCAAGGCTATGGTCTGGGCCGCGACTTCATGTTGAACCACGACTACTCCCTCGTATACAATCTCACTGCCACGAACCAGAGCGATTTTCATGAGGTATGGTTGTATATCCTTTTACAGTCGTCTGACAGTCTGTCGTCTACGAACCCTGACTGATTACACCGACGCCCAGTTCCAAATCAATGCAGACGGAAATGGGTTGGCAACGGTGTATAATGTCAGACACGGCGTTGATACCACTGAGATACCCCTTGGCCTCGCAAACTCGTTTGTCCTCGACAGTTGCTTCCAGGAACTTAACATCTCCACCGGCCAGCCCACCTTTACCTTCTGCCCACTCGGGAGCGGAATCTCGATTTGGGACTCGTTTATCAGTCCAGAGACCTCTCCTGATACAACGGCTAGAGCATGGGATTTTTGCCATGTAAGAAGCACAAAAATTAAATAGTTCTATTGTTAGGTTGATATCGACCACACGCGCAGATCAACTCGTTGCAGAAGGACGCGCTCGGCAACTATCTTTTATCTGGCCGTCACACTCACACCGTGTACTACATCGACGGAGGGTCGGGACAAATCCTTTGGCGTACGTCGTGCCACTTCAATTTTCTCCAATTTTGCTGACGCAACATCACAGGTCTCGGTGGAAAGAATTCAACCTTCATTGGTGACGGTGTGAATTTCAGCTGGCAACATCACGCGCGCTGGGTTGGAGAGAATAATTTTACCGCCGCTGATACCATGGATGCGATTCGGCGAAAACACGCCGAATCAGTCTCTTCGACAATACTTCCAATGGCCTGGCCACGAACAGCACACAAAGCCTCGGCCTCCTCATCGAAGTTGATTTCGAAAACTTGACCGCAGCTATCATCACTACATTCAGCTCTCCGGGCGGCGAAACGCTTTTGTCCCCTAGCCAAGGCAGTTTGCAGATTCTTTCCGACGTCCCCTCCGCGATGTCTTCAAACGCCATCATGGTGAGTTTTGTAAAACTTAACATCCTTGGTTCTCACTTTGTATAGGGATACGGGCAGCTGCCGGTCTTCGCAGAATACTCCAGCACCGGAACCCCGCTTCGTGTCGTCCACTACGGAGTTGACCGCAACCAAGGATACCGCGTCTTCAAAAATTCGTGGGTGGGAACACCTGTGACTGCCCCCGACGCCGCAATTCAGGATAATATCGTCTATGTTAGCTGGAACGGTGCGACTCAAGTTTCGCAGTGGTCCCTCATGCAGGGCAACACCATGAACTCATGGTCCAACGTGACCAATGTTACGCGCACGGGTTTCGAGACGGCGATTCCGCTCGGCTCCGCGAAGGTTACTGTAGTATTACGACCAGAGGTTCACGGGGTGTCACCCGTCACCTCAAAGGTTCACTGAACTCAAGGTTCATTTTTCGGCAATCATGTCAACATTACCCTATATGGTAGTCCGGCGATTGCCGGACGAGATTTTTTCGTGTTTTTGAGCCTATTCGGGCCAGAAAATCGCTTCATCACCATCACTCAGGCCAAATGGTTCATTTCACGGACCACTGTCACCCGTCACCTGAACCTTCGGTCGTAATACTACAGTATCCAGCTTGCAGCGCTCGACGCCAGCGGGATCGTTCTCGCGAAGACGGTGGGCCTCTCGTCGGGCGGAGAGAGGTTGGGCGGTGCGGTTAATGGGGTCGGTACCTCCGCTCAGCTTGCGGTGACGTCCTCGTAGGCAAACCCAGGGTCCCAGATAACTGAGCACTGTGAGCAGCTGGGTGAAATGTTTTACAACATCGGGAGCTTGCGAGGTCTGTTTACAAGAGACTAGAAATGCATTCATGGTTAACGAATATCCAACTTACATACTCATTGCTTGCTTGCTGACGCACATGAAGATATTGATTCTGTAATAGATTTGAATCGATACGCTGCTTGTTAGTAGCTTTTCATGAACACGCAGTAGACACAAAAACAAAACTGCCTTGGCTCAAGTAAACGTTCAACGTCCACATCGCAAATGAATTTCCCACATACCTCATTGAGATCGAGAATCTATCTCTGGTTTTGCAGTCACGCATTGGGTCGCACGCCTTGGAAAGCGAATATCAGTTCCTGGATTTCTTTGCATGGAATCGCTGCGTTCTGGTCGACTCGTAACCGGTCTGCCTACAATTCAAAGCGGCAAGCACTCTGCTGTAGGCAAAGTGCTTGCCCACCACTTTGCGAAAATTGTAGGCAAACTGGTTACGAGTCTAACGTTCTGGATCTCCACTCGGTCGGTAACTGACAGTATTCAGACGCGGAAACAGTTATCCAAATCCCGCGTCACACCGATCTTGTTAACATGTAGGTTGGTGGAATCCAAAGTGATGATTTGAAGATGTGAGACAGCGCAGGGGTGGAGGAAGGTGTGCGTAGTTCGCGGCTCGGGGGCGAGATCGAAATATGTACGTAATTTCCGATTCCCGAAGCTTGGGATAACACAGAGCAAGCGATGTGAGAACTGAAAGGGAAGAGGGGTATGCCGTTGCCTTCATATAGAGCCAAGATTTAGAACACTTCGACACGCTCGTTAGGCTGGCGATAACGTGTCGTACATTTAATAGGGGAAGTCAAAGCGGTTTGCAGCATCGATTCTGAGTCGATTCTGATGTCGATTCTGATTTCGATTCACGACTCGATTTTGGCATCAGAATCGACCGAGAATCGACTGCGGACCAGAATCGATTTGGACCCTAACCCAAGGAATAATGATTACTTCTACTTCAAGGCTTGTTGGCTGGTGCACTGTCAGTATCTGGCCTTCGGGTTTCGGTTCTGGATTGAAGTAAGTGCCTGATACGAAACGAAAGAATCAATACTTGAATTCCACCGACCACAACAGTGCAGACAAACAGCCTCTACGATTTATTCTGTTGATGCGAGCTCTTCTCGTTCAATTGGGCTGCTAACCCCAGGTCTGGTCTGCAATGTATAGTAAACAGGCATAATATTATGGGCTATCTCGATAATGCAGTGAAATCTCATGTCATGTTTATCCTTGGACCGAGATTGAATCGCTTTTAGAATCGACTTTAGAAAAGGGCCGGTCAGAGTTGAATCCGATTCTGGGTCGATTCAATTTGCTGAATCGACATTCGAATCGACATGTGAATCGACCCAGAATCGAAACAGCCCGACCGCTTTGACTTCCCCTATTCTTGGATCCAGCGTTGGATCGCTTGTGGAGAGAACAAGACAGCCTGATCCCGCTCCTTTCATGCTTACCTGGCTTCTGGGGTGCTCCTGACCATACCCTCTACGATGGAACCACATATTTGGGCTTTGTGCGTTTTTCTGTACGCGCTTTACTGTACAACACGTCCTGATTTTGTTCCAGAATTCTGCTTGTCTGCCAATACCGACGGACTGGGCCCGGGTTCTCATATATTCCCCCCGCGTTAGAGTTCTTTCACTAAAGACTGAACACCCACTTCATTGTGGCGCGTCATTGGAAATTCTGGACTTCATCTCCATGGCGCTCCCTTTCGACTTCCTCCTCCCAAACCTTCGACGCATAATGTGCGCCACAGATCCCCAGGTTCTCCCTTATTTTCGTCTTCTTCAAGTTGGGCCAAATATCACAGATATACATTTGCAGCTGATGGGGCCAACCTCGCGCCTCGCCATGCTACCGGTGCTCGCTAGATATCCCCGTCTAAGCAGTCTTACGGTCTCCTTTGCGAACCATCACAATTCCACTCCGGAAGCGGGTCGTTCGAAGGCCATCTCATGCATGATCCACTTACTTGTCGACATTCGGTCGATTTCCGTGGGCTGCATGGATGCCGCTGCGTGTCAACACCTGGCGTCCTTCCCCAATTTGACATTCTTGGGCATCGATGAGGTCGAGGAGCCGCTCCTACCCGTCTATTCCATTTCCTTGTCCGACCCAATTTTCCCCTCCCTCAAATCCCTGCGAATTCGCACGTCCTCTGCCAACTTGGCTACTGATTTCCTCACCGCGGTGTCCAAATCTCCGCTCCAGGTGCTGGAAATCAGCCTGGTCAGCATGGCTCTTGCGTCGGAAGCGCCCATCCTCCTGCAAGCGATTGCGTTGTCCTGGCCCTCCCTAACCTCACTCGACGTCGACCTTGGGACCTGGAACGGGCTCGTTGCAGGGGCCGAAGCGTACACCGTGGTCCTATCCACACTCGCACCCCTACTGCTCCTTCACAACATCGTCAACCTCATCATCTACTTTCCTCTGGCCTTGGGCCTTACCGACGCGTGCATGGCCGACATGGCTTCCGCCTGGCCGTCTCTCGAACGGTTCTGTTTATGGCGTCTGCTAGAGACCACATACATGCGGCCCCCGATCCCGGGATCGAAACTCACCCTGTCATCCTTGCTGTCCTTCGCCCACCACTGCCCTTTCCTGCGGCAAATTAGCCTCCCATTTGCGAACGCTGATGTTCCCGCCTGCGACCTTACGCAGACGGAGCCCCACACCAAGCAGACGGCGCTACGTTCGCTCGGCGTTGTGCAGACGCCGCTTGCGGAGGGCGCTCCGCCCGCTGTCACCACGTTCCTTGCGTCCGTGTTCCCAGCGCTGGTGCGGATCCCAACGGATGGGGAGGACTATCACTGGCTCAGGACAGACGATTCTTCGCCCCGCGGACAATGGCATAGGAGATGGAAGGAGGTGCAGAGGTTGGTGCCATTGTTGATGGCGGGAGGGCAGGAGAAGGGGTGAGGTGGGAGGACGCGAGAAGGGAAAGTTTCCGGTATTCGACAACGGCGAAAGACAACAGCGCAGCCAGGGTTGAACCATGTATCAAGCAATATTGATCCGGCCGTGCATGTTGAGCAAGACTTTCTTGCGCAGTGGGCGCACAGCCGTGATCCTAATATTCATAGCAAAGATGGCGCATATTCACTTCATGCGGGAGAAAAATCTTGTGCAATTTACCCTGCAACTTCGATGTGCTTGCTGAATGGAAGTTCGGCACAAAAGGAGGTGCAAATGGGCACAGGAAAGACCTACGTGAATTTCAATCCCATGGAATTTCTGTACTAGTGGAATTGATTCATCCTGGTTCGAATCCGGGTTAGGTCATGGCTTGAGTGGATGTTCTTTTTCCCTCTTTGAATGTCGATCAGAACAGAGTTGCGATGGTCGAGGAAGAGCGAGGAAGGCCATCGGTGTCTACAGTCTGGGTCGGGCGGGGATTCGATTTATCCGCGAAAGATGAAACAGCGCGCCTCCCGGCCTCGCTTGTATTTGAGCGCCATACATCGACGCCCAAAAGTCTGCGTAGATCCCAGAAGCGCCCTGTAACATGTTTGGCGCGGGCGGGTTTCAAGAGCCGCCGAGTTTTTCTAAAGAATGGTACTTACATGTGGCGGCTGGAAATATAATCTCCTGACGAAGCGAAATTTCCAAGGAAAACAGAAGTATTTTTTGAGACAGAGCCGAAACGGAAAGGAAAGCCTCCGCGACTGGCGATTGTTTCTGCCGAGATAGTACTGTACATATACATGTGTTCCGCGAGTACGTACACGATCCTGGTGGATATCCATTGGCATGAGGCCACGGGAGGGAAGTGCAACCAACCCACCAGGATCAATGGTAAGACTTGTTGTGGCTCTTCGAATCGGGGACGCAGCAGCCGAGGCAGCGACCCAGCAAGAACATGATGGGCGTAATCATCAGCAGCAGCCACGCAAACAGCGTCAGGTAGAGCGCGTTGCCCATAACTGCGCCTCCGGAATTTCCCTCCTCCGTCACGCGCTTCTTGATTATCTGGAAAAAAGCTTTGCGGAAGATTAGGACACGTGTGGATGTGGGTTTAATACGGACCTATGTCGAAGATAAAGACAGCGAATGCAGCGGCGCCGGCAAACCCGCAGAAGCACGAGGAGCAGCAGTCGGCGATGGGCGCGCCGAAGAAGGCGAGGAGCGCGAAGCCGAAAGAGAGGAGAGCGATGCCGAAGGCGACGATGTGCAAAACGAGGACCTTGGTGAGCGTCGTGGCGACGGCGTTGACGCTCGCGGTGAGCGCCGGGGGGAGGGTGCCGTTGATGAATTTGCCCGCCTCTGTATGTGCGTTGATCAGTACACGGCACGGTGCATGTTTGGCGTGGTAGGCGCACCTGACAGCGAGTACCCGACCTCCGCGGGCGAGCACTGCAGCCCGCGCCCATCCTTCAAGTCCGTGCAGAACCCGAGCACGCCGAGATCGACAAAGGGGTTCGTCTGGTTCGCCGCCGCCGTGGAGGCGGTGCCATTCGCCAGGTCGATGCGCAGGAAGTACACGGACTTAAAGTACGGGACGTCAAAAGCGACGAATCCGAGCAGCGCCGTGGCGGCGGCGACGGAAGTCAGGCCGAGGATTTTGTTCCAGGAAACCATTGGTGAATAAAAGCAACTGAGGGAAACGAAGGGAGAAAAAAAGTGGGATGTCTGTGGATGCAAGGAGCGGTGAATGAGTCGATGTGGCAGCACCCTAGATGATAGATAGCACACACACGAAATTGGCCTGGTAGCAAAGGCAATGAAATAAACCCTCCTCAAGTCTTCTTGCAACCAGTGCAATTGAACGGTTCAGAAACGAAAAGGCAGACGAGTCCGACGCAGAAAACGAAAGGTGAGCAGAAGGGGCAGACGAGCAGCGCCGAGAGATCAGTCCAGCGTTATAAGTCTCCGTCGCACAGCACAGATATCAAAAGGATCTATCGTCATGGCGATTCCATGATCGACGAGCGCTAAAAACGGCGACTCTTGGCACAGCCTCCCACAATCAAGATTGAACTGCTATGGACGAAGTTTTTGTCCTTTGGGTACGAAGCGCGGTTGGTTCGCGGATGAAATTTTCTTCCACGACAGCCGTGTGTTCAATTCTCGCCGTGGGCATTTGTTTTTATTTTGTCTTCCACATCATATCTCGTACTCATAGAGATTCATAACCCTTATTGCACACTTTCTACAACTATCTGGGCATAGCTTAAACCCCGAATAACCTGAGACTGTCCAAATACGCCTTGTCCGAGATGCCCGACGCCGGGCCGGCGGTCCGGTTGGTTTTCTTTGGAACGAAGTGTGCGGTATACAGAGTGTATATCCCAGCCGCTCCGCTGCGAACCCTCTGTACCAGACTGGTTTTGGTAGAATCACCGAAAATTTGATTTTTGCAAGTCAGTTTGACAGTCAAAGAGCTTCAGAAGGCCTTTCGACATTGAACGGGCACCGAGGATAGAAACTGATTTGGTCGAAGATATGAGGTGCAATAAATTGACAGTACCTCAAGGTGTTGAGTCAGGATTTGAGGGAGGTAACACTCAATTCTCCAACAGATGTCCGGCAAAGGAAAAATTAGAATTGGGCCGTGCCAGAAACTTGAAAAACCAAAGGGTATCATGTCTAAAGCTGGGCCATTGAACTTCCAGTCCCCCAGATGTGATTTAGAGCTACATTCTCAGTTTCAAGAGTTAGCGGAGGACCTTGATAAAGTTCAAATTGTAATCAGGAGCTTCCAAATCTTCATTGCAAAGAGGTCATGCCCATTTTCAGGTCAGACGGACGCGAAGCGGGCACAAGGCAAGTGTTACAGTCTGAAAATCCATATGCAAAAAACTACACTACATCAGGGGAATGTCAGACAGGGTGCAATCAAAATCCCAAGAGGCAGTCCCATGCTACCGATGAATGCGCATCGGACCAGCATATGGCCGAGGCAAACAGAGAGAGACCCCACTCTGAGCAACTGTTACATTCCGCGGGGATCAAAACTGGCCAAAACGGGGGGAAATCAGTCGTGCCGTATCTAAGTTCTGCAAAGAGCTGTGATGTCTATGTACCTCAGGTGTTTAAACCGCATCTGTTTTACAGGTTTCTTTGAGTAGGGGATCATATTGATTTGTCCACCTGTGATTATGTAGTTGATTAAATGAAGTACTGATAACGCTGAGCCAGGGGAAATCTGTTTCCCATAAAATACATTTGTCCTGAAAATTGCTGTCGGAAATATTAGGATCAAAATTCGGATCATTCGGATCACATGGCTTAAAACGGCACCGCTTCGGAATTTAAATGAATCAGAACTCCGAATCATTTCCTTTTGAGTCAAGATTCAAGTCAGATGTAGTCAGTAAACCAAGTCATAGCCCTAGTCATTCATATATGACTCACCGTAGAATTAGTATATAAGGAGGACCTCTTTCAGAAAAATCCCCCAATTACCCCTGTGTAGTTACCACTGAAATATTAGTTTTTCTCAAACTTTATACCGTGTGATTCAAATAGTTAGTCTTTGGAGACTTCTATACGAATTAAGCAGGCCTATAAAGCTCGAACAACCGCCTGTGATTGTTACTGATAACAAATAACACTTCAAAGACTCAGAGGTCTTTATTTGTTACACTGCCGCCACCGATCAGACAGATTTACCGCTTACCGTTTACGGACTTTCACCACCAACTTCCTGGAAAGGGAATAACGTGAGAGCCACAGCACTAAATTAAGATTACTTGAAATCTTCGGATACAACTAATCTTCTTAGTGAACTTATTTTCCACTCAACAACGCTCAAGAGACATATGTTTAACTTCTCCGTCTGTCAGGGGAACCCCTATTTCCGGCCCTTCCGCTCCCGCATCCGGACCTTCCGGTCCCATTCCGACCCGTTCCGGCTCCTCCCGATATCACATGGCCTGTGATTCCGCCCGGGACCTCTGCCGATCACTCCGGTTGCTATCACATGCCCCCCGTCCGTAGTTACTTATATACCGGGATCTGACGCGGGTGATCCTTAGTCTTTCTTCTCTTCGGATCCCCCTCGTCAGGTCTGTCCATTTGTATCTGTAGCTACTCTGTGATATTTATCTTCGGATCCCCCTCGTCAGGACTCTTGAGTATACTCGGGCCTTGAGGTTGCTCTTACACCGTCCATATAAATTTCTCATGGTTCAATTTTTCATGGTTGAAATTGTGCCAGCGTCATACGAAAATACAATATGTGAGCTTGCAAGCTGATTAGAATGTAACTAAACGATGGAAAGACACGGATGGCTGTTTGTACCCGGATCATTGTTTCAATGCGCACAGAGTCCCTATACGATGCCGAAGTATCGAACTGCCCAACAAGAAAATGGAAATACCAGTGAAAAAAGTGAGTGCTAAATGATCTCATTGCGATTCTGGACTGCAGTAAAACTTCTGCATTATAAAAAATGTGTCTCGTTGACCTTCTGGGAGCCTATTACCACCCACTAGTCACAGCTTTTCTGAAAGTATGAAAAGAACGGGGAAATGGCTCTGAGGCGTCGAAAGGGTTCCTGAAAATATCAATCCAATGTTAACTGATGAAACGGAGGGCTGGTAAGTGATACAGTTTCAGTCAATATTTTCGAGGAGGACACCGGTACCGAAAAAATGCAGAAATATGAGAACATTTACAGACTTCCACATCATCAGGGACCAGGGTTTACATTTCATCTCTGAGGGGAATCTATCACTGGTTGAACATTTTGGATTTTTGACTGAAGAAATTGGTGAAAATTATTTTGAGTTTTGCAGCAATTTTGAACTGAAAAATGAGTGAAAAATTGGAAACATTTTGGTGGATATATTGAGATATTTCGGATTTTTCAGCATTTTTTGACTCAGAATCAAAAATTTCATAGAAAGGTTTCAAGTTTTTCACCTGTTTTACACCGAAGAATTGGTGTAAGTTTCAAAATAGTTTTCACCAAATTTTTCAGTCAAAAATCCGAAATGTTCATCCAGTGTATGTCCGTGCTATACAATTCAACCCTGGGAAGGATAGGATTCAGGATCAGAACCCTGGATTACACACAGAATAGATGACTTGTACTAAACAGGGAAATGAAGGCTTCTCTGCCGTCCGGCTTCCAATCTCGGTGAAATTTGGAGTATCATCGGGGCTGAGGGCAAGTATGCAGACGATCACACAGATAAGGTGTGTTTAATTTTTGGAATGTGTTCTTGGTTTAATAAAATGATGAGACTGACATCTTAGCGACATTGACAAGTCCAGTGAATGGTGTGCCGCCTCATACTGGAATCACTCCTTTGTGAGAACCAGGGCCGCCGACGCAGCAGCCTCATATTCTGTTCGTCTCCCCTAGCCAGACTCACAGAAAATATTTGATGATAGTCGAAATATCGCTATGGACTATTCCGTTGATGACAATTTTAACCATGCATCAACTTTACTAGGGGGACGCGTGGCTAAGCAGATATCGCCACGAGTCCTAGCCAGAAGGTCCTGGCTGCCACAATTACGAGTCTAAAAATGGAGTTTACGACATTTGACTCGTTGTTTTTTAGTCATCGTTCCCCCCACTAGGGTTGGCCTTTATGCCATGACGTAGGGTGCAGTGTGGGAGTTCCACTTCCCTTTATAGTAGTTTTACTTTCTTTGTCATTCCGTTTTACTGTGCGCACTGCTTTCGGCCGTGCCGTATTGCCGTGTTACCAAACTCGTCTCTTCTTCTACCACTCTCTTTGTGTTTGCCTATCGTTGGTGGTCTGAAACAAAGTTTGCCTTCCCACTGTAAAACTTGGTGATTATTTCCCCGGGCCACGACATCAGGAAAAAAGAACATGGCTATCCAGCACTCAGTAGCTCCGATAGCTGTGGTAGTCGGCTAGACAAGTCCCCAAATACCAAGCACCTGGTAGCAGTCCACCAAATCTTGGTAGCTCCTGGTAGCTGTCCACCAAAGCTCAGTAGCGGTCTGGTAGCAATCTGACAGCAATCCTTACACGCAAAATGAACCCTTCTGTGTGTTCTTGAACCCTTTGGGGTATTCCTATCACAAGTAATTGCCTTGGTTCATTGGACACCTGCGGCCGACGATGTTGGGAAGGGAATATTGTTTGTACTGATTAATGTAATTTAAAGCTACTGACTCTAGGGATCGAACGCAAGACATCGCGCAAACTGAGAAAACTTAAGAGGATACAAAATACCACTAGACTAAGCGACTGTTAAAAGAGGTTCAAAGATATCAAACAAGGCTGGTACTGGCAGCCTACCCCGT
This sequence comes from Mycena crocata, assembly GCA_029281795.1. Taxonomy (NCBI): domain Eukaryota; kingdom Fungi; phylum Basidiomycota; class Agaricomycetes; order Agaricales; family Mycenaceae; genus Mycena; species Mycena crocata. The sequence goes on along the minus strand of JARJCP010000107.1, from coordinate 305,938 downwards.
CCCATTCAATTCTCTCATGTACTGTTCAATTAAATATGATGATCCATTCTCTCAGTATCGGAGACATGCTCTAGCCTCTCAAGATGGACTGAGGCCAAAGGGCCAGTGTAATGCAAACCATTTTACACTATACACTGATTTTTTTTTTGAAAGGTGTAAACTCTCAACCAGCAAGAGACTTTGGAGTTCAGCACTGTCTCAAAGTAATCAAATTGCAGCAGGTGGTGAAGTACCAGATAGTTTCATTGGAAAAACATGCTATACTCCAATAGGGTGTTTCAAATATCCCAACTTCAGTTCCAACTTGGTGTCCACACTGACTTTGCTCCCAACTTCACAAGAAGTTAGAAAATGAAATAGGCCAGAGAAATTAGTTAGATATCAAAACATGATCTGGACCAGGACTCAACATCCAACTTTGTGTCTGACTTCATGTTCCAACTTCCTCTGTCTAATTTGGAAGGCTTCTTGTGCTTCCCAGTGAGAAATTAGGAAAAATTACACTTGAAGTTGGGAGTCAGATTTTCATATTTGAAACACCCTTATGTACTCACTCGTGAATAATTCTTCATTAGTCTTCAACGCAAATTGCAACCAATTTTTTTTCCTCCACCCTGATATTGACAGCTACTGAGCTATGGGTCATATGCTACCATCTGCTATGGACACCCAGCCCAGACGCTACTGATGCTACTGGCGCTACTGATCCATAACTGATATGCTACTGGAGCTACTAAGCTCTGACCGAAGTGCTACTGGGCGCTACCAAGAGCTACTTGCAATCACACCAAATGCTACTGGTGCTACTGGCACTACCACTGCTATCAAGTTTTGGCTTGAAGCTGGGTAGCAAATTGTTGTTTCCTGATGGAGGAGCGACCGGAGGTCGGCGACGAGTGGCGCGACAATTTTTCAATTGCCAGCATGCAATTGAATACAGCTCAGCATTTGCAAGTTTATGTAAGGGAGTTCCAGCTACTTGATTGGGAGTGGTTCAAAGGGCCGGAGGCCAGACTCGTTCTGCCATGCGCCAGCAATGGCCCTAAAGACCAAGTTCATTTTTACATAATGGTTGTGGTCGTGGGTTCGAATCCCACGAAACCGCAGAAAAAGTATATTGGCCAGCTAATACCGAAATCGGACACCCTCGACGGCCCCAACTGGTGAAATTCCAGTGAACCAAGCGGATGACCCTGGAATGCTTCTGCAGACTTGACGATCATCACACCAAACGCTCCAATATAACTTTACTATGTTGCCCAATGGGTCTGGAAATCTTATTTCCTTCCTCTCCCTGTATGTACTTGCTCCCGGTGTTTTCCGGAATTAATACATGTACCTCTTGGCTAGTACTGTGCAAAAATTCCAAGTGGTTTGTGGGTATAGAAAATTGTTTGCCAGACAATCAATTTTGGTGATCTGAATGGACATCCACCAGTTCCTCTCTTCCCTGGGCTCGGAAAAATGTCAGAAAAAATGGAGGTCATTTTGAATACTAGATATGCCGCAGAAAACAATATAAAAACAAATGCCCAGACCGAGAATTGAACACACGGCAGCCATTGACAAAAATTTCATCCACGAACCAACCGCGCTTCGTACTTTGGGGCACTCTGGAAGCCGCACCGTCTTTATTGACTCTCAAAGTTGACCCAGTTATTTTTTGAGCCAAGATCTGAGCGATTTAACGCAGAACTGAATCGTAATCGCTGAACTCGACTCCGAATAATTGAGAGTTCAAGTTCGAACTTCGGAGAGTCGGCGCGTGTGACCAGTATCACTTCTATGCAATATTAGATGCTATTTTCATGGCAGAGTGGTAATGAATTATAAGGAGCGGGTCCATGCGAAGATAGGAAGTTAAGCCAACTCTCCATAGAAACCAAGGTACATACTACCAACGCTCCAGCTCATCAGAAGCATGATTTTGCCCCCGAAGAGTATCCCACTTTCATGTAAATCCACAGCGAATTCAAAGATTTGAACGGGTGTCCTCGCGACATTGAAATAAAGCATCCAAGGTGCCGGCACTGAAATTCAACAACAGCTAGATCATTGTTTTGAACAAGAGATAATCCATATGAGATTTAGTGTAGAATTTAGATTACCTCTCGCGATATAGATCCGTTGGGGTAGCAGCAGTGATAAAGGCCGCAGTTTAAATGGGGATCCCGGGCATATACATGTTTGATAACCTGTTGAATTGGTGCGATGGTGCGGAGCCAGATGCACAGAATCTGCATTCTTCAGAAGTGGAGTGGACGGGAGGCTTCTAGATTCTGTTGCCGAGGTGGATGCGAAGTCATGAGCCATCGCAATTCCGATTTCGACATTAGGTCCCTGTGGTAATGATGTGCCCTGCATTGTGTGCTGGAAGTGGCAGGCTCATCCCGCTGCATCGAGAATGACCCGACCATAATTTTTTTGATTGACAATTTTTTCAAGCCTGAAAAGGTTTCGCGCGATGGGCCGGGGATGACATTTCGGGGTGGGAGTATGATATCCCTCATTACATAAACGTGCACACAGAATGACCCAACCTGGATTAGAACCAGGACTATCAGCATAGAAGAACAATTCCGATCGTTTATAATTGATGCCGACGCAATGAATTTCGCCATTAGGTCTCTTCCCCCTTCACTCCGACCTCGGCTTGTCGCGTAAATTGCGTGAGTTGCGTGCTGAGCCGCTACGGGAAGTTCAAAAAGAATACACCACGTCGAAACCAATAAGATCTGTCCAGGTTTTTTTCACGAGGCCGCAGTGACTGAGGTGTGTTTTGCCATTGGGATACATCGACATGCGGAACTTCGAAAATGTCAACGAACAGGCAGGATCCACAAGCAAGTTGATGTACAAATACCGATACATGAACCTGTTGCACGAATCCGACTCGCACCCTTCTACACCTGAGGATGCTCCGTCACCAGTGTCTATCCTAGGAGTGGTGCCATCGGCGGCTTAGAACATTGTCCGGGGCATCTTCAACGCCCAGCGTCGTGGTCATCTGCACAACCGCGTTCATCGCCTTTCCCGTGGCTATCTGGTCTGTAAACTGCAAAAAGCCGTGCGTACTGTTGTTATCTGAGTATGAAATTATGCAAAATGGAATCAGGGTGTTATATGTTGATTGAGTATGTAGCCTCAAGGACGCACCTTGCCGCCAAGACTTGATATTGCCGTACTGGGTGAAGAGGGCAAGGATGTCTGTCTCCATGGCCGTAGGGGGGATGTTGGTGACATGAAGCCAGGGTATATCGCCAATCGTCAACGGGTTCATAGTGGATTTACGACTGGTACTGTCCGTGCGGCCCTCTCCGGTAGAGTTCCTGTGTTCTTCAACACTCAGCGTGGCAGTTATCCGCATGACTGCTTGCTTCGCCGCCTCTGCTGCTGTCTCGCTCTTAAATTTCAGGATCCTGCTCGTCTGTGAGGCTGGAAAGAAGAAACAATCAGATTTTTTTCCCCGGATAGATTGCGGGAATATAAATACGTTTCCGCCACGACACAATCTGGCCGTAAATTTGAAAGCAGGCTCGGATTTCTTTAGCGGTCGTCCTAACAGGGATGCCGCTGACTATGATGCAGCGGCTAAGTGGAGTTTCTTGCACTTTCTTAACAAAGGTCGGGCGCTGGGAATCAGCGTCTTTGACGCTCAGCATCGCGGTCATCTGCAAGACCGCGTTCTTCGCCTCTTCTGCAGCTTTCTGGTCCCTGAACCGCAGCCACCCGTGGGACATGTGCTTATCTGAAACCAATAGTCATAATGATAATCAGCAATGCTACAGTATTTCGGAAACCTCGACGGCGCACCAGGCTGCCAAGACTCGATCTCGCCGTACTGGCGGAAAAGGGCGTGGAACTCTGGTTCCGTGGCGGAAGGAGGGATGTTGCGGACAAGGAGGGTGGGTTTTTGTTCCTTCGACGATGGGTTCTCGGCACTCTCCCTGCGGGGGACTCGACCAGTGCCGGCGCCGAGATCCTCGCGTGGAGGGACGTGGTTATGGACGATCAGCGTTGTGGTCATCCGCACGACCGCGTTTTTTGCCTCGTCTGCGGATTTCTTGTCCTTGAAGACCAAAAAAGCGTATTTGCTGATTCCTTGGAGGGATAAAGGCCACGAGAAAAACTGTGTTGTTGGGAGCACGCACGCATTCGCTTGAAAAACTTGATCTCGCCATACCGGGAGAAGAGGTCAAAGATTTCCTTCCCCTTGACGTTGAATGGAATGTCGCCAATGTAAATAGTTGCGGCTGACGGGTGATTTGTGACTTGCTTGTTCAAGTTCTGCCACCGGTTCTCTTCGTGGCGCGCGGGAGGTGTCAATGCCGGGGCCCGAGGCCGTTGGCGGACGACATAAGAGATAGGCTGGCATCGCATCAGCGATGCAAGCCTTGACCGGGCCTGTTGACCTAGCACGGTCGTGAGCATTCTGAACACGGTTGGAACACGGTGGAGGTTGGCAAGAAGAAGCAAGGCACAGCCACAGTAGGTGACACTAGTGACATGTCACATTTCCCTCCCTCTCCCACCATGTTCCTCAGTGACACTAGTGACATGTTACGAGTCCGAATAAAATGAGGCTCGTTCTTGTCAGCGCGTTTACCGCGAGATTTGGGTCACACTTTCAGTACCTGATGTCATTGAAGTTGTTGTTATTTATGGTGGCTTTGATGCACGTGTTCTCGCCTGCGGCGATCTCAAATTTTATGAAAAATCTTGGTTGCCAGTTCTGTTGCCTTCTTTACATCAGGCAAGCATACCGGGACTGGCATCAGTCTGAATAGATATGACTTCGAAAAATACAAGTTCAATGAAGTAATTCAATTCTCCTGTTCCATCTGGAGAAAGAACAGTCATGAGTCATGCAGTATTTTGATCATCATGATGTGCGGTACCGCAGATGGCGGTGTAAACTTCCTTGCTTTTCGTCGTCGTCTTTCCTTGCTTTTCGTCGTCGTCTCGCCTGCTTTCTCGCTCCGCTCAAAATGCTGTTCTTGTGCCCTATAAACCCATACGCTCCGTGCTGGGCCCTCATTGGCCTCTCAGCTATCCTGGACTATCCTAGCTGCTCCTTTTGGGACTGGGAAGCCAGTCCTCAGCCCTCCGACGCCTGTCTGGTCCCGCTCAAGGGTGTGAATGCTACCCTTTCTGCCTTAGTTCCGGAATATTCGGGATTCCTGGTGGAAGAGGCTGCATACGAGTCTCTAGATCTTATACCACGTCCTGGTGTGTACTTGTCTTCAGCTGGGTATACACTGTCCTATAGCTTCATATCAGCCGCCTCGCTAGATTTATCTCCACCGCGTCGCCGTAGAGGTGAGTCATTTTTAACCCTTGTGCATTTGTGCTTACACTTCCTAGCGTTACTGCTAGAGTCGGAGCGTAGTCAATGTGTGTTATGCTCTGTTACGTGTTCGTCAATTGACTGACTTTGCCAGATTATTGTTTTGGTCAATACATTATATTGGCTTCCCCTCCGGCACATGTCAAATCGTGCTTTGCCGAAAACGTCGTTGCCGGGGGCGGCAATTTATTCCCGGTACGGGTCGCCCTTCGGGGATACGTTACAAAGTGCCCCTGCGAAAGCGAGGCTACCGGGAGCGGTATAACGATTATCTCGTACGTTGCAGAGTGCCTATGCGGAAGCAAGGCTGCCGGGAGCGGTACAACGATAATCTCATACGTTGCAGAGTGCCTATGCGGAAGCAAGGCTGCCGGGAGCGGTACGACGATAATCTCATATGTTGCAGAGTGCCTATGCGGAAGCAAGGCTGCCGGGAGCGGTACAACAATTATCTCATACCCGACACGGGTTGCCGTGAGCGGTGGAATATTAAACTCATGCCCGAAACGGGCCGCCGAGATCGGCATAATAACTTATCGTTGCCTTGAATTGGCTGCCTCAAACGGCATAATCAACCAGTGCCTCTGTGAGGTACATTTAGAAAATCAATGGGTTAATCTCAACCATACGCCTTCTGCAGTTGGTCTTAAAATACAGGATGTCGAAATTGGGCAAGCTATACCTGTGTCTACATCGTCTGCTGGATTCTGGGTCAGTACAGTCTGCATTCTGATCATATTTTTCGTTACAGTACTATTCTTTCGAACTGATCTTTTCTGTCAAGAACACACTCATCCAGTTGTATTGCAAATTGAGAGTACTTTAAAAGATCTTACTGGTGGAGGTCGTCGGTTTCAGTTTGATTGGAAAGACATTGAAGAGTATATGTTTGATGCTAACAGTTTGAATAATTTGGAGACAAGTTCTTATCTGTTCGAATATCAGTGCCGTGTCGAAGAAGTTAAGGCAGCCCTATCTAAAAATAGCGGTTGTATCGCTGTTGGCATTCCGTTGAGTAAAATTCTAGCCCATTTGACAAGGACAGAACTGATAGCGATAGCCCCTGTCCACAAGGAGCGAATACTGTCCAGGCTCAATGTCGCTGATGCCCGCAAAGTTATGGCAGACCATGTTTGCCAATGTGAAGATATTTTCTCGATAATGACCCCAGTAAGACTTTCGGGCCCAAAAATGCGAGACAGGCGAGACGCCAATGCTCGAAACTATTCCAAATCGAAAGCTAAAAATCAATATATGAGCGTGGCGCGCAAACTGAAACTCTTCAGTGAAACAGCTATCTTGGCATCCAAGTTGAGATTTCAACGCAAATTAGATACACGTCGCCTCAGGGAAACTGAATTTCCTCCTCGGCCTAATTCCAGCAAAACCATCCACCGTATATTAACCGCCTCCTCTGAAGCTGTGCTACCACCAAGGTTCATGGAGGCTGGATGTGCTGTTTGTGGCAGATTAACTCCGCTCGCCGAATTAACGTCCCTTGTCGATTTCGAAGGCACTTTAGATCATTTACAGGGTGAGGGAGTCACCAGGAAAGAACGATTCAAACTATCTGATCCGGTTGAGGAACTGAGTGGCCCTGTATTGGCAGACAGATGTTCTCATATTTGTGTTTTATGTGAAGTGCTTGTTTCGAAAGGGAAAATACCAAATGATGCGTTGGCAAATCATAACTGGGTTGGGATTGTTCCGCCACAACTGCAAGGTTTGACTTATGCCGAAGGTGTAATGATTGCTCGCATAAGACATAATCGCTGTGTAATTAGGGTGAATTCTGGAAGGGTTAGAATGCACGCAAATGCAATCATGTTTGCACAACCGGCACTCAAGGTGTATCTGAAGTTACCGCCGAGCAGAGACGAAATCAGCGAGATACTGGCCTTCATATTTACGGGTTCATCTGCACCTACACAGGAGGATTTTGATAGAACACCGATGTTAGTGCGACGCCACAAGGTTGCCGAAGCCCTTGAATGGTTGAAGTTGAACCATCAGGACTATGCAGATCTGGAGATATCCCAGGAGAATCTCATGTCGTATGCATATCACGATATCCCAGTCGCTGTAGATTATAGACACACTGAAGGAGAACCGAATGATTCAATTCCCGGGGAAGCCCGGAGTGTATTCGATAAAAATAAAGAGCACGGCACAACCGATGGTGAATGTAGTTTTGCTGTTCACGGTTTAACCGGGGCGGAATACTCAACGGCACCCATGTCCCAAATTAAAGCTGTAGCACTGCAGCATCTGACGCAAAAGGGAGACATGCTAGCGATAGGGAGAAATGATATACCCGAGTCAATGTACCGCAATGTAAAAGCGTATCCGGGGATGTTTCCCTGGCTGTTTCCTTATGGCAAAGGCGGTATTGGGCACCCAGCACACAAATCTAAGCTGTCAGATATGACTCGCAAGAGAAACCTTCTACTCTACCATGATAAACGTTTTCAAACAGACATGTATTTTCCGATGGTCGCCTTTAACCATGAGCAGTTAAAAGGGTCTTCCAAAGGCAGTAATATAATCGTGAAACGTTCAAAGTTCGCAGACATTTCACGTAGGTTGTTGGCCACAAACCCGGAGGTGGCAGCAAATATTGCAGACAGAATGGTCGGAGGTGAACACGTTAAACCAGTGACAGATGCGGAAAAACAATGCTTCGCCCTTCTTGGTGACCTGGATGGGGTCGGCGCACATGTGATGGGGTCCGCGACCGCAAAAAAGCACCAACGAAACGAAATCTGGTCAACATCAGCCTTCATGGCAGCACCTACATGGTTCATTACCTTGTCATGGGCCGATATTAATCATCCAATAGCATTATACTATGCTCAGGAGGATACAGTTTATCGGCCCGAGCTCAAAACTTCCAAGGAGCGCAATCTCTTGATCTCAAAAAATCCGGTTGCGGCAGCCAGATTTTTTCATTACATGGTCGAGGTTTTTCTCAAAGAAATACTTGGTTGGGAGTCGGAGCTTCCTGGTCTGTATGGGCACACTAACGGATATTATGCGACGGTGGAGCAACAGGGTAGACTCACTCTGCATCTACATTTATTGCTTTGGATAAAAAATGCGTTGACTCCCCAGGAAATCCGTGATAAAATCATGGGGGGAGATTCTATCTTTCAAAAGAGATTGTTTGAATATCTAGAATCGGCTCACCAAGGAGATTTTATGCAGGGTTCCATGGCAGAAGTGAGAAACCACATAAATGCTGATCCAGAGGCGACTCCTGAAGAAGAGGATTTGCAGTCAGGCCCTCATTATAAAGTCCCGACTCAGACCTTACCCTCGGTGCCACCGCCATTATGTGACAGTATCCACCACGACAGTAATGATAGTTGTGATCAATGCCAGCGTCTCGCAAAGTGGTGGCTGCAGTATGACCACGAAGTCGATGACCTCTTATTGCGCTCAAATGTGCACAAATGCAGAGAGTCAATCCAGGATAAGGAAGACGTTGCCATAAAGAAAGATTGGAGGAGGTTGAAAAAATTGAAAGCTCGAACGCGCACTTATCATGAAAGGCGAGGATGTCTATCCAAGACAGGGATTTGCAAAGCACGCTTTCCTCGAGAGATATTTGAGACAACTCATGTTGGTGAGGATGGCCATATTAATATCAGGAAACAAGAGGCACAACTGAACACATTTAGTCGAGTACTTACTTATTTTTCGCGATCCAACACAGATGTTACTAGCCTGCTTTCGGGTACTGCAGTCAAAGCGGTTGTGTCATATGTATCAGATTATGTTTCAAAATTGGGGCTGAAATCGTACCAAGCTTTCGCTTCCGTGTTTGATGTTTTTGAGAGAAATTCCGAGACGTTATCCACAGGGGGGGAAGGAACAGAGATTGCGAGAACACTAATGAGACAGATGATCAACTCTATGTCCACAAAAATGGAGATTGGGAGCCCCATGGCATCGATGTACCTACTCGGGAACCCTGACCATTATTGCAGCCACCAGTACGTTAATTTTGCGTGGCGTTCCTACGTGACTTTTGTGAAAAATTTCTGGTACAAAACGACAAGCAACGAAGAGGAAGACGAAGACATTGGAGATGATTTACTGACCATCCAAAATCAGAACGGATCCTATGTTGCATGTTCCATAGTTGATGACTATAGATTCCGGCCGCTGGAATATGAAGGTATTAACCTATATGAATGGGTGCAGTGTTCCGAAAAAAAAGCACGCACACGTAAAGAGCTACAGGAATTTGAGATGCAACTGGCGCTTGAGCAACACCTCAATCAGAATAACAATGGACATTTGCCGAAAGATGTGGATGGGAGCGATGTTTCGGAGGAAGATGCAGAGCCGGATATGGATGCAGATAGTGAGCTTTCCGATTTCATTGATGATGATCTCGCTCCCGAGGAGCCTCTGCATAACCATGATGGGTCTGATCAAGAGACTGAGTGGAATTCTGACGATGAAGATGCTGTACTTGTGGACAAGCACAATAAAAGATCCAAATCCCGTCGCGTAGTAAGACATGCATTCCTTCCAGATCACAAGTCTGCTTTTAAAACCCACACAGTTGTTTGCGACTTCCGCAAACTAGAAAAAATAATCCCGAATTTCATCGGAGGAGCGGTTCCACGGTCCGATAAAGGTGATCGAGAGTATTATTGTATGACTGTTATGACGCTGTTCAAGCCCTGGAGAACACCGGCAGATTTGAAAGACAGGGATTCAAACTGGGATCAGATATTCCATGAGCATACTTTCACCAGCAGGCAGCAGGAATTAATCCGCAATTTCAACATTCGTTACGAATGCAATGATGCACGCGACGACCATTATGCAATTATGCGCAGGAAAATGGCTGAACGAGGGGAATACACCTCTAAATCGATTCTTGGACAGCATGACAAATTTGCCAATGATATTGAAGCTGGAGAGTTTGGAGACGAAGACATGGGCTGTGATGATGACATCACAATTGGACGGCGGACGGAAATCTTGAACATGTCGCGGGAGTCAATCAGACAAGTTTTAGAAATGGCAAAATGGCTGGACCAGCCCAGAGATGGTCTACTGGACATAGACACGACACCATTCAATGCTCCGTACAAGGCCAGACGGACCTGGGCTGAGATTGTAAAATCGGAAAGAAAGTTATATACCGCAAATAAGTTATCGGATATGCCTGCCTCAGAGAATAGCCATGGAACATATGTTCCTAATAAAGTTGAAGTTGTGCCTCACGACTTCCTCAACCCCACGCCGCGATTGACAAAGGAGGCTAATAATGCACTGATAAATGACATCTGTAATAAACCGGGAATGGAATTGAACAGAGAACAGGAACGAGCTTTCAGGATAGTGGCAGACCACGCCTCAAGTCCCCAACCGACACCATTAAAGATGTACATTGGAGGAATGGGTGGATCTGGGAAATCTGCAGTTTTCAACGCAGTTATCGAATTTTTTGTCGCAAGGAAAGAGGCATATCGTTTCGTAGTCGTTGGGCCGACTGGTTCAACAGCGGCGTTATTGAATGGATCCACATACCATTCAGTTTTTAGAATACAAAGGGATAGAAAGACAAAAAACAGAGAGGATCTGGATGGCATCCCTAATGATGCAGCCTCTGTCGCGGCGATAAATGAACGTCTCCAGGGAGTTGAATACATTTTGCTTGATGAAATATCAATGGTTGCATGCGAAGACTTGCAAACTCTGGCAAGCCAGGCGGCAAAAGCCCGTAACATTCATGACGTGGAATTTGGAGGATTGAGCGCAGTAGTAGGAGGTGATTTTGCCCAGCTACCCCCAGTACATGGTCGCACTCTTTACGATGGCCGAGTTTCCCTGAGAACGACAGATAAAATGACCCCTGAGGCTCAGAGCGCTGTTCTTGGGCGAATTCTGTGGCACCAATTTACGACAGTTGTTCTGCTGCGACAAAACATGAGACAAAAAGAACAGACCGAGGCGGATGGAAAATTGCGAACAGCACTGGAAAACATGCGTTTTGGAGCATGTACGACAGATGACATCGAATTCCTCCGAACGAGGATCGCAAGCGATAGACCAGGTCATCCACATTTGGACACCAAAAAATTCCGCAATGTGTCTGTGATCACTGGCTTGAACATCCACAAGGATCTGATTAATGACGAAGGAGTCCGTAGATTTGCCGAGGATACGGGCCAGGATTTGACCGAGTTCTTTAGTGTTGATACCCTGAGCTCGCAAACAGTTAATAGACGTAAGTGGATCGGATGCTCACAGGCCCACTTTAAGCAGCTAGGTCCCAAGTTGCAGCATGCCATCTGGTCGGCAACTCCATCCACTGTTGCAGAACATATACCAGGGTGCCTTAAGTTGTGCATAGGAATGCCCGTGATGATAAAGGCAAATGAAGCGACGGAATTGTGTATTACAAAGGGCCAAGAGGCTGAGGTTGTTGGATGGGACTCAGCTTTTGGACCTTCAGGGCAACGAATCCTTGATACTCTGTTTGTGAGGCTAGTTAACCCACCCAGGAAGATTCAAATTCCCGACTTGCCATTGAATGTAGTACCACTGGGAAGAACATCAAATCACATCACATGTTTGTTGCGGGACGACTCACTACTATCTTTAACCCGCCAGCAGTCCATGGTTCTCCCAAATTTTTCGATGACAGATTATGGATCCCAAGGTAAATCTCGGGACCCGAATGTGGTACATCTGAATAACTGCAAAAATCACCACAACTATTATGTTGCTCTTTCGAGAGGATATACCGCTGAAGGTACCTGTATCATTCAAGGATTTGATCCAAAGAAAATAACGAGCGGTATTTCGGGTTTTTTGAGACAAGAATTCAGAGAACTGGAGTTATTGGATGAGATTACAAGGCTTCGCCACGAAGGATGCTTACCAAGAACTGTGACAGGAATATATCGCGGCCAGCTGTTGGCTTCATATCAGTCTTGGAAGGGAAATTTTGCCGATCCAGAACACTTCCACCCCGCCATTAGATCGAAACCTGAAGACCAAGAAGCCACTGAACTCGCGACCGATTACAGTGCATGGAAACCAACCATTGAAGAACCTACAAAAAAGGGAGCATCGAACAAAGCATCTCCGAAGAAAAGAAAGCTCGGAGAACACGAAGACAGACCTCCGGCGAAAAAGCAGGAAATGCAGACACGCGGCTCAGCGACTGGGAATTCAAGTCAGGAAATGTTGACTCACAACACATCCACAAGTTCCGCCATCCATGCTAGTAACCATGGTGTACAGACAGCGAGTCCTGTGGGACTTGTCTGGGACGGTAGAAACTATAGCTGTGGCTACGACTCCTTCTTCACACCGTTAGCCAGCTTGTGGGGCGATAACCAGGAATTATGGACACAAAGACTCACAGATTTCAGTCCGCTCCTCGGACTATGGGCCACAGTAATGAGCGACAATAGAAATGTTCCGGAAGCAGCCAGGGATGCAGTTCGTAGGTTGCTACATTTTCAGAGTCCAACAGACTTCCCGCTGGGACCAAATATGATTAAGTTGGATGCATTATTCATGGGACTTACAAGAAGGCGAAGCTACGGATCCGGAGTCACACACTGTGATTTTTGTGGATACAGAGAACCTGGAGTTACCGATACGTTCGGCCAGTACATTAACGTGTGGAACACGAATGAGCTGCGTCGAAATTATCCTAATGGTCCAACTCTTGCACAATGGTTTGATAATCAATTCGACACCCAAATGGCACGATGTCCGCAATGTGTGCTGAACGGAGGGCACGCGAAGCTTCGAAGACGCACCACAATCCATGATGTCCCTGAGGTCCTGATAGTTGGTATTAATTTTCCCACCCTTGTTCTCAACGAAGAGCTGCAGTTTCACCGCAACAACAACGTTGTTACTTTAAAATTGCGGGGACTAATCTATCACTCCCAGATGGCCTTGCATTTCACCAGTGTTATTCTCGACGCAGAGGGCATTATGTGGTATCATGATGGCATTTCAACCGGGAGAACCTGTGTCAACAACGGGAGATTTACCGACGTGCAAAATCCATTGGACATTCATCAAAGACAAGAACAGCGATTATGTGCTGCTATATATGGGCTGAAATAAGGGAGTCTAACCCGCAAGAAGAAAATTAATATCCGTGACGTACCTTGCAATTTTTCCTGGTTAACGCGCACCAGTGCAGGCAGAGCTGTTCACCCAAAGAAGTAGCCTAAGCGTGATGTTCAATTGAAAGTACAATTTGGCTAAAATGATTGAGCGGTAGGATCCAGGGACCAGAAGAGAAAGCAGGTTCATCCAGGCGGCAAAGACACATCTGTCAGTCCGGGACTCCGGGAGGGGATTGCCGAACTTTTGCCCAATTTGTAAAAAAAAGCGGCTGGACTCGTACTGCCATGCGTCAGCACTGGCCTCAAAGCCCACGTCACATTTCCCTCCCTCTCCCACCATGTTCCTCAAATGTTCCTCCTCCAGCGTAAGTTCCTCGGAAGATTTGGACTCCAAAACCTCTGCTATGCGACTCAATTTATCGCCGCCTCTCCACTCCAAGCTCAATCTTGTGCGTTGAACTTATCGGAAGCCTCCTGGTTGCCTCCTGGATTGTGGCATCACTCCGGCCGGAGAGATTGAATTGTCAGTATTGTCTAGTTTCTGGGCCTTGTATGGGGACACCTGCTCCAGGATCGAAGGGAAACGTAGTTGAGGAAAAGTCAGAATAAAAGTCGGAAGGAATTTCAATGCATGACTCATACTCTCCACGTGTGCGCCATGTGGCTGACAGTGACAGTGACGTGACAGTGACACACAGGATTTTACCTTTGTCTCAAACCCCTATCTACATTTTCTCTCCTTCCACAAGGACGGCGCTGTAGCGTCCCGAAAAGATGGAGTACAATTTCAATGAACTGCTGGACGAGATGGTACGCTGTTCTGCCGGTTTCAACCCATTTCGTGCCGATTTTATTCGGTTTTGCTAATCCGCATCAATCGTAGGTTCCGCCGGCTTTCGCTCCGCGGGTAAGGAGAGAACGCGAACCGGACGGTATTATAACTGTGTCGACTGGATTCCCGACTCTAAAGCGCCATCTCAGCTTTCAGAGTCAAGCCATACACGTTTTCCATGGGCTCGATGCAGGGACCTATTTTCAGACAGGGCTTCGGTGTAGAGGTCGACCACTCCATCATCTCTCTCAATTTTGCCGAGCAGGTATGTTCCTTTATTATGTTTCATGAAATATCATCATGCAGCCTATAAGACGCTTTTTTTCCGCATTTCCTTCGACGATGCGCCGTACCAATGTCCCAGTGCGTCCCGATAAAATTTATGCATCTGAACTCTCATCTAACGTGGCTGGTTCCAGTCCTGCAAGCTCGATGCCACATCGATGACATGCAATCTGTACGGCTCGTCAAACGCGGCGGCGGCCACGCGACGCTGACGGTAACACTGCGCCGCCCACCCCGTGTCGAGGCAGATTTCCGCCGCATGGGAGCCGACTTCTCCTACCGCAACGTCCGTCGCGCGACTGAAGTCGACTGGTCCCCCATCGCCATCGACGAGGCTGACTCCGGCGCCCCCGGGACCCTGCCGCACGGCGTGCGCGTCAAAACGCCGATGAAGGTTTCTGCAACGCTCATTTATCTTTCGCTGATTGCACTGCTGACATTGTGCACAGTTTGGCCTCTGGCTCACGTACCGATTCGACTTCCACGACCGCCCTATCGGCGTCGAGCGTGTGACGGTCTCGCTCTCGCGCCTTCGCGCGCTCGACCGGCCCGGCGCTGAAAGAATTGCAGTCGAGCCTGAAGCGCACCCGGACACCGTCATCCCGCAAAAGATTCCACTCGACGATGAAGACGACGACCCCTTTCAAGTTGCTTTTCCGCCAGGGCCTTTCATCGGTAGCCACCCTGACCGCGAGGACGTCGACGCGCTGCTCCGGGAAAAAGGATACCCTTTCGACGCTCGGTATCTAGTCGTGGGGCTCGTCTCACAAGGGCTGATCCTCCCAATTGAGGGTATGTTTTTTTTTTCAATTTTCAATTCTGTGCTATCTAACATCACCCTCACTTGTAGTCTCCGACCTCCTGCACGTCCTCTGGCCCATCGGTTCACGCACGCGCGTCGCCGCCCTGCGCGCCCTGTTCCGCTTCGAGCGCCGTAAGCTCGACAGTCATGCCGCAGCCAACGAGCTCCGCAGGCTCATCGCGCACATGCCCCCCGAGCCAGACGCCGGCTCCAAACGCGCGTCGGCGGCAGACCGCCTCCCCGCCGACCGCGTCGCGATGCGTCGCGCGGTCGTCACGCCGACGCGTGTGCTGTTGTTCCCGGAGGTGATCGAGACGGGTAACCGTGTGCTTCGCGCGTGGCCGGCGGAGTTGCGCGCGGGACGGTTCATGCGCGTGGGGTTTGCGGACGAGGATGGGAGGATGAGGGTTACGAGACAGATTGCGGCGGGGGATGTGAGTGGTCTCACCTCCGATGTTTCACTTACCAATATTACTGACCTGAAATTTTTGTGTTCCGTTTCTTTGTAGGACTCAAACCCGGAAGGCGGGATCCTGGCGCGGATCTTAAACGTGCTGAGGAATGGGGTGTGGGTCGCGGGGCGGCATTTTGTGTGCGTTGATGTTCTTTTCTGCTGTTCCTCCTTCCCATCTTTCTTGCATGGAACCGATGGATCTCAACTGATATAATAAACATTGGCGAATATTTTTGTAGCTTCCTGGCGGCGGGCGAGTCGCAGTTGAAGGACCACTCATGCTGGATGGTGTGTGAGGACGGCGACTTCACGGCGGACCGGGTGCGTGCGCAGATGGGTGACTTTTCTGGTGAGAAAGTCGGTGAGTGCGGTCTGGTTCCGATCCGCTCATCCATGTACTTCACTTACGACCAAATGCAGTGGCCAAGTACGCTGCACGCATGGGATTGTGTTTTAGTGCGACACGCCATGTTGTTGACTTTGTGCAGAGCGACATCGAGCACTTGGAGGACACCAAGCACGGGACGTAGTGCGTATTATTTCTCGGCATTGATGACGGTTATTGACGGAATTTCACAGTACGTACACCGACGGCGTGGGCAACTGCAGCCAAGCGCTGGCGACGCTGTGTGCACGGGCCCTGGGGAGCGATCAACGCGCGCCCTCCGCCGTGCAGATCCGCTGCGGCGGGTAAGTATCTTTCTGTATCGTATCCGCCTTCTCAACGTGTTTGTTCCAGAATCAAGGGCGTTCTTTCCGTCCATCCGCACCTCGAGCGGAACCAAGTCTGCATCCGGCCCTCGATGTGCAAATTCGAGTCCTCACTGCTCGGACTTGGCGTGATGAAGGTTTCGCGCTTCGCCCCC
This sequence comes from Mycena crocata, assembly GCA_029281795.1. NCBI lineage: Eukaryota > Fungi > Basidiomycota > Agaricomycetes > Agaricales > Mycenaceae > Mycena > Mycena crocata. The sequence continues at coordinate 289,232 of JARJCP010000107.1, read as the reverse complement.
GCACACCTGAACCGGCAGGCGATCTGCAACATGAGCGCGATGGGGATGGACAAGCACGCGCTCCTCAACCTCTTTCAAGCACAGATCCGGCATGCGGAGAACCTCGAACTCGAGCTGCGTACGCTGAACACGAGCCGACACCCTGCGAAGCACATCTACAAGAACGCGTTCATACCGGTGACGAAGCTGATCAAGGCAAAACTAGAGGATCAACTCCTGCTGCGGAACGTGCTCCGGTGCATCAAGTGTCAGCTACTCCGGGATTTGAAATATAAAGCGGTGAGTGGACAGGTGAGAAGTGTTGGAGATGTGATTGAATGCATTTGTAGCGGGTGTTGGTTCCCGAGGGTGCCTATTTAATGGGTATGTACTTCTTCCGAGCTACCTTCCCGACTGACCGCTCGACAGGAATTGCGGATGAATACGAGTAGGTTTTTACCCGGCTGGTATTCTTTGCCGAGCTCAATATATTCCAGAGTGCTCGAGGAGGGTGAGATATACTGTGCCGTTACACCCACTGGATCGAATGCCCGGAAAATCATAGAGGGCCAGGTATCTATTCCATAATTCTTGTTTCCACCCCTAACATCCTCACCAGTGCACGATCTTCCGGTCGCCATGCATTCATCCCGGGGACGCGCGGCTCGTTACGGCCGTCGACCATCCTGCGTACCAGGATTTCCCGCTAACTAATGTAGTCGTGTTCAGTGTGAAGAATGCGCCGAGAGATCTTCCATCGATGTGGGTATCCATCGTCCCTTGTTTTCCCTTTTATTGACAGAATGTCCGCCTAGGCTCGGCGGTAAGATGGCGGCTCCCACTCATCATTAAAACTTCTGACTGTTTTGGCTGACTGCACTCAGGAGGAGATTTAGACGGTCTGTTAATTTCTCTAAGACTTGCTGTTCGTTGATTGGTTCTGAAACCCTCTATTATCAGGCGATTTTTATACGGTCATTTACGACAAGAAGCTCCAGTGCGTTGAACACTCATCACACACCATCGTTGTACTTACACCGTAAATCCAGAATTCAAAGGGAACACGCCCCGATGGATTATACACCTGTCACACCCATTAGAAAGGATAAAGTCGAGATCAATGACATCTGTGACTTCGTCGTCGGTGCGAGCTGCGCCCACGTAGTGCGATACCACTCGACAGCTGCTGACATTCCGCCAGACTTTATCAAGAGCGACGTAATCGGTATCGTTGCCTCAAATTTCCAAGCCATCGCCGATCGCTTTGGCCCTGAGCATCCCCTCTGCCTCGAACTTGCGAAGCTTAATTCCGATGCGGTGGATTTCGCCAAGTCGGGTGTCCCGGTGCATATCCCCGACCAGTTTGTTGTTTCATATTGCATGGATGCAGGCTCGGAGAGCTGACGGTGGCTAAAATTTAGCCTGAGGCCGGAGCGGTATCCGGACTTTATGGGCAAGGAGGCGGATATCAGCTATGCCAGTACCCAAGTGCTCGGGATGATGTACCGGCTTATCGAGCCCGCACCGGAGTATCAGCCGGTGTCGGATACGTGCATCGATACGCGCTTGACATCGAGGCGCGTGCTTCCTGGCTATTTGAAAGAGGCGGGACGGATGAAGCAGAATGTGAGTTATAACCCATTCTTGTTATCAGGACCCTGCTCATCAATGAATTATTAGTACGACGTGGAGCTTGAGCAGATCATGCGTCAGTGCGTATATATGTCATTCTCAGCGCGCTGATGCTGAGGGAGTGGTAGGCATTGTCTCTGCGAGGCGGAGATTATTGCGGGTGTTTCTGTCATGAGCGATCAGAAAAGGCGGCGAGCAGCCGATGATGCGATCCGGGTGTGTTGCGTGTCCATTCCCTGCGTTCCTTTCCAATACTGAGTTTTTATTCTTTCTTGTAGGGTCCTGTGCGCGAAGGCATGGAAGCCCTGCGCGGAAAATACCGTAGACTGGCACGGCAATTTGTCAAGGAACCACACAATGCAATCGCAAACAGTCTCGAGACGTGGGCGATCGCATGTTACCAAGTAACCCACGTTGAGACGCTCCGTACGATTTACGTTGACGCGCTGAATGCCAGCCGTCGGGGCTCTGCTGCTGTTTCTGATGATGGGAGCGAGGATGACGAATATGGGGAGGTTACAAGGCGGGACTTGATATCGTTCCCGTGGTTGTGGGCCCATGGTGCGTCAATAAATATTGCACTTGGAGGTGATTCGTCCATACTGATGTTCGTCGGGCTTGTTCGTTCCGTTGACAGAAATATGCAATTCGCTGGACGACGCAGTGATCAAGGAGGAAGAGGAGGAGGAAGAGGATCTAAGTTATCACTGGACAAATAGATGGGAAAACGATTCGGACAGCGAGGCAGAGTAGAATATTTACACGTTGGATTCAATTTATCTCTTGCAGGACAGCAAAAGAAACCGTTGATAGCATCTGCGGTGTTTATTCTGAAACATGGGTGCTCGGCTCTACCCTTGTATCGCCGGCTGCGAAGCGGGATGGCCCGGACCTGCTGTCGCCCGTCATCGCTGTGGCATTGCATTTCTTTTTCTTTTTGGTCCACAACTGAGCCTCGATGGGATCGATGGAAGGTATAATTTTGCGACCAGTTCCGCTCATTTTCCCCCTCGTACAATCTCATACATCCGGTACATGTATCCTACTACTTCGCAGCCTCTGTTGTGCTTACTACAGCGATTCTAATTTTTGAAATGCGAACGCCAGGGATTTGATTCACTGCCTAAGAATCTGCTAAACTCTAAGACCGGGTCCGCAGCTTATACATACTTTTTGGCAGTAGCTGAATACTATGTGCACTGCTCCAGTGAAAATAATTGTTTGTTGTTTTTCGGGAAAAGCCGGTCAACATCAACATTTCCCGTCGGCGAAAGTCGGAGCACCGCCTTAGCATCGTCTTCCGGATCCCCGCCATGTCATCGACGATCCCTTCCGAGTCTTTCATCCCAACTCCACCCTTCGATGACCCCGACGCAGACGTGATTCTGCGTTCTGCGGATGGCGTCGATTTCCGCGTCCATCGCCTCGTCTTATCCCTGGCATCTCCATTTTTCAAAGGGATGTTTACGCTTCCCCAGCCCAACTCTGTTTCACCCACAATCCCTACAATCTCCATGGCGGAATCTGCTGCTGTACTCGATCGCGCGCTGCGATTCTGGTATCCCGGTGCGGAGCCCACCGAAATCGCGAGTTTGGATGAATTGCGCGAGGTACTTGAGGCCCTGGTCCTGAAGTACGACATGCAGTTCCTCGTCCCTTCTTCCAAGAAGCATCTGCGAGAATATCTCGAGCAGGATCCCGTCGCCGTTTTCGCCATCGCCTGCCGCCACGGATGGAAAGAAATTGCGCTTGAAGCTGCAAAACACTCCCTGAAACTCCCACTGCGTACCTTCGAGCTCATCCGGCCGGGGCAGCTGAATTGCATCACGGCGGACACCTACCACACCCTCCTCCAGTACCATTCCCAATGCGCCAAGGCTGCAACAGCGGCGACCTCCGCGCTCAATTGGACGCCTTACACCGATATTCCTGGGAGTGGGTGTACGAACTGGGCGGATTCGACTGTCTGTCCCCGAACTGGCACTTGGCTGTTTGCGAACAGAACTCTTGCGCCGATTGCGGAATGGTTTGCGCATTACTTGCAGAGGGTGACAGACGACCTCGCGAAATCGCCGGCTGCGAAACTGGATGGACCAAAATTGCTGTCGGGCGTCATCGCTGAGATCGCGCCGTGCTCGTTTTGCAGGCTGACGGGGTTCGATGAGGTTACGAGGTTCCACGCGGAGGTTTTAAGGCCGAAGATTGAGCGAGTGATCAATTCTGTACGTTCGACTGGGAGAGTGACTTCGGAACTGATGTTATTTGCGATAGGTGGAATTGACGTTGGATTTATGAATCCGGTGTGTATCTTTTGGGTTATCAGAGGCGGGTATATTTACATCTCAAGTTGTCTCCATGATGGGTTGAGGAGCATCACTCAAAGTACAGCAATCAGAGTCTGTTGCCAAGAAGATATCTAGACTTCAGTCAGCCGCAGAATCTCGACGGTGCGGGGAAACATATCGCGGGTTACTGAAGGCATTGATGTTCGAGATTGAACGTCAAATGCTGAACCTCAAATTCAAATGTCTCGAGTCTGAGATCTGAGCTTACAAGAGGGGCGGCAGAACTCCGATTCCTCAGCTTCCAATTGCCATTCGACCATTCGACGTCAGCTTCTGTTTCATGTTGTCAGGTTGTCGAAAAGGGCCCGTTGGCGGATGGTTAGCGCCCATACCTTACAGTACATATTTACGCGGGGTTGCTCGTTCATTTCGAGATCAGGCCTTAGAAGTGCGAGACATGTTTTTATTATTATTTTTATCTGGAACGTCGCTTCCTTGCATGCGCTTAACGGCCTAGGATGAATATAATAGTTGGTTGAATCCGTGTCTGAGCTCAGGGCTTCCAGCAGTCCATGACACGGGGATATTACACCCGGAATGAAAATCATACACGTGGATCGTGGCTGAATCCTTATAGGCTATGGGTGCAAAAATCTAATGTTATTCGATATCAGCTTGTTCAAGATCGCAGGTGTCAGAAAACCGTCCGGCAGTGGCGAGTGGTCCGCACTTACATCTAGTTCATGTTCTCCATCGGCGATTATGTGGGGGTTGTTTGTTCGACTCGAACCTGAGCTTTGGGCTCCTCGCGAAGTCAAAAGCTAATTATTCGTGTTTCGATGTCCACAGCTTAGATGAACGATTGCAACTGCAATTTACAGTGACACCAACAGGCGGCTGCCGTGTAACTCGGTGAACTGAATCACCGCAGTTGCGCGCCCGGAGCCAGTGACTTTGCGAGAAACGAGTTCCATTTGGTATCTACTTGCGCGATGGGATCTCTTCCAGAGCCTGGTGACGGTTCGTAGCTCCGGTCTGGGCTGGGATATCAACCGATGTATCCTAGCTGCATCCAGAACATATCCTGGATCGTTGCGTCACCATGGAAAGAAAAACGTCCGTAACACGCAGAAGAGAAGATTGGTTGGGAAGAAATCGCCTGCAATTATCTTTCAATTTGTTGTATGTTGGCGATAATGTTCAACTTTTCTGCACCGATGGATCAAGGGATTGATGATGAGTTGTGTCTGGAAATCTCGGGGAGGTAAGTGTTGGATCTCGCATGTAGCCAACGGGTTAAGGGTGAGATGATATAGGGGTGGGCCGAAATAAGAACGCTTGCGATGAGTTAGATGGATGTACACAGTTGAATAATTTGAACAGACGGAAAAACCCGGCTCATCTGGGATCATTGCGGAACGAACAGTTGCCAGCACAAACAAACCACAGCCACCGAGGTCTCTTGTTCTTAACCGCGACGTTGTCTTGGACTTCCTTCCTTCGGCACCGGAACCGGATGCGGAAACTAACGACAAGAACCAAATACAATACAAAAGCTCTACCAGAGGCTTATTGGTCATGGGGCGGGGAGTCATTTGGAAATTGGCAAGGGGGAATCAACTTTCAAATTTCATATATAGGGTCGGAAAGTTTTTTAAGGCCAAATCCTGGACCCCCCTCCCCCCCTGTCCGCCTATATGAGGAAGGAGTTTTCCACGGCTCGGAAATTGGGCAAGCCATTCTTGAATCTTGACGGTATCTTGAGTCCGTTCTGCCACCTACTAACTGACCGCATCCCAAGCAATATCTGAAGACTCCAGAACGCGTCTTGATTCGTTCCCTCTTGGCTCGTCGAAACCTGTTGCTACATGATCTCACAGCTGCACCATGATATCAGCCAATCATTGAAGATACCCGTTCGTTTATTGCCAGGTAAAATTCGTCGGGGTCAATGTTAGCGTTGGACGAGCTCATAACGATGGCAGGGACAGGTTTCGATGTGTCAGATTTTTCTTTTTCAAGGGTCAGACAGATATATACCGCCTTTGTTATAGTCCAAATTTGATCATCTCTTCCTCCCTCAGCATCCTATCAAGGTGTTTCTCGATGATTATCACTTCACGCTCTTGTCTCACGACACGTATCTATTCTAACTGCGGATATAGTCAACATGTTGCGATGGAATTGAGGCAGTCGAATTATGCCATCGATGTGTCGCACCATCTCAACGCAACCACTGCCTGGCCTTCAGTCGTAAGGTAAATTTTTTGAGAGAGAGACAGAGACAAAGAAAGAAAAAATAAGATGTTAACTGGGCCCATTTCTGCGAGGACTCGTTGCGCCCTGGGCCATCCTCTGGGATCCCCTGCCAAATCCGTCATGCTAATCTCCGTTGCAGGACCAACATTCAACGTCCTTGACATGTCGATTGCAACTTGGAGGCGGTTCCATCGAAACAGGCACGTTAAATCGCCGTTTGGGCAAGTTAATTCGCCGTTTGACAGAGCGAATGGCTTGGTTGAACTATGTATAAGTTTCTAGCCGGCGCGCTGATCGGATTCCCGTTCTTGGGAGAAGACCTGGAAGCACCGAAGCTGAGCCTAGAGGGAAGCGGGTGTCAACGATTTTCCGATTTCGGGCCGTCAGAAGGCACCTGGTCCGTATGACGGCAGTAATGTCAAGCAGAAAGAGAAAACGGCTCGGATTCAGCTATAAACTCCGATGCCTCTGCCCTAACTCTGCCCCGCAAACCTCTGTTCACAGAGTCGGGTCTTGTCGGGTAAATTGGCCCCACATGCCATCGGGTTCAATGCGTCATCGATCACCGCGACGCCGCCACCGCGTGGAAGGTAGGTAGGTAGGTAGGTAGAATTACGGCACGGTCCCGCATAGGAACGAAGAATCACGCGCATCAATCCCACGGAGGTTTCGGTTGACAGCCAAGAGACTTGTATAACATGCGATCGCGGCACTCTCCTTTTCCCCGTCATGTCTACCAACCTCACCGCCCTCCTTACGCTGGTGGCCGCTGGTTTCTCGGCTTCCAACTACTCGACGACGCCCTTTGACGCCGGGTTCAACATCTCAGCCGTAACCGCGACTGCAAAATTCCTTCCCAGCCACTCTTGGGAATATGGCACGGCCGCACAAGCCATCCTCGAGCTTGAATCCCCTGACCTTTCCGTCTTTGGCCTTGCACCCTTCCCTGTCCCCGCCAGGGCTCCGGAAACGGTCTCTTCTTTGGCTTATGCCGCCACCAAAATTCAATTCGGTATTCATGGCATCTCCAACGGCGGTGGAGCGGCAGCGGATCCGGCAAGCCTCGGCGTCGCCGCTGTGATGCTGGGCAAGACCAATGATACCTTCGCAAACGCCACACAAGCTGAGATAGACTATGTGCTCGACCTTGTGCCACGGTGGCCAAACGGTGCGATCTCACACCGGGCTGATTTCGCCGAGCTCTGGTGCGTTCCACTTCCTATCACCGCCTAGAACCCGAGTTCAACCATGACGCTATCTTTAGGGCCGACTTTATGTACATGCTACCTCCGTTCATCGCATACTTCGCGGCGGACACAAACAACGCGACGCTCCTCGAGGCCTCATACCTCCAATGCGGGTACTACCGCGAGGTACTTCTCTTCGGCTCCAACGCGACAGAGTTCGCACCTACGAACACCTCAGTCACCGGCGGACTGTGGCACCACATCGTCGGGCCTCAGAGCCCCGAGCCCGGGCTGTGGAGCACGGGCAACGCCTGGGCCGCCGCGGGCATGGCGCGCGTCCTCGCGACCATCATCAAAGCGCCTGTAGCGCACGGCACCAAGTGGCGCCACGACGCCATCGCCGACCTCACCGCGTGGATCAAGGAGATCATCGACGGGGCGCGCGCGGCGGAGATGGACGGCGGCCTTCTGCGTAACTACCTCAACGACAACAGCACCGAGCATGGGTTCGGCGAGATCTCGGGGAGCGCGCTGTTAGCTGCTACTGCATATCGTATGGTGCTCCTCGCACCGGATGTGTTCACAGTTAAGCCATACGTCGCGTGGGCGGACAGCATCCGTACCACACTTGGTGGGTACGATGCCGCTGGCAACCCTCACATCACAGTGAATGGGACAGCTACGCCTGCGGTGAACCCGCTGGGGTGGCTCGACCCGATTCCTTTCACCGCTGGAAGGTACGTTTGACACATTATCATTCGATGATTCGCGTTAGCTAATGGGTACTTTCTAGCCCGGAGGGAAACAACTTTGTGGTGCTGCTGTACGCGGCGTGGAGAGACTGTGTGTGGTCGCGTCTGTGCAAGAAGTGAGCTTCTGGTTTAGGTGTCCTTCGCTTGCGAATGTATATATAACCACACGGCGAGTGTGTCAAGCAAGACAGCGCGTAAAAACAAGCACGCATGTATACTCCTGCTTCCAATCTACGTTAGTTTCGTGCCCTAATAGATTTCATCGACTGTGTCGTATCGTGCGTGATCCTGGGTTCTCTTTCCGTTTTTGAGTATTCGGTGAGTGCTGTCCACATGTAGCACATCTGTTCTCCTTCCTCTCTAAAGTAATCAGGACATATCAAGGAACGACGGTTCCCCCGAGTCCCTTGAATTTCGGTGTTCGATTCCACACACGTGCATAAGTTCCTGACATCGAATATGGAACGTTCAACCTCCGCGCAGATTGAGCGGCCCGATCCCACCTTGGTCTCGGGACGCCGGGATGTTCAAATACAAGATACTCACGTAAATGTCAGGATTTCTGGAAGACCACAGCATCGCCTGTCGGAACGAGCGCACTGCTCCCTCTGCCTAATGGATGCTGGAATGCAATCCGATAAATCCTGTATGAGCGCTGGGAAGTCGCTCGCCGCCAAGTTGATTCAAAAGTTTATCGCGAAGCTATCATTCGTCATCTTACGGCCTCCAGTCATCTTACGGCCTCCAAGACCCTCTATTTACAGATCAGTTCAAGAAAGAAGTACAACCCCGGGTTGGACCCGCGTGCTTCACGAGAAACCATCTGCCTCAATCAACGTCTGGGTGCGGTGTGGTCTGGTCCTACCAGTGGCCTATGCCAAGTTAATCCTAGTTATGCGAGAAACCACACACAGCGCTTCAACGGTGACGGATCGGCCCTCGATATAGTGGACGGTGGAAACGGAATACTCAATTGCCAGCCTGCCAGGCAGCCAGTGGGAAGTTCAAGTCGCTGACTCGCTGGTCGGTCATTTTTCATACCCGCTCCGCCTGATACAGCGTGCCGACACGAGTGGTGTAGGAACGGGCGATGCGAGCGAGGGAAGTAATAAACGTTGAGTCGAGGAGACCACGCACAACGCTCAGACGCCGCGCACAATATCCCAAGCTGAGAGACTCGGGATGATGGCATCATGCAGATCCGATGATCCGGCGAGTTGCACATTGTTAATCCGCAGATTCCGGCATCCGAAACTTTCGTTGAAAACTCCACCCACAGGCTTCGGAACTCAGCACTCAGGCTCAGATCGGGATGCAGGCACTTTATACAGTCGAATTTTGTATAGCCAACCCCTTCAAACTCGATGAACGCCAACTGAGCCGGATAGGAAACTTTTGAACCATGGACATTGGCAGTCAAGGTCCTGAAAGGACAGGCTGTGCGGTATGTCACGTCTCCACAGGGCTGGATACATCATCTCCGTGCCGTTCTGTTAGGCTTCTGGGCCACAAACCTCATGGGCAACGACGCCGACGCCAGGATCAGAGGATGGTCTCAAGGTCTGAATCTTCAACGTTGGAGTTACTTAGGGCGTGTGTCCGATTCTACCGTGGCGGGCCAAGGTTTTATAATGCAACGGATTTTCAACCACACATAACTTGAATGCAGATAGCAGAAGGAAAGAGAAAAAACAACTTCAAGACATTGTAGCGACGGCCTTGAACCAGCTGAAGAGAGCCTTCCGACCGTGGACCCGTAACAGAATGATGGAACACTGAGCAAGAAAATGTCAGGAATTAGAGGCTCCGATCCAGGACCGATACTTATGAGCACACCTTGTGGACTCAGGCCTGGATGGGTTCCTTCACAGGGTCCGAGTCGTCGACGCGATAGGTGTAGCTGACACCGAGCGGGGAGCGCTTCTCCTCGATGGGGTGTGAACGTGTTTCCAACGACTCTTCATCTTCGGTGTCAGGAGGGCCCCTGTGATAGCCAAAGCCACCGAGGGGGGAGCGCCTTTCAGGATCAGAGTCATCGACACGATAGGTGTAGCTGACACCGAGCGGGGAGCGCTTCTCCTCGATGGGGTGTGAACGTGTTTCCAACGACTCTTCATCTTCGGTGTCAGGAGGGCCCCTGTGATAGCCAAAGCCACCGAGGGGGGAGCGCCTTTCAGGATCAGAGTCATCGACACGATAGGTGTAGCTGACACCGATGGGGGAGCGCTTGTCCATTGCCTCGTCCCGTTCAATGGAGCGTGACTCCTCTGAAATCGCTATAAACAAGCAATCAGGAACGTATGCAACAGAGCAATACTGTGGGGAGAGAATACCTCTGGACACAGCGGGCTGCACCTTCACGAGGCAGAAAACATAAGCCGTGAGGATGAGAGTAAAACGCATAGTGAAAGAAAGTTCTGGTCTGTGAGGTATTAAAGTTACACCACAGGTATACGGGGAGGAAATGATCCCTTCTTATAGCGCTCTGAGCCGGACTCCGGCTCAATGGGCTAATGGCAGTGAATTAACCAGAATTAGACGGCGTTGTCGTCAGTCCTATTGAAATTCGAACTCATCGCCAGATCCGCCTTTCTTGCACGATTTGCTTACATAGTCCTTGAATATATTCATCACATCTCAGCGCTACTGCCAGGCTATAATTTTGAGACGAGAAAGCGACTTCGGGATACATTTCTTCTATTTTGTGGCAATACGAACGACGGCCATACTTGATGGTTCAAAATGAAGAGTTTCTCCGTCAGACCAGCCGGTTTTGGCTAGCGGCTTGTTCGATCCTTGAAATCAAAAAATTTCGCGTTGTCCATTGTACGCAACCACAATTTTGGCCTCCGTATTTCCTTCAAATTACTATTTCGAGATACATAGCCGAATCCATCAATGTGTGTCTCTTAGTCTCCGCACTTCCATTACTGAGTACTGATTCCCCACACCGTCAGAAAAGGGTAGCACCTTTGGATTCACCGCCCTGCTCCACTGCCAGCACATGCGTAGACTTGGATTGGTGAGATGCCGTGGTCCAACCGCCGGTCCAAACACCGTACTATTAGAACAAACCGCATTCGTTGAACCACAGGCCTACAGAGCGTCACACCATCCTGCCAATAAAGAGAACACAATGTAGATCCGCTACTTATACTTATATGTTGCTTATATGGTTTTCTATATAAAAAATTCAATCACTGGGGGTGCTTGTCTACTTGAGCGACCCACAGTTGCCGACTTCGAGCAAGGGTCATAGGACTCAACGAGAGAGAAAATAAGCGCCTTTTGGTATCGGCTTTCGCACCGACGGAGGTAGAGTCAACTGGCCGAGCTAAATATATCGCCTCCAGTAACTCCAACGTTAACCTTGATTTCCGTGCGGCATGAGCCGGGTTTCTGAGACACCAGCAAGTCACCGGTCACCTTTTATTTCCTTAGCTTCCGTCACGGAATTGAAGCCGCGGAAGAATCGGTTTTGGTATAGTACATCCGTCCCAGCCTCGCAATTTTATTCGTAACCGCAGTCGGTTGAACTGGGCGCACGATAACTGGTTGGGTATCCGAACATTTGAATTTGCCGTCTCTGCATGGATTCTGATCCTTTATGCTAGTCACAGGCTCTTGGTATCTCGAGGCTACCTCAGCGTAGATTTCCTGGGGTGCCATGACGAACTTGGACTTTTCTCTATGAATAACTCGAGCTTTTCCCTAGGTAAAGATGTTTTTTTGCACCTCACAAATTCAGGTTAGGTTCGCGTTTGAACGCGTTCGAACCTGTGTACACAGCAACTAAATCGTCTTTGAACATAAATAGATTTTTTTTTCTCGAGCGGAATGAATAGTCGTCTTCAGATCAACACCAGCAAGCGGGGTTGGCCATCCGAGTCGAATCAGAGCGTCATGTATGATCTGCAACTAGCCTGTGGTCTAAACACATCCCAACTTAGACTCTTGAACGAAACGTTGATTCAAGGTGTATGAGTATCAGAAAGACGGCACATCATATATATAACGAGGACATCCCATGTCCGATTGATGGCAACCTGCAAAATGGATGGAGTCAGAAACAGGCTGAAGTGTTGCGATGGATTCGAACACTTGAGATCTCAGCAGCATCGGTTGGTTCAACATCTAGGTACTGCGCTGCCGCAAAGAACGCCTCTCCAGTTCCTCATCTGCCTCAGGCTCTCGGTAAAAGGGCCAATCAACACGGGCCTCCAGCGAATTCAACGAAATGGCTGAGAATAACAACTATTGGTGAGTAAAAAGTCAGTAATTGTGGGACGCTGGATACCTGTGGATGTGGCAAGCTGCACTTTGACAAGGCAGAGAACCAAGGAAGCGAGGATGGGAGCAAAGCGCATGCTTGAAAGACTTTCTGTGAGGGTTGCAATCACACCGCTTGAGGGTTAAGACGAGGAAACGGAACCTTCTTATACGACCGTGAGCCTCAGGATTCCCAATGGGCTAATTTTCTGCTTTCTTTCAAAAAGTAGATGCCGCTGCGTCAGACTGAAAGTACACAGTTAGCATGAAATTAAGCGGTGCCCGTCAAATCAATTATTTCAATTTAGTTGGGGTCGATGTACGACCCCCAGCTATCGTGTTTCCCATGATTATAGTACGGTCAACCCAAATCAAAACGATTATTTCACCTCGTGTTAAACGGCGTTGGAGTTGTCAGGGGCACAACGGCCTTTGCTATATTGTTCATTTCTTCGGTCCGTCATTATCTGTCTCGCGAATCCTATTTTAGGATGGACCCAACAAAGTTTGGCTCCTTCCGTCATGTGGACTCCATGTCGGCCGGCGTATGTGAGTCCGTTCGTTTCTTTTCAAGGTATCTCCGCGCCATAAGGCAGTACATACCATTCTTATGCCAGTAAGGCAACGCACGAAACCAGCTGCCGAACACCGCACTCCCCAAACCGTCGGAGAGAATCCCGAATCCCGATGGTATTTGAATTATCTTGCGGACATCCAAAATTGGCTTCCCCGTTATTTTGCCGCTCCCAGAAATTTGGTAGCGCTTCCGGGTCCAACGCATATAGCGCATTTTACCGGACCACATTTACACATAGGCCTAGCTTTCAAGCTTTGCGAGTCTCATGATGTCAAGATCAGCACATAAAGAACTATCAATATCTATCCAGGTCGTTTCCATCCTTCCATTGGTTTCCGGAGTCAAGCGAGCTGCATGAATTCAAATCCTGGGGAACAAATAAGTCAAAGGACCAGTGGGGGAAATGATGCACCAACCGAGAGCAGGATCTGAAAATACCTGCTGGAACTCCAGGCGGCAAGTCGTACAGACTACCTCCACCGTCATTTCTGTGACACCAAGGCAGTCAAAACGAGGGGCTGGCGGGCGTAACTCATGGCCGTCGAGATCCACAATACGGCGCTGTATCTCGATACTTGTAAAATTGACTGTTCCTAACAGGGAGAGACGTGCGGGGCGTGTGTTCCAGCTCATAATTTTCAACATATCCCGGTTTGCTGGAGCGGTGAGATTCCAGATTTGAATAGACGTGACATCCCCTTCCGACGTGTAGCTTTTATTGCCCGCGACAAGCTCGGCGGAGGGGGACACCCAGCCGGCGATGTAGCATGTCGGCCACTTGCTCTTGGTTCTCCAATGATAAATCATTGAATCCTTAACAAACAAGGCTCAGTTACGAACGGCAGTTTGGAGAATAACTCTCAGTGCTTACGGTTGCACTGAGAACAACTGACGATCCGGACTCGTAAATCTTGTTAGGGAATGCGGCATTCGCCCGTACGATGTACTTTGGAAACACCATTTGTGGCACTGAAGGGGAAGACGTAAATTAATACTAAGTCTTCAAACACCCGACGGACAAACGTTTCATTTTCTTCTTCAGCATCGTATCCAAACCCTTTTCAAGATTCGGTGACGGCTGCGCCATCCGGAGCCTTGATTCGATTTCGTTCGGTGAAAGGAGAGCCTCCAAGTCCACTTCAGACAAAACGCTCAGATGAAAGGCTCCTGCGGCACAAATGGCCAAGAGAGCCATTAACACAGTCAAGAGCGGAATATAGCGGAGGGAATGCGCCTTGGTGAGATGCCTGAACTGGATTTCCTCTTCTGCCTCGTCTTCTGGTACAGCCGACAGCAGAGGAGTGTATTCCACCATATTCGAGGTAGATGCAGGCCAGGACGTTTAGATGGTGGGAAGAAACCGAATGAGTTCTTCCGTACGACGGCTATTTCAGTCAGATAATACAATCGGCAAAGTATTATTTCCCCGGAGCCCCGGGGTGCCCGACACATGTGCAATGATGGAACTAGAGTTGCCGAAGAAAACGATGCGATAAGAATGAATCAATATTCTAAGTTCTTGGGTTTACGGAATGATCTTGCGCTTCGCGAACCTCCGTGACCACAATTCAGTCCTTGCTTCTCGCGAGGAAGTCGGAAGTCAATTAGTTGAACAAGTCGGGCGTGATCTGCGTTATTTAGGACTCGACTATTCCAAAAGTAGACTTGTCTGTCGGACCCTCCCGCAGATTTTAACATGAGGATACCCTCGATGCAGGGGGCCCTTCCCGATGATTCAATCCTGCCGTATATAAGGAACAGTGGGACAGTGCTATTCAGTCAAGTTCCCACGTTTGAGTTGATTCTCCTCGACAAAATCATAGACCTTCTGCCAGTCGCGGCAGACATGTACGATGCCTAGACCATCCGTCCCTTGCTCAAAATTTAGCGCGTCGAGTGTGGTGTCACTGGCGCATAACACCGTTTGGCGCAATAAATTGAGGCAGTGGCGTGCATGATGATCTGGGCCGCCTTGAACTATGGTATTCCTGAGGATCTGCAGACAGTGCATCTGATGGAACATTGCAATCCCTGCCTCACCGGTGAGTATTTTAGCATGTATCGTGTGGTTGACATACCAAAGTGTCGACCTGCAGCGACACAGAGATGTCAGCTTCTCGCAGAATATAAGATGTTGAAGGGAAATTGACCCGCGGGCCCCAGTGCGACGAACCCGTTTCCATGCGGGAAAAGGTCGGTGCTGCGCCAATCGACATAGGCAGTGAAGTCTGAGAGCCTGTATCTCTCACTATCCTCCAGTTTGAGTGCAACCGTTGGTACATTGAGTGGCAGCCGATGGGGGTAGTCGTCGCCGACGTAGCCTTCATATATATGAGATCAGTAACCTACATGACAGGCGCTAAAGTACCCACTGAAGCGACTGTCATCGAGGGTTTGTTCATCGAGGGTCCCTCGTGAGCAGCCCTTTGGTCGGCCGCGGAACACGTAGATGGCGGATAGGTTCAGGCAGATGCTGATAAGAAGGCCCGTCCAGGCAATTTCCAGTGCGCTTGGAGTTGGTACTCTGACCATTTCGGAGCGAAGAGAGGGAGACTCGGAGAAAAGCTAGACCTTCGTAGGCGGTAAAAATGTAAGTTACTTTGGGTCGTCTTAGTTCAATCACGGAGTTCAAGTTTGTTCCACATGCTTTCTGTTTTTGTACCCACCGGCAATTAGTTTTTTTTTACGTGTTCGAACGGCTTTTCCTGAAACCCGAGCTTTATTGGAAGGTGCGACGTTCGGCAAATGCGGGTCAATCGCCAAGGCACATTAATAGTGCTCATACAGGGTCGACGGAAAGTACCGATTCAATTCATGCACGGCCTTGTGGCAGTTCGGTCTAGTTCGGCGCTCGGGGCAACATGTTAACGTTACCTCCTCCCCATCAATTGCGTTGATTGATTCGATTTGGTTCTTGATTCCCACGCAGCTTAGGTCGGCGCGAAATTCCAGGAAGGACCTGGAACCTGCCCTGTGAGATTGGCATGGTCTGCTACGGTCGGTATATACTCATCGGCAGCGGTGGAGGGAAAGTTATGGGGCGCAGCATTTCGCTCGCAGCAAATTAGAATGTAGTGTAAACAAAAGCATCGCCATTCCTGTATCAAATCAGCATCTATATTGTACCGGACGTTTACTAAAACTAGAGCTCTTTTATCAGGCGGTAGTTATGCTAATTGGGCGAACCCATTAGTCTAGTGGGCTTGCGACCACGAAATTCTGGTCCAGAAGCCCACGCTGTTTATGGCATTTTGTTGTAAGTGCCGCACCCCGGTTAACCATTTTCAAGCCGGTTGATTTCTGCACAAGAAATTGGGCGTCAAATTGAATACAGAAGGGGGCGATGAGCACAGAATCCCATTTTTGCGGGTGACGGGTCCTTTCCCAGCGGCTAAGTCGCTCCTAACTGAAATTCCGCTGTGGTTGGTTTTCTCGACATATACGAGTGCCGCGCGGAAATATGGATCCCAAGATGCATGTGCTTAGCTCCACCCGGTTAGTCTAGCGGAGGAACACTGGGCTAGCTTTAACCATCCATTATTCCTATGTATGCCCTGACATCCCCCACAGTGTTCTTCTCGCTTTTAGACACAGTTCGATTTCCCGTTTCTAGTAATCTCACACTAGGGCGGGTATGTGTCTTTTAAATTTAGATGGATGGTCACGAGTTCAACTTGCGCCAAATCCGGCGACGTAAGGAGACATTGGCCCAACCCATTCAAGTGACCGACTCATCTCAACCTGATGCTTGCAACAGCATCTACTTCTGGTCAAGTCAGCTGCTATTGTCCCAATGGGAGAACCCTGCTGGAATTCTTATAATAAGGCCTATCTCATCGTCTCGAACCCCAGTGGTTTAATTCCCATTTCTCGCTGAACAGAACTTTATCTTACTACCATGCGTTTTACTCCCATCCTCGCCGCTTTTGTGTTCTGCCTTGTGAAAGTGCAGCCCTCCACATCCAGAGGTAGGAATTGGGGTCATTGTCACGCATCGCTGCCCACTGACCGCACATTCCTCAGTGATTTCGGTGGAAGTGCAGAAGCGCGCCCCTTCCAATTTTGCCAACGAGATTGGAGACGCTGGAGTGGAGAAGCGCGTCATTTGGGGCTACTATTTCAAGGACATGGGAGACGGCGATGTGGCGAAAGACATCGGAGACGGTGGCGTGGAGAAGCACATGGAAGACGGCGAAGTGGAGAAGCGCACCATTTTTGGTTATTATTTCAAGGACATGGGAGACGGCGATGTGGAGGAGGACATTGGAGACGCTAAATTGGAGAAGCGTAGGGAAATCTGTCCCTACTAATCTCAGCTATCCGGAATGATTCCGATATGGAGCTTGTGTACTCGTCTTGTGAGTAGTTATGGTCATAACTCCAACTCGCATATTTACTGACTGATTCAATTGCCTTCGTCTCGCATATTTACTGACTGATTCAATTGCCTTCGTCTGCGCGCACATCCAACAGCTAGCTCATGTTTCTCTATGATATGTTGTGTAGCACATGTGCTTTTGCGATCAGCATATGCGTTGCAGCTGTATCACTTATCTAAATTGAATCGTATACTATACGTTAGTCTTGGCATCCGGGAGAGTGTGAGAGCGTACTGAGCATAGTATGCAAATGATTGAATTGGACGCAGAGAAGGTTGGTCCTGGAACGACGATATGTTCGCCAACCGTATCTTTCCACCAGGCAAGAATATCAGGCAAGGACGGAGATGGTACTCACATCGCAGAACTTCATGGAATGAGAGGATTATCCATATACAGCTGAAGATGAGCAGGCTGACAAGAAATTATAATTGCACGAGGCGAGTATCCGCCAGAAATTAGGAGTTAGCTACGGCTGCGTCAGTCATTTTGCGCACGGCGTCGGCCTTCATCCGCCGTCCGCGATGCGACACTGTCGGATAGTTGCAAGGGATATTGCGCCGCGAACATTGACTTCGTGATGCACCTGTCAGTCAGCAACAGTTGCCAAAAGCAAGAACAATGAACGTATGCTCACTTGCATGCCGGGTCTGCGCTGCTCTCGTCTGAGCGCATGCAGGCGATTTTACGCTGGCGGCAGAAAAAACAAGAGAGGGACTGCTTATTATGAATCCGCTCTCTCACATCTTTGAATTTGAATTTGGTTGCTGCTGGCTTGTGTGTGGAGGGGTATTCAAGAGACGATCTTCCGGAGGCAGCCGCCGGTAAATTTAGCGGTACAGGCGGCAACGCCCTGTCCCCAGGCCTCTTGAACATGAAGGCGGGTTTGGCAAACAATCTTCCGGAGGCAAGCGCCAGAAAATTCAGCGGTACATGCGGCAACGCGCTGGTCCCACGCCTCTTAAATATGGAGGCGTACTCGGCAGACGATCTTCCGGAGCCAGCCGCGGGGAAATTCAGCGGTACATGCGGCCACTCGCTGGCCCACGCCTCTTGCTGTAAAATGGCATCTAGAGTCTTGTTGTGAGTGGGATCGTCGGGTGAAAGCTCTGTATCCTCTTCAAATAACTGCAGGGCCATCAATGACAACGGTTAGGACAGAAGTATCTAGTATCGAGAGAAGTCGTCCTACGGCAGGTACCAACGCAAATTCTCCCTGTGGTAATGCGTATTCAAGTGGATCCGGGTAGGCGGGAGAATCAAAAGGTAGTAGACGGTGACAGTAGCGAGGAGTATTCATTTTCGCTGGCAGGCGAAAAAAGAGAAGTAAGTGGCGCGTGTCGCGTGTCCTGTTTGCATCGCAGGTCGACGTGATCCGGCCGTCTCGGAGCTCAATGTACTGTACTTAGTGCATGCACTCAATTGATCATTTCGTTTGTTATCTCTCTTTGTCCATACTTTTAGACCCTCAAAAGCTCATACAGTTGCATAAGTACAACTTTACAAGAGCCAATCGTGATGAAGTTGAAAGCGGATCCGGAGCTATCCGGATCAGTGTTGCCATGTGTGAGCGTGGATCCGTTCGGCGCCGAAACTTTTCTTTCCCTTCTCCTCCCAATCTCCTCCATCTTCGAATTCGAGCGCGTTGGGCGATATGAGCCCAGCTTGATATCCTCTACTGGAAAAAGCGCCCTTGAAGCCATAGAATCCTCCAAGGTACTTTTGCGTGGAACCTTATCCAGCTATCAGCTTCAAACGCGGCGGCAAAAGATGAGTTGGGTGGCACCACGGCCGTGGGGGTCTCTCATGCCGGGAATGCGGCGCGAGCGAAGTGCAACTATTGCGGATGCTTGACTGACGAGTTCAAGGTCGCGACGAGATTGAGGCCCCGGGAAGCTCCAACAAAAGAATATCCGGAAGGGCGGAAATTTTTGAGGGCGAATTTCACAGATTTTTTGTTTAGGGCTTTTTGAGGGTGAGTTGGCTTGTTTCTGACGTGATTCTGACTGCTTCTGATCAACGGTTTGAAGGTTCGCCGGGGGCAATCTATTCATATAGATAAATGGACATTTCGTTTAGTAGCCCTGTGCGAAAGTGGGTTTTTCAAGCCTCAGGTGATGCTGATTTGCAAATCTGCGGACAACCCTTGCTTCCAAATTGTGTGGTGCGCATCGCCTGTGACCAGTTCGCCATGATGGACCATCTCTCTCGGAAATTCTAGACGCCTTACACAGGCCCAGATGAGAGAGAGCAACGAAAGAAGAGAAGGAAAATGGGTTGGTCGTGTTCCATGGAAACAGGTTTGTGACTGTTCATGTCTTTCATGTATATGCGCAGGGAATTTCGACTCTATTTTCTAAACTTACAAGCTTCAGATATACAATCGTACCCTATAATTTCCAAATTTTCGTCCCTGCGCTGGATCAGCCCGCATTCAAAGCCCCCTCGCCTCCTCGTACGCCTCCACACGCATCCTCTCCAGCCTCTCACTCTGAGCCAACTCCTCCTCCCTCTTCAACCACCTCGAGCACCGTTGCGTCCGCTCCTCCGCCGTGCGCCTCACCTGCCGCATCACGACCATATACGGCAGCCCGCCGTTCGTGGACCGCGGCTTGCTCTCCCGCTTCGCCCCCGCCAACCGCTCCGCCTTGATATGCACCGCCTCGCGCTGGATGCACCGGGTGCGCATCATGTCCCACGCGCTGGGCGGCGTGCCGACGAAGAACTGCGGCCGGTGCGCCTTCCTGAATCGCGCCTCGATGATGAGCGCCTCCTCGCGCGCGAACCACGCCGGTCGCTCGTCCTTGTTGTGTACGTGCGTCTCGACCACGAAGGATGCTCGGTCACTCTTCGCTGTCGTGTCCGGAACGATGGGCGACGTTGGGGATTGAGCGTCTCGGACGAATAGCTGCAGGTTTGGAACACGGGGGACCTTGCGGAGAGGCAATGGAAGCGAGAGCGCGCGTTTGGGCGACGGCGGCTCCGCCACTGCGACACTTCGTGAGAAAAGAGGCGAGGCCGGCGGTGTGCAGTCGATGTGGGTCAGAATCAGCACTTGAGGGGACGCGGGCGACGCTGCAAGCTGAGACTCGTCTGTCCTTGGCGTGAACAAGGGAGACGCCGGTGGAGAGAAGACGATGGGTTCCAGAGTAAGGACTTCGACTGGACACGGGGCGGTCTCTGGTACCTGGATGGGACTTTGCGCTGCACCGCGGCCCGACGAGGGATCGACATGCTCCGCGGCGGGGAATTCAATAACGGGAGGTAAGCTGAGGTCTGATGCACTCTTGGGCGCGGTTTCAGTCGTTGGTGAGGATGGCGGCGTGAGGGAGTATGCGGTCTCGACGAACTCTGTCAACGCATCCCAGAGCGACCCAGCTTTTCCAATGCTCGACGCAGGAACAGCAGGAGGCGTGGGCGCGGGCACGGGCACGGGCTTGGGTTGCACCTTCTCGGCACCGTGAACAAACTGTGGCTGACGACTCAAAACATATGAGGACTGCAGAACGCCGCAACGCTTGGAGACGCCGCCGAGCCCTACTCCCAGGCCGATCCCGGCGTCCTTCCACCGAGGGTCTTTCTTATTAGCAGCCTAGAAAGGAAATGAAAATCGTGCGTCAGTGACGGGGAGGGAAAATGGGGTGAAACAAGGATAGGGGTATGATACTCACAACTTGTTTCATGAAAGCAATTTGGGGGCTACGATAGTTCCCTTCGCCGTCCAGTGGGAGGACGGGATAGTATACGTGGGGTGTTCCGAAAGCTTGACGGCCGGCGTCGGGAAGGTCGAAGCCAGCTTCGTGGAGGTCGAAGGGAAGATCAAAGGCGGATGTCGCGGGGAGGAGCGTACTGTCCATCCAGTGGGCGGTGAGGGTAGTAGGAGAGAAGGTAAGCGGAGAAAGCATGGTGCGTGAATTGAAGAAGTGATAAAGTGAATAATATGAGGGTGAAGATGAAGGTAAGAAGAGAAGAGGGAGAAACAGAAAATAGGGTCCGCGGATCCATAAGTATGGATGTCTCAAGCGGATTCAAAATGTGTTGGGTGATTACCTCAGCGATCGAAGTTCAACACATCCATGGCATGGTTTTCACGGCTCTTTGGAAATGATTTGACAACTGAATCTTGTCCGGAATGAATGTACCAATTTGATACAAGGAACTTGAAGAAAAAGGTCTATGGTTGGTATCATAAAAGGCATTGCAAAAGGCCGTATATTGCACCTGGGAATTACGAGCGGACAAGTGATTATAACAGGTGAGAAGTTAGGAGTTTTTGTCGCGACAATCAACAATTCGTTGGCCTTCGAATCAATTCCGTCTCTTCAGCATTTACCGCAGCCCGCTGGCACCGTTGTAATTTTTTCTGACTGTGATGGTGTATCGGCCGCCTGGTCAGATAACGTAGAGAACGTCAGGTTCAAACCTGTAGTGTGTCGTATACTGTACTACTTCAATCAGATCGACAAGGGGTGTGACGCGTGACCACGCGGGACCATTTCGACAATTCGATAGCCCCGAATTTTTTGCGTGACCACCAGAAAAATTTCGAAAATTTCAAGGCAAAATTTCGTTTTTTTAGTGTTTTTGGGATACTGTGCCCTACGTGACGCGAATTTTGGTTCGATAAAGCCCTACGTGACGCGTGACCTCGACCAAAATTCGACATCGATAAGGGAGTGCGTGACGCGTGACTATCGACCTGATTAAAATAGTACAGTATTCCGGGATGACTTTCCCCTAGCTAGTGTCACTCTGAACATCATGCATGTGCATTCAACAATTATCCATGGGTCAATCGGCGCTTGGCGCCCATCATGATTACAAGTCGGTCCTAGGCTCTGCACTGTGCAGTCGTCCAATCCTCGCCGTCTCACGCCTTACGCGACGAGTACTAGTGGACGTTATGCATCACAAGTGACGACTGGGGATCCGCGAGATCATATCTGCGAGACTGATGTCCCGACGTCGAACAGTATACAAATTGCAGGTTGACTAGGTCGTTATTATCGCTGTAAGCATCGAGGAACAACTGACTTCTGCGATGATCATGAGTGAGTAATGGATTCCATGTAGGCGACGCCGTTAACCATGGCGTAAAGATCAGCTTGAAAGTTGAAATGGCGCAGAGAGAATGATATCCTAGTACGTTCCTGAGATAAAAATATGTGGATCCGTCATTGGAGCTCATGGGCCGTAAAATATGCGGTATATTTCCGGTGCCGGGTTCAATAGTTCTATAAAAAGAATCAGTGATGAGATTGGACAACACAGCTCCAAGGCTTCACTGGCGGGGGTCACTGAATTATTCCATGAAGGAGACGTCTTCAGCCTGGATGCCAGGCGCCATCCAGGCTCAGCCCGCTGACGGCGACATGGTACCTACAAACTTGGCAGGACTTATTCAGTCAATCTGGGCTGCTCGTTCCTAAATAACATACTTACGATGCTGTCATAACCGCCAATCAGCGTGTCAACGGACTCGACCGCCCGCTCGCACTACTGCCGTCGATGACGCTGACCTCCTTCCATGACGCTGGCCTCCCTTCCAACTTCCCTCTGATCTCAACCTGCGCAGGAGATTTCAAGTCCCTGGGTCCTCTTGAGTTTTAAAGGTATGCCATTAATCTATTCAGTCGAAGCTAGATCTCAGTCATTCAGTTGACATATCTGTTCCCCGGGTTCCGCCTTTATTCCGCCGCGTCAAATCTTCCGTTATTAGTGCCGAGGGACCATGGTTATGGTACGGTATACAGCTCCTTGTGCCCGGTGTTCGAACGGGACTACCTTACAAGCTTACCCTGATCCGCTCATGCCGCTCGGACGACTGTTTCTCGCCGTATCGCAATCAACAGAGTCTCTTCATATATAATCCCGTTCCCTGTTCCCGGGCCACTCAACCCCCCACGACAATGGGTCACTCTCAACATCTCTGGCGTTCTGTGCTGGTACTAGCTCACGTTCGTCCACTGTCAAGCTGTCCTCCGCATTATGGCTGACTCCAAAGGCAGTTGGGATCTTTTTCTGCTTTTCCTTCGACCCTCCATCGTCCCCTTTCAGATGCTCAACGCCGCCAGTCCATTCCCAAAACTTTGCCGGGCAACTGGAGTTCCGTGGGATGTTATACGTTGAATATGACTTCCAACGTCCTTTTGCCAATCTGACGTCGTTTCGCAGCGATAACACCGCAAGTCGCACCCTCAAAGGACCGACCACAACCGATTCCGTGAACATGACCGTGGAGGTATGCCCCACGACCACTATTGGCCCAGCTCATCGATTTCCCAGAACTGCATTAACTTTTGCGTTTCAAAAGAGTTTATTTTTGCCGGTGTTGAGTTCATGGTCAGCCTTCCTTTCCGGTCCGATCGACTTGGTGCTCATTGTATATCTCCTCGTTGAAGCAAGAATGCTGTATGCATTAATTCTGCCATGCAAATCAGCGGCTGAAAATGATGTTAAACTTAGATTGCGATAACTTTATCGCCACCTCTGGCGTCAGTGCACCAATTACCGACTGCAACGTGCCCTGTACCGGAAATTCCGCCGAGTCTTGTGGCGGCCCGAATCGGCTAAACGTCTTCTGGAGTGGCGCCGAGCCCCCTCCCCCTCCCACGATCCCTAAGTCTATTGGCAAATGGCGTTCCCTCGGCTGTTATAGGTATCTTTTATTGCGAGGGCCCGGTTGTATAAAAATATCCCTCTGATGGACCCAGCGACAATTTAGATGGCCAGGGACGTTCCCTTGCTGATGAAGTCAATGTTGTGGGCCTAGTTTCACTCGAGTCTTGCACCTTGGCCTGCTTCAATGCTGGTATGCCCTTGTCAGGTATGCGTGGCATAATCTCATGTGTGTTCTTTACTGACGTGTCTTGCAGGTACTGAATTTGCAGACGAATGCTGTAGATACCTCCCACACAGATATCATGTGCCACATAATTTGAATCCTTTTGACAGACTGTGGGCCAGCCATCGTCAACGGTGGCAAACCCGAACCTACTTCTGATTGCAATATGCTTTGCGTGGGCAATAGCTCAGAATTGTACGTCGTTCGACCGGAGTATTACAGCCTCGTTGATTTTTTACATCAAGTTGTGGGGGCCCCAATCGACTAACGCTATACAATTACACGGGTACCGACCTTCCGTCGCCGCCGGTGGGTGGCGGCGGTGGAGGCGGCGGGGGCGGGGGCGGTGGGGGTAACCGCAATTGCAACCGATCTTCCGAGCCCATGGGCTTATGTTGGGTGTAGTGCTGCCGGAAGTTGATTTGAGCTCAGCTTAAGCGGATGAAATTTCGAACTCAGTCGACCTTAAGGTGTGATCAACTTGAGCTAGCTTAAGCTGGCTTGGCAACCAATTACCACATGCGGATTGATGTCAATAACGGCTTGTCGGCCGTCGGCTCTACGTTTACTACTGTCTCATGAATGTCGGACAAGCTGCGGAGGACCTATGTTGATTAGTTTATCCTGAAATCATCACAAAACAATGTATAATTCGTTCTTTGGCGTTGCAAAGTTGTATCTGAAAAAATGGCAATCTGACAAGAAACACCGCCGTTAAAGATAACGACGGGGAAGTTGTTCGTCATGTGCGAGTTACGAGCTCTAATAATCATCTGGAGTCTCTGTGCAATTTTACAGAGTCAGAAATGGGACCCCCCATGTTCTACGGTATGTTTCATAGTCACTGTTAGTGACAGTGTGACACAGAAAGCCGTCGGAAAGTCAATGATTTATACATAGCTACAAATGCGTGCTGTTGCTAATTTACATTGTGATCGACTTGAATTCAACCTCCTAGATGGTTCCCACAGGTATCAAGCTGGTTTTAAGTCTCCCCCGGATGCTGGATTGTTAACATTCCAACAACATTCCCGATTAGGGTTGGATGCCTGGCTCAACCAATTTCCATCCACAGAGCACATTTAAGCCCCGCCGTAGCTGTATCAGCTTCGTATAACACATTTCCGGTGCTCGAATCGATTCCACAAGGTTCTGGAGACACTGTAAATAGCCCTCTATATTATATTCCCGACATTAATATTTCATGTTGTAACAAATTATATCATGATGACTGTCCCCAGCCCTTGTACGAAGCGTCTATCAGGTCCATAAGTTCCGAGATCTTCCCGCTCGAGAAGAGCTCCTCAATTAGTTCGGGAGGAACATCAATAACGGATAATTCCTCCTCGGTACAAAGTAAACCTTCTGTAAATGAGAGCCTGTCGTTTCGGAACATGAATTTGAGCAGTTGGAGAATTTCCATCGTCACAGGAGAGAGAGAGGAGCGACGTAGGGTGTCGGTCTCCTTGCTAGAGGAGAAAACGCGCTCGCAGGGGACAGCAGAGGCTTGAACAGGCAAAACATCCAGTGCCGTCTTGTAAAACAGTGGATATGTAAACTGTTTGGACTGTATGGCCAGAAGTCAGCAGACCGAGAGAAGTCAGCAGACCGAGGAGGAAACACAAGAAGGAATGAACGCGCCTGCCAGAAGCGCAGAAGGTCAAAGTCCTCAAGCTCAACACTGTCATCGTCAAGAATAGGTTCTGCCTCGTACTTCCGCATCTCCTCATCCACGATACGCTCATCCTCCAAATCGAGACGCCGTTCCTCCTCGTCTCTCTCGGCCTGAGTCATCTGTGTGGGCTGCGTCGCACCCAGATTAGAAGAGGAGCCAGCGGTGGAAAGCGACCGGGCGAGAGAGCCGAGTTTGGCCATCCCGGAGGCCTGTGCACGGGCCGCTTTCGCTGCAGGGGCATTGAGGGTGCGACGCGAGGGGTTCTGCGGTGTTGCAATACGCGAGGTGGCCCCTGTCTTCCGAATATTGTGTTGATACTCCAACAACTGGAGAAGGTTGGTTAATAATGTTGGCAAGAAGAGGGACATGCACTTACTGCTCCGCGAACTGAAGAGCGAGCCTGATTATAATCTTCTGGAGTCCAGTGCTCCCGCAGCCAGCTGAATTTGATTGTCGGATGAAGGACTGGTGAAATGGAATTGAGTCGAAATATGTAAAAGCGAAGTTGAAAGAGAATTTACCCATGGCCAAGGCGTAGATTGGAGCCCGTCGAGAAAGCGCAAGATACTCCTCCAGCTTCCGGATCGAAGCCGCGATCGCATGGCTCAGTTTAGGGATTTTGCGCTTGAGATCGCGGAGCATGATGATGAGTCGTTCGTAAAGCGGCAAAACAATGCAGAGAGTTGGTGTCTTCTCTGCAGAAACAAGCTCTTGAACAAGATGAAAAACTTGCAAAAATTCCCGGATATCTCGGAGCACCGCCAGTTCGAGGTCCGATGAAGCGTGATAAGCGATGTCGCGGTTCTTCTCGAGCTTGAGAAACTCGTCGATTGCCTGCCAAAACAATCAGCCTGTCAGCGACGTTGACAGCTCAATGCGAGATGAAATACCGGGTAAAGCTCAAGCACTCGATCAAGCATTAAAAAGATTGAGGACCACCGGGTGTCCACATCCTTGAGCAAACCGACAACGCGTATGGGTTCCGGTGGTTCTCCTGGTGTTATGATCCAGCCTCCAGCAAGATTACCCTTCAAAATTACCTCCTCAAAGTCATCACGGCGTTGACCTGAGGCACGACAAGCAGTTACAAGTGTGCGTGCAAGTGCGACAACATCACTTCGAAGAACTGCCCAGTACTGGGGATCCCCTGCTAGCTCCGGTGAAATCTCAAGATCAGCATCTTCATCCATACCAGCGACAAAATCGGCAAAGTCCGGAAGATCGGATAGAACTTTGAGGGCGGTCTGAACGGCAATGTTTATAACATGGGGGAAGCACCTGAAAATATTCAAGAACCCGCACGCGTCAACAGCAAAATGAAAGCTTACCGAATGCGATTTCCTTCTACGCTGAAGGGAATGTCGAGGGCGGTAAGTTCAGCCGCAATTTCTACCATTTTCGTGTTGTTATTTCCCGCGTTATCACAGGTGATCATCGACATCTGAGAATCATTAGGGCAGTGAAGGACAAGACGCTGAAGCTTTCAATTTACCTTGTGAATGCACCCAATATCCTTGAGAATCTGTACAAATATCTTACCGACATTCTCGCCGGTATGACTACCATCCAGCTTACGGAATGCGACGAGTTGGGTCTTGAGAACCAAGTTCCCATTCACATCTTTAGCTGTGTAATGAAGCGACATGGCCATGTAAGACTCAAGGTTTTGTCGACTCCAAATATCATCTGTAGCGGAAACTCGTCCGAGTGAATTCTACGGGTTCAGTCAAATTAAAACTGTACACAGAAAAGAACGACTTACTGCGATTTCCTGAACCATCCGAATCCACTCGCACTTGAATCTCTCAGAGATGAGCTCAGAAAGTTTTGTTCGGTGCGGGATATCTCGGTCCTCAAGCTCCGTCCCGATAAATAAAAGCAAGTCTCGAAGCTCTGGACAGTCGACAACATCGAGGGACTTTGAATAATGATTAGCGCTGCAAAAAAAAAAAAGACTCCAACGGACTCGCCTGGTCGTCCACAGCAATCCACCTTACCAGACGCTCGTAAAATCCAGGGAGTGAGAATGATTCTCGTTCGGTACCATCGGAAGACGCTTTCACTTGGTTGACAGTCTCCCAGCCTTTCAGCCGTTTGATAACAACCATGTTGCGCCAATAACGGCCATGCACGTTTGCCATGTGTTTCCGAATTGTTACCGTCTGGCCATGCGAATTCTTCCAGGGACTCCAGGTGTCATCCGAGTTACATCTCAAAATATCTTTCAGAATGTGAACGACTCATGAATTAGTGAAAAATTACTTACGGGCAGAGTCGACACGCCAAATGAGAGAATACCTTCGGGTCAGGCCGCTTTTCCGACATATTTTCAGTATCCGGAAGCGTTTGTGGTCGCTCAGCATTCACGAGAGGGCGAACAAAATACCAGACATCAGAGGCCTCGGCAGTGCTCTTCTTGTCGTGGTCAATGATGGAAGAGAACTCGCCCGAGGTCTCGCGACTGATGGATGGTGTCGGTGATTGTGTCGATGATGATATGGGACCCACACCAGGGATCGCAGGAGCGTGAGTGGTAGCGGGAGCATTACGAGAAGCTTGTTCCTGATGGGCGCGTTTCCGAGCAGCACCGGCATTGACAGGAGCAGCGCGTTTACGTTTTGGTGGAGCCGATGGAGTCGGTGCGGGGGGTGTATTGACCGTATTGGCCAGAACATAGCGGAAGGGACCTGAAGCGTCCGTGGGTGAATATGCCTGAGAGTACTGTGCCGAAGGAAAAGCGATGTGCGCCTGCGGAACTGTGGTGGGTGGGTACCAAGTCTGACCAGAGGGCGTTCCAAATTGTTGAGGCCAGTATAATGGGCGTGGGGTCGAAGGAGTAATCTGTACAGGCTGTGGGTAGTTGCTGTAAAAGCTCGGAGTGCTAGGCCCTGGGGCACGAGGCGTGGGAGGCTGACAGTGACAAGCGTGTGGGTCCGGGCAGGTGCAATAGCCCGACATATCAGCGGGGCGGGGCAGATGGCGGATCTTTGATCGGACGCCAGTATTTATAGTATTCGTACGTCAACAAACGAGACGCGTCTGTTGACAAGAGTGTACGCGACTTGGACGCGTTCCGGCGGCAAGCAGGTGCCTGCGCATGGCCGTTTTGATGCGGTGATCGCTCAGCATTTTCAGGCACAGTTTCATAATTATTGCTGCTACAGAACATGGCGGGAGGGGCATTACGAGCGGGGAGCGGGAAGAGAAACGGCAGCGCGGCCGAGAATCGATGCGCCATCCAAGTTAGGACATCGAAGCACATCAAGCTTAAGGTAGCTTAAGTTGAGTTGATCCAACGTGAGCTCAAGCGGCCCAATTAGGCAATGGCTTGAGCCGAGCTCCAACTCAACTTGAGCCGGCGTCAACTTCCGGCAGCACTAGTTGGGTGTTTTGTGTGGGTATACGGATGTATGCATAAAACCTTCCCAATCTGACCTCACTTCTAGTGACGGCGCCCATGGTCGAGTTCTCACTACTGAGATGACGGACAATAAAAATTTGACCATGGAGGCGTGCGTGGCCAGTTGTGCGGCACTGAATTTTACAATCGCTGGAGGAGAGTTCTCGGTAAGTATTTATCATTTTGATTTCGCAATAGTTCACGATTGTTAATCATTCGTGAACAGGTTCAGTGTTGTGCGCGATATTTTCACGGATATTTGGACTACGCCGACGCTCACTTTCACACAGTCTGTGGTAACGAGTTGATCGAAGGCTCTGTCCCCGCACCACAATCGGAGTGCAACATGGCATGTGGAGGTAACTCGACGTGCGTGCCCAGTCTCGAAAAATCCTTTTAAAGTGACTGAAAATACTATATTACGAAGTCAGGCGGTATATTTTCAACACACGACTCCTTTTCTATAAAGCTCACTTGCCACAGTGTGGTGCCGGAGACCGATTATCCATATATTCCACCACACAAAATATCACCATATTGCCAGTTCCCACTCCTCAAAAAACCTTCTCATCGTGGGAATATCAGGGTTGTCTTGCGTCCGTATCTCCTTTGATTGAACAAATTCGAATAACCTGCATTTGAAGTGAGGCAAACAATCAACGCGTCTTTCCTTGGCAACTCGAATTCACCAATAACAACTCTGCTACGACGTGCCTCAGCCAGTGCGCAGCATTCGGCTACACTGCTGGTGGTATGGAATTTGGTAAATAATGTCCGTAGAAAGAATTCCAACGCTGACGTATAATGTGCCCAAATCCCAGGTTCTCAGTGCTGTGAGTTATCGCCTTTTGGCAATGAACCCTCGAATCTGATCCGCTACAGACTGCGGAGATGTGTCCGATGTCGTTAAAAGCGGATTTACCTTACAACCCGAAAGTGACTGCAACGATCCTTGCAGTGGTGACCCAATATTTCTCTGCGGTGGCAGCTTTAGAATCCAGTACTACATCTGGACAGGTCCTGCCCATTTGTGGCATACTCCATCAATTACTGGACGCTACGAGGCAGGAAATGAACTCTCTCCCTACATTTTTACTCACATCTTTTGTATGTACAGTTTTTCGGTAGGTTGAAATTTCTACTCCGTGCATGCTCAATCTTCTCCTTTCAATCAGTCCCCGGGTAACTAAAATCTTCCGTTCGTGAGCCTGGTTTGATATAGTTGCAGTGTCGTCGTGCCTCTGATAGCAACTGTGGGAATCAACAATAAAGTCACCTTCCTGGAAAAGAGCGGAACGAGCGAGTAAGTCCTCCCAGTACTCATTTGATCCGTTGCTAATACCAGGGGAAAGATTCCGAAACTCTACCGGAGCGTACGAGCTAGATTTGAGTCTGGCCAGCAATTTCTCCGCTGCTTGGCGAACGATGCATGTCAAGTCGGATGTGTTCTGCTCCGGCAGTATCACCCTACCCGATAAAGGCGCCAGACAGCTGAATGTAGGTGGTTGGTCGCTCGATTCGACCAAAGGAGTCCGTCTATACACCCCGGACGGATCTCCAGGTGTGAATGGTACGAATGATTGGGAAGAGAATTTCCAGGAACTTCACCTACAGCGGCAGCGATGGTATCCGAGTGCGCATTCTGCTAATTTATTTGTTTGGTTTTCTCACTGACGCCCCTTCCGTAGCTGCTGCGATGCTGCCAAATGGCACTATCATGGTAATCGGTGGTGAAACGGGAAGCAATGCCTCGCCCGAACCCAATGTTGAAATTCTGCCCACTCCGAAGGGAGGGGATACCGTCATCTTCTTGGATTGGCTCAACCGCACGGACCCGAACAACCTGTACCCTTTCGTTTTCGTCCTGCCAAGTGGTAGCCTTTTTGTTGGTGCGTTGAATCCGACCCTTTAGTTGCAAATCAGTGTGTGAATGATCACATTTAAGTGTACTACAACGAAGCTCGTATCCTCAATGCCGCAACATTCGATACAATACGGATATTGCCCAACATTCCAGGGTCTGTCAACAATTGTGAGTCTCTGAACGAATGACTTGTAACCCACTTATATGATGTGCCTCTAGTCCTAAGTGGACGAACCTACCCACTCGAGGGTGCCGCAGTGATGTTCCCACAACATGCACCGTACACCGATCCATTGGAGGTTCTTGTCTGCGGTGGGAGCACTCCGGGTGCTGGAATCGCCCTCGACAATTGTGTCTCTATCCAGCCTGAAGTTGAGAATTCAACCTGGGCGCTGGAACGAATGGTGAGTCTGGGAAAGTTCTCAAACATCTAACTCAACTCAATGATAGCCATCCGCCCGTGTAATGCCATGCATGGTTACCCTTCCGGATGGAACGTTCCTTATACTCAACGGTGCTGTCCAGGGAGTTGCCGGTTTCGGTCTGGCAAATGACCCTAATCTTGGTGCACTCTTGTATGATCCTTCGATGCCGTTCAACCAGCGAATTTCCATCCTCAACACAACCATCGTTGCTCGCTTGTATCATTCGGAGGTTCATTTTCATTCAGGCTATTTCCGCCACAAGCTCTAATGCCGGAGCCAGGCTATTCTTCTTCCCGACGGCCGTGTATTGGTATCTGGGTCCGACCCCGAAAGTCCCACTATGCCGGAAGAGTTCAGGATAGAAGTATGTGTTCTCTTCAATGAAATCAAGGCTTCCTCAAATTGCGCTAGGTTTATATCCCACCATATCTGGCGCAAGGCCTCACTCAACCGTCATTTACGATTACGAATACAGACTGGACATACGGAAGTAAACACAGCATCAGCGTGACTCTGCATCATGGAACAACCTCCACGATGAAGGGTCTCTCTGATAGCGGGTGCGTGAATCCGGCCACAGGCAAAATTTCTTTAATTCTTGCCCCGTAGCGACATCGTCCACCCATGGTAATGCTATGGGAAGCCGTACAATACTCCCTGCCTTCAGTTGTGCCGAAAACAGCTGCACTATAACTGCGCCTCCCAACGCTTTCGTATCCCCCCCAGGATGGCATCAATTGTTCATTCTGGATGGACCGACTCCATCTCACTCGAGTTGGGTTCGAATTGGTGGCGATCCTGCAGGTCTGGGAAATTGGCCAAACCTGCCTGACTTTACGCTTCCAGGCGTGTAGCTGAGGTCCCTTTACGAGAACGTTTTTCCTTTCCATTGATGAACGCAGGGGACATTGAACAGTCGTTTCGAGACGTAGCTTTCATGTTTTGCACATCCCGCTTCGCTGGCTTTAACTGAGAAATTGCAAACCATGTCACTAAAGTATGTAAACTTCAAACCGTGTGCAAGTTTGCGTCGGCATGATAAGCCGAGCAATCAACTAGGCACATCAAACATGATGGCGGCAGTCGCCGTGACAGTAACGCGACGCGTGAGAACGACGCTCATCATCCACCAGCCAGCACTACTTTACTGAGCAACGTCAACCATGGCAGGTACACATAACCTAGTCGCGCTGGTCTTTTCGCTCATCTCGTAGGCGTTCCCGAAATCGAAACTGCGATCTTCGCCTTCGGCTGCTTCTGGGGAGCAGAGCAACTGTTCGCCGAAAACTTTACCCCCGAAAAGGGAGTCCTGAAGACCATCGTGGGCTACACAGGTGGATCTGTAAAGCAGCCCCGCGACGAACAAGTATCTAGTGGCACCACGGGGCACGCCAAAGCTGTACGCGTTGTATTCGATACCACCATCGTGAGTTATGCCGAGCTGGTCGAGTTTTTCTACCGCAGCCACGATCCTACAACGCTGAATAGGCAAGGTGGCGATCTTGGGTCGGGTGAATTGTTTTTTCGCTTCCATTTCGAATTATTCCTGATGTTCTTCAGAGTACCGCTCTGTGCTTTTCTACGATTCGAGGGAACAGGCCGCGACTGCGAGACGTGTGACCCAGGAGGTACAAGCGAAGCACTTTACACCTCAGGTACTTGCTGCTTACCTCCCACAGTTGCGTTCCTACCGACTTTCTTTGCAGAACAAGTCCATCATAACGGAAATCAAGAAGGCAGGACCATGGTGGGACGCCGGGGCAGCCCATCAGCAGTACCTCGCCAGAAACCCGACGGGGTATCGCTGCTCCACACATCGGCTGCATTGGTGAGAAGAAGGCACGGATCTAAGCTCCGCCGAAGACGCATAAATATTTCAGAGATTATGTATCAGATTTACAGGCAAGGGGCAAGGAATTCCAATCAGCCACCGTCAAATCCTCAAAGGCCTGGTCCACGTCGTGTCTTAGCTGCCCCTTGATGCACACTGAGACGTCCTTCGGAGTATACACCTTCAACCCTAGGAACGGTGAGCCGGGATCCTCGGCTGTGGACGATACGGGGCTCGATGGCCGTGAACTTTCGGGCGAGTCGGGAGCATCGTCCTCTTCAAGCTCTGCGGGCTGCAGCCCCAACAGCACCGTCTCTTTCGTTGTCGTCGTC
This sequence comes from Mycena crocata, assembly GCA_029281795.1. Lineage (NCBI taxonomy): Eukaryota > Fungi > Basidiomycota > Agaricomycetes > Agaricales > Mycenaceae > Mycena > Mycena crocata. Next base: position 255,542 of record JARJCP010000107.1, on the reverse strand, counting down.
ACCTTGGACGCCTCCCGGACTGTTTTTACTGTAGTCAGTGTGGTGGTGGTGTTTGGGTCTGCCATCCCGAGTTTCTTATCCGCCTCCGGAGCCGGTGCTTTCGCGGAATGTGGAGGCACCGAGGGTTTCCGCTTGCCTTTGAGATCCAAAGCTTTTCGACTCAGCTCTGCAAGATCCTGGCCGGCGAGAATGTTCAAAGGTATCGGTAATTTCTTCGTGTGAAAACTGAGGGCGGATCACAATCAGTGGTAGGTATACATAGATTGGAATGCGTACGCTGTTTCGACGTCTGGCCGATGCTACTTCAAAACGATTGTGCATTTGGCGAACGACAGAACACTCACTTGTTGCCACCGCCTGGCTGGTCGCTCTTTCGGTGAACACACGCGCAAGTTTACTCTGGCTCCATTCGTCTGTATTCGTCTACAGTACACGGAAATCAGCGTGCGAGATAAACCTTGCAACCTTCCGCACATACCTTTTCTGAGAACGGAACCTTGTCCAGGCGGCACTTAAAAGTCGGATTAATATTACCTTGCACAGAGGAGATCAGAAGGAAACTGACATGAACAATATAGTCGCCCTCTGCCAGCTCCTGAAACTCGAGACTAACGCTTCGAGCGGTGAAGCGCGAGTGCGAAGAGGCATCGATGGGCTCCCTCTGGCCTCTCTTGTACAGCACGAAGTCGAAATTCCAGTAACAAGGAGAAGAAATTCCTTTGAAATAGCGCACGTCGAGCTGAGAGAGGACGATTATGGTGAATGCAGTCGTGGAAAGATAAAAGGAGACTGGGGTCAGGCAGAGATGAAGTGAGCAATGGAATGTTGTCCAGTTGATGAACGGTTCTCACAGCAAAGGTCTCCATACCCAAAACCCGAATCTGGAAACGGCCGTGAGGGGACCCGCAGCATCTCGTATTTCATTGTCCACGAAGAATCGAACAACCTGTCCATGATTGAATGAGTACCGTAATCGTGATTTGCCGCCATCGCGAACGGTCCAACCTGGTTCGATCGACTTGTTCAAAACATGAGAGGAAATCCTTATCTGAAAACAATGAGGCGAGGAAATAACGACCAACCTGTACATCTCAGCTTACATTCCATGATAAATTTCCCCGGATCCCCGAATGCATGCCCCAATCTGGGCAATGCTGCTTCCATCAATTCGGGTGTCCAGTCCTTCGACCCGTCCGACCAAGGTCCGTTCCACTCCGCCTGGCCGCAGGGGTTCCGCAAAACCAAGAACCGCTTGCCCAGGTACTCCAGTGTCCGTAACACCGAGTACGAGTGGTTTCCCCACAGCCCGCTGATCGTCGCGTTGAAGTTTCCATTTCGCGTTGGGCTGAGCCCCTGGAAGGAGCACGCGAAGAGCCGGTCTCGGTTCGCATGCATCAGCTCGTCGGTCCAGAATTTATCAGTATCGAGGATATCCTGGGTGCAGATATGAAGTGTTAAGCTCCAGGATTGCTATTGCTGTGAAATGAACCAGCATACTTTGCATTGAATGAAGCTTGAGACTCCCCTGTAGATAAGACGACACATATCAGTGGACCTTGGATGCTTTCAGGTGCGATATTACCCAGTTAGATCCTCGACCCCCTGTAGTAAAATGAGTAGGCTGCTCTTATACGACGTGCGCATGGGGTTTTCAACGCACCTCGCTCGCCTAATGAATGAATAAGCTCCCACCTGGATTAAACTGGAAACTGAATTAACTCACATATCCGCTACCCAAGGACCCATAGTCACCGTGTAATTTCGCGTAGGCTTTCTCGACGAGGGGAACCCAGGTTTCCCCAACCGTGCCTGATTTCGCAAAGTACAGGGTCTTGCTTCCCTTTCGCGCTGCGGTGTTATACTTGTCTTTGTCGTTCTGAAACAGTGCTTTCTCAGCGAGAGAAAGCTCTTCGTACTTCGGAACAGCGGTGTAGAGAAGGCTAGATAGAGATAGTGGAATGTCAAAAGTTATTTGGAAGAACAGTGTGAATAGACCCACTCGTCGACAATTACACTGACCCATCTCACATCCCGCCAAAATACGAACCCGTAGACTCCGACTTGTTCGTCACGCTAAGACCGGAATTTAGAACACTACAAAGAATAGGAATTTGGACGCCCACCGCAACGCAGTATTTCTCCACGAGTCCCTTGATAGTCGACGTCGCGGCCATAGCAGATATGAACCAACAGTTGGAGCACTTTTGCCCTTGTATTATCTCGTTTGAATACGGACTCCCCGCGAAAAATTGTGGATTTTCGAAGAGCTCTGTGACCCGCTGAACATCGGACGGATTATAGACCTCCGCTATCACCAATCCGTTCAGGCATCGGTCCTGGTCATTCTCAATGTCAAAATCGACATCACTAGCGGTTAATCAATCAGCCAATGAAATAAGAAACACAAAAAATGAGATACCGATATCTTAAATTCCTGGCCTTGCATTGCCTTGCAATCCGAGCAACGTGGGATCTGCACTCCTCGACAACGGCACCCAATTCAGGGGTAGAAAGTAGTCCAACTGTCTCTGGAACGTCAGGTTGAAGTGATGGCAGCTCTGCGGGGTCCAGGACTATGGGGGCCTCGGCCTTGAACAATTTGAAGAAACTGGACGGCATGCGGGGCAGAAGATGGGGCTACGCTCTGTCCAGCGGTGCTTTTATACTGGCGATCACGGAGACGAGTTTCCGGCGCCACAAAGACGAGGAAATTAATAGACGCTCTTTATGTGGCAATACCCGAGTGCTGTCAGCGGGCATACAGCAGGCGCTTCCGACCGATGGTCCAGGAGATACCCTCTTAATGTGGGGGGTCAATTGTGTAGCATAGAGCTGTCGACCCGCAAGTCATATCGGCGTCCGAGAACGGCGCGGCGAGGTCATGCGGCCCAAGCAAAGTCCGCATACAGTGTGTCATCTTCAGAAGTGGGAAGAGAATGAACTCGCCCAGCGGCTGGGCCACAATCTCCCGGTTTGGACACCCCGCCCTCACAAAAATCTTGAGAATGCAGAGACAAGCAGAAAATGATACCACGCACTAGTCCAACAGATCATCACCCGCAAGATTATGAGGCAAAGCTGTTCGTGGAAGCACTGGCTGGGTCGTAAATAAGGGTTCTCGGGCCGAAAGACGTCCAAAACCATATGGGCGATGGGGATTGACTCACACCTGAGTTGACTTAGACAATGGTACGTGGCAGCGGCAGTACATCAACAGTCATAACAATGCGTCCCGCTGTCGTTGAGCTTGGTCGGTGCCAACTTCCCAGTCTAACCGCCTCCAAAGTAACGGAGACAAAGTTACTGGAGGGATTCTAAATGAGAGTCCGGGAATTGTCACGGTGTGAGAGACGAGTCGGCTCCGGTCCTTTACTCGTCGCGGAAGGAAGCAGAGAGGTGCCCGGACCAAAACAGGAACAATGATGTCTCGGCCAAATCTCGGCCCAGGTTTCCGAAGGTTCTTTACCTGGAACCTCACCTGGGATGCTCTGCAGAAACGAACCTTTGACCTCCAAAGTTCTATCTCCAGTCCATGTCTGGTCAAATTCAAATTGAGTTTTTTCCCCCTTTCTTTCTTTCCTTCTTTTTTTTTTTACGCGTACTGTAGATGTGCACCCAATCATGGAAAGTAGAAGTCATTTCTCCTGCTATACAGGCTAACCCCTCGCTCCGACGAAGTGCCTAACGTGATTATTTAAGCGCTTCAACGTCAAAATTGCCATTTTTGGGACCGGAAAGCACCACTCAGATTTATAGGAACAGCATTGAATCGCGGCCGATCGTCTCGAGGAGATAAGCGCTAGGTGTGAGTGCACCACAACTCTATAGCTCGCCGGGCAACAGCTATGCACTGCAAGTCGACACTGTTTCAGATTCACTTCAAAATAGGCCGAGCACCGCCGTTGCCGTTAGGAACGTCGTCGTTGCCGCATTCAGGGAGATCCAACATTCACCGTCTTCTGGACGAGAATTCGACTACTGTATGGTTCATAGCGTTATTCTGGGATGACCTATTGTCAGCGGCCCCAATTCCTCCGATAACTCAGGGCATTACCGCACGCCATTTTGACGCCGGGAGGATGTTCAATCATACCACAAGTTCAATTGCCGATCTATTTGATCCACCTTTATGATGATGAAATGTGGTCCGCCTCTCGTCGGGGTAAAGCGCTATGTCGACAGCTCGGGTAAGTAGTTGTTCAATCTTCAAGTTCGTCCTTACTGCAGGATAGGCATCGATCGGGCTTCATGGAATGTTTCATCCCATGGCTTACACAATCCCGCAACAGGTCGGTAATTTATACCCACAACCATTGATACCCTCGTAGCCACAATCCTCGATACCTCCTCCCACCCAATTTCCAAATAGTGTCAACTACTTATATTTCTCTCTCGCATCCGCATTTACAATTGATACTCAATCATCCCCCTAGACAGCATTCATCCAGACCCCAAGATCTACCCAGTAGAAGTACAATCGCGTAGCTACATGTAGCCAGGTACGATTACCAATAGAACTCAAGTCAAGTCAAGTCAAGATCCATATATATGACGTGCTTTACTCATTCCGGTCGTACCCAGATTAGAAAACATCGAACCAGCTCCAGGATTTGTGATTCTCCCCAGAGATTTCGATCCTTCAAAATAAGTAAGAAACATTGATGAATCTTGTAGGAAACCTTGTCGCAAGGTACCGGTGTTGACGGTTGAAACAGTCTGACTAGTCATGGTGGCCATTTTCTGACCTCTACTCTAGAGCTGTGTCCTAGTGTAAACTAGGAGTTTGGGCTACGCAAACAAAGCAACAGTACCTTCACATAACGAATGTACACCGAAATCTGCTGGCTCAAGGCTTCGATCGCAACCATTAAATACCTCAAATGACTGTTTCGGGCATATCGGAGATGTTTAATACCAGCTCATTGCTCAAATGATCCGCGATCCTTCAGGCATGTATAGTCAACGTTGAATCCATTGCACTCTTTGGAAATGTGATTTCCGCAAGTCAGCTCTAATGTGTGGAGTGCAGGAAATGACGACGGAGGGAAGGTGCAGGGGTATTTATAGGCAGGGACGAGAGACAAGGACCGTAAGCGGGGCAGTCGTGAAATATGAAGGAGTGCAGACACGTCAAGATCGGTTACTTCCAGTCTGGACAGATTCGGGCCACAGATAAAGTGAAGCTTTTCGCAAAAATGTTGGTTGCGCTGTAGCGGGCGAGGATAGTATTTCAATCTTGACCTTGACTGGGGAGGGAAGAAATCGAGCAAGCAGAGGCAATCCCGAGAACTGCCATCCGCGCAATTGAAGGTGGACGGAGACAAGTCTTGGACCTGGGAAATGGGGCATGGTTGATGCAAGACCAATGTTCATCTGCCACTGAAGACGTCTGAGGTTTGGGAAGGGAAGAAATTGAGGAGGACGAGAAGGCCGAACTTGTTCCCACGATCTCGTCCCCTGAGTTGAGCATGAATTCTTTGATGCGGGAGGAGTATAAGAGTCCGAGCGTTTCAATGGACGGCAAGGGCGCCTTTGAGGAGGATTTGCCGATCCAGAGCATCGAGCAAACCCCAAAGCTCACCATGTTAGCATCAAACTTAACGTCAGATGACATAGTAAATTCAAGCAAGCTCTGGAGTCCTGCGTGGCTCTTCCATAACACATCTATAGCCGGATCTTGGAATTGCTTGCAGGTGAGTGATAGAGCGGCGAGAGTGCCGTGAGGTGATGGTCTTTGATGCGTAGTGGATCTCAAACTGGGAAAAGGTTCATCGGAGAAACAGCGGACTTCGTCGAAAATCATTTGAACAAGTTCTACCACTCTCAAAGCTGGATGCATGTCGGCACAGAGTGGGGTGGGATGGAAAATCGTGCTGGATTGTGCTGACGCGACGGAGGTGCTATCTCATTAGCAATCGCGTAAAAACACAATTTTATGGACATACCGTGAGCTTAGATGAACTGCGAAAGCATAGATAGAGCAAGCTTTGCGTTTTCAGACGTCTCAAGGTGGGAGTCGACAACAGAGAGGTGACAGGCACCGCCACCGGACACCAGTCTTTGCTCTGAACTTCCATCAGCATCTACTTCTTGTCTTGCTGTTGGTTTCTCGGCCGACCTTACGTGGCGATTTCGTACTCATGTCCCGAACCTGGCTGGATTGCTCATGCTTAACCTTGGCTTCTCAGCCAGATTCAAAGACACTGTGACACTATCGCCAGCAAATTGGACGTTGATTACCAGCTACTTTCTCTGCAGCTGCTGCTAATAGCTTATCAATAACCGAGGAAGGAGTATAAGCAGCAAGTGTAGCCCGCAGGCGCTTTCCAGGTGTCGCTGGCCAATCCCTCCAATTCGGCCTCGCAAATTCACGACATGCATATGCGCCTAATAAAAGCACACTACAATCCTACAGGATACCGCATGCGGTATGCACACCATGCCCATCCTCTGTCTCGGGCAGCTCCTACTTCCTCCCGAACCCACCAAACGAGCCCTCCGCGTCCTCCAGAATCGCGCTGATATCCTCCTGGTCCTTAATCGCCGCGCCCTGGTCGCCGAACTGGTTGTCGATCGCGAGCTTCGCGCGCAAGCCGGACAGCTGGCCTAGCTGCTCGGGAGTGAGGTTCGAGTTCGCGGTGGGGTCAGGGACCGGGTCGAGCGGGTTGACGACGTGCGTCGCGGCGGCGGCTGCTGCGCTGGAGGAGGCTGCTGCGATGGAGGCAGCGATGTCGATCCCCGCGGCGGATTCTGATGCTGCAGCGGCTGCGGCGGCGATGGCTTGGGAGGACGCTTGCGCGTCGTGCGCCGCCTGCTGGGCCGCGGGATTGCCGAATTGGAAGCGGGCGACCAGACCCTGCGCGTAAAATCAGCAGTGACGTGTGGTCCGACGATAATATACACGCACGGAGTCAGAGCCGATGGGAAGCGCGGCAACTGAGCCAGCGAAGAGCGCAGCGACGAAGAAGGTGAATGTGTTGACCATGCTTGCAGGTGTAATGAAGTGGCAAGTTAAAAATTGGGGCAAAGAAGAGGGGTGGGCGAAAGAAGAAGAAGGAAAGCGAAATGAAGTGAGGAATCAACCTTACCCGTTTACTCAAAGCCCGGACGAATTTATACGACCGCATCCTAGTAGTGAGCTAATTTTATCCTCCGTCCTTCCGTTTTCACCCATGATGGAACTGACAACCTGGTGTGAGATCGACTGATTTCGTCCGAGTTCAACACTGATGTACCCTCCGCGACTGTGAACATCCGTCTCGCATATTATCCTGCACCAATAATAGGCAGCCACTAATCATAGCAAATGTATTCAATTGTTCGGGTCAAGGCCCTCCGTGATAGGGTCAGGATGCGCAAGGGACCAACTGTATCTTGACACAACCGTCTACAGCAGTCTCCGGAAGCTTCACATTAGTCCCTCGCATGTGGCATGAGACTGGCTCTCTATTTTTAAATGCCCTTGGGGGTATTCCACCAAGAGAATTTCGGCGTTTGCAGAATACAATAGCATACCAAAGACTGACACACCATTCTCAGGCAGGCAACGACAACTGAACCCACGCTCCTACTAAAATCATCTCTACAAAACATGCATTGACATTTTCATCATTCATTCAAGTCTGTGTGTACCACGCATCGTCTATGTTATATATATGCTGCTGCTGCCATGCTATCCACCGCGGCCCCATCCCATCCCATCCCATCCCATCTGCCGGCCTATTTATTGTCCATAATCAATCCCTCCTCCATATGTACGTAGCAAAAAAGGTGTGGTGCAAAAAAGCGGGAAAGGATGAGGTGCGATATCGCCAAAATGCGGGGTGGGTGGTGTGGGGTGTAGTGGAGCGAGGATGTATGCGTGCCAAAAAAAGTAGGTATGTACGGTACTGTACGGTACGGTACGGTACGGGGTGCAAGACAAGGTTGGAAGGGGAGCCGAATATTAGCGTCAATGCGACACGCGAAGCCAAAAAACCAAGGGATAATGTACGGCAGGCAAATCGAAACGACGATCGATAAAGTCGAGGGAGGAGTAGTAAGTAACTGCAAGGAAGAGCCAAGCCAAGCCGACCAAAAGTACCCAGCCTGTCGAGTCGACGGGTAGAGATGAATAGGAAAGAGTATGCAGGCAGAGTCGACAAGGAAGCGTAATAAGTAAAAGTCAATACGCAAAGTCTAATGTAGAGTAAAGTGAAAGCCCAAAACAAAACAATACGAAACCAAGCCCAAGAAAGAAGGAAAGGGACAAAGTACGACGAGGAGTATTGTACGATAGGAGGGGTGCGGCGGAGGGAGAGAGCGTATGTCTGTATGGGTTTATGTGGTTATGTACGGATGGACAGGGGAGGGTCGGAGTCCAAGATGCGTGCGTGGATGGGAGAGGGATACGAGGCGGGGAGATGGGGAGATGGGGAGACGGAAGGGCCAGCGCGTGCGTGTATGCGGGTGCGGGTGCGGGTGCATGTCCATGTACAAGTTCGTTCGTATGTATATGCAGACCTCAGTTCGTTTGTCATGGTGCCGTGAGTGTCGTACGACGTGTCTTGTGTCACCACACCAAGCACCGCCTAGCACTTCTCCCACATCTTCACCGAGTCGACGACCATCGCGCGCTTGTTGACGTCCTGCGGCCACGTCGGGTACCACTGGTTCTGCGCGCGGAGGAAGTCGAGCGGGGCGGCTGTAAGGTAGGTAGTCAGCATCAATCACAATTACATCGAGGTCGCAGAAGAAAGAGGGCAGCGACGAGGAAGAGGAAGGCAGCGGTGGTGGAGGGGTGTAGAGCAGAGGAAGAGAGGGCGGGATGGAGACATTCAAATCGAGGTGTGATGGCAAAATAACCAAAAAAGGAAAGTGTACGCGGTGGGCAAAGAACGAGCCATAAAGTAAAAAGCGCAGAACAGGAAAGAAAGAAAGAAAGGACACTCACTCGCCGACCCATCGAGCCACGGCTTCTCCGGCCCATCGGGGAACCACCCGTTCGTGCCCCCGACCGCGACGTTCAGGATCAGGTAGAATGCTGGGAGAAGAAAGAAGAGCGCGTCAGTCAGTGTTTATCTTTGAAGAACGTCCGCGTCCACGACACGCGCGCCGAGAAACATCGCACCGATGCCAAGCGCGGCAGCCCGCACCCGCACATGTAGTTGTTTGTGTAGGAGGGGGAAAAGCCGCGCGCGGAGGAAGCCTACGAAAGAAAGAAAAAACCCCGAAAAAGACAAACACTCACGCTGATCAAACGGCGCCGCCTTCGTCCCATTCACCCACGGATTCGCCAGCACGACGCTCTCGCTCCCGTTCTGCACCACCGTGGGGAAGTCCCCGCGGTCCCAGAACGACGACTTGCTCAGCTTGAGCTCGAACATGTGCTTCAGCCGCGAGTCGACGTACATCCGGCTGTGGGAGGGGTTAGCGTTCGGTCGTTATAGTTGAGCGTTCGGGCGTTATAATATGATTGAGCGTTCGTGTTATAATTGAGCGTTCGTTCGCATATGCGGATTGGAGAAAAGGAAGGGAGGGGAATGAGAGGGGGGAAGAGGGAATGACGATGGGCGGGAGGTGCCACGTCGCCACCGACATCCCGCCGGCGGAGGAGCACGAAGAGAGCGCGAATGCGAGAAGCGGGGTGCCACGGCACCGCCGCCGCTACAACTTCTGCACAGCACCATCCTCTCTCTCGTACTCCAGCGCCATCGTGCCAAATCAAGACAGACACATGCATGCACAAGCCAGAAAGACAGAGTGGCAGCGAGAAAGCGGACAGCATGGTAGAGAATAACAGACAGCACGGCAGAGAAAAAACACCGCGCACCACAGCATGCTGAAGAAAAAGAAAAAGAAAGAAAAACACGCACATAAACTCCTCATTCCACTCCAGCGCATACGTATGGAAGTCGTCGTCGTACCGGGCGCGGCGCTCCGTCGCCCAGCCGTACGTCTTCGCGACCGCGTTGAGGAACGGCGCGGGGCCCCAGTTGAGCGCGGAGCGGACGTAGTTGACGCCCCTGCAGCGAGCGTCAGCGAGCGCAGGGAAGTGCAGAAAAGCGAGCGCAGGGAAGTGCAGAAAAGTAAAGAGACACGCACTGCTTCGGGTAGCTGGGCCCGTTCCCGCGCGCCTCCATGATGTCGATCTCGCCTGCGAGGGTGTCAGCGTCGCGTCACATAACCACATAGCCATCACAAGGATATCGTAGAGAACGAGTGAAGCCCATTGATGTTGTACATAGGAGTAACGGGGAATGTTGATGAGCGAAGAAGAAGCCCGACTCACCACTCAACGGCCACCCGCCATACGCGCTGTCGACAGGCAGCATCCAGATCGCGGGCCACATCCAGTCGCCCGTGGGCAGCTTTGCGCGGACTTCGACGCGGCCGAATCTGGGGGGGTGGGTTAGCATTGCATTTTCACCGTATAAGCCAAGGAAGAAAAAGGAGATGGGAGAAGAGTCATTAGAGAGGAACGGGAAGGAAGGGAGTGCAATGACTGGGGCTCGGACGCGTACAGCAAGATGGGCCGCTTCTACTCGAGCGTCTCTGCGGCACCGTCGACGCCGAGCACAGAGTCCACGCGCAGAGTGACGTCCAGACGTCCACGAAAACATACAGGAAAGGAGAAGAAAAGCCGTCCACGAAAAAAAACATTCTTCCAAAACAAAAAAGAAGAAAAAAACAGACACGCTCACGCACTTCAAACTCGCACTCCTCCGCGTACTGATCCTTGCGCTCATCACGGGCGGGAGGATGCGGCCCTCGGTCGCGTTCGAGACGGCGGAGCAGGCGCGCAGGTAGGCGGCGAGGTCGAGCGGGGCGTCCGGGGCTGCGGACGCGCGTTAGTAATGCGAACGAGCAAGGAGTGGGGTTAGTAGGGGTTGTATAGCAATAGGTGTTGTATAGCAATAGGTGTTGTATAGCAAGAGAATGGGGTAAAGGAGGGCACGAGAGGGACATCGCGCGGACGCCATCCTCCCCACCCCAGTGGCACTGACAGCACCATCATGAGCGACCGACTGCAAAGCCGGCTCCCGCGAGGCCACGGCTTGAATACGGCCGCCCGCAGAAATAATGTCATGACCACACGGCAGAAACAAGACACTCACCGATCCCCTCCCCGCCCCCCGCCCCCGCGGGCATCCCCTCGGTGGTATTGATCCCCGCACTCCCGTGCCCCGCGGTCGTGTACCCGCTCGAGTGCGTTACGTTGTACGTGCAGTCGGTGAGGTTGTACACGGCGCCGTCTGTTGGGGGTGGTCGTCAGTACAAGTGCTTTTATGGGCGGAGTGGAAGGAGAAGAGGAGGAGATGGGGAGAGGGACGGAGGGGAGAGGAGAAGGGGAAGAGGAGAGGGAAAAAGGGAGGAGAGAGGAAAAGGGAGGAGAGGGAGGAGATGAAGAGAGGCAGCGGCGACAGTGCGGCGCAAGCAGCTCGATGCGACGCCGACGCGGACAACATCCAACCCGACCACCCACTGCCTTGGGAGCGATGGTCGATGCGCTCCACATGCACATCCGCAACCGCACGCCCGCTCCCCCACATGTGCGCTTTCCCATCTCCTGCCTCCCCCCCATTGGCTCTCTCTCCTCAAAACGAGGACAGAAACCGCAAGTAGTACAGAGACCGCAAGTAGTACAGAAACCGCAAGTAAAAACATAAATAAAAAAAAAAAGTAGAAAACCCCAAAAACGCACCCAAAATACTCCCCTCCGGAATAACCTCGCTCGTGAGCGTGGGGACGAGGAACAGCTGCCCGTCGCGCACGAACGAGTTGCTCGCCGAGCTGGTGGTCATCTCGAATTCGCCGTTGCTGCGAAAGAAGAGGGTGGGGTTAGTATATGTGATGTGGAAGGAGAGGAAGAGGTTTTTATTCTATTCGGAAGAGGGAATGAATAAAAAGAAGGGGATGAGGGGAGGAGGGAGAGGGGAGGAAGGAGGGAGGGAATAACGGATGAATGGGAGTGAATAACGGATGAATGGAGAGAGGGAAGGGAGGGAACAGGAGAGTGCAGTGGGAGGAATGGTCGCAGAACGCAGCGGTAGCGATGCCCGCGAGGACGAAGCGAACGCGACGCGCAATGCAAGAAGTGAACGCGACGTGCAAGGCAAGAAGTGAACGCGACGTGCGATGCAAGAAGTGAAAGCGGAAAGCGAGGAAGAAATCGACAATCGAATAGACATATACGAAAACCGAAAAGACATATGCGAAACGCATAAGAGAAGAGACATATACGAAAACCGAAAATAAGATAATCGAAAAGCTGAGAAACAACGCACCCAAACCCACTCGCGTCCACCTCCCTAAAGAACAGCCCGCCGTCGCCGAAGAGGCTCTCTGTCGTTCCAATCATATATCAGCATCCATGTCGCATCTTCCTATTCGAATTGAAGTATTGCTTACCCGTGGTAGCAGAAGAGAAATCCTCTACAACGACGGGGCAGAGGTTGTCCTGCAGGAGGAGAACGCCCTTCCAGCCGGTGTAGATGCGGGCTGCGCCGGCGGCGAGGCCTGGGTGGGTGTCAGTGTACTTGTCGAAATTTCGAAATTCGTGAAGACGGGAGAGGAGCGCAAAAGGACTGGAGACGAAAAATGAAAACAAGGGAGGAATGAAGAAGGAACAAAAAGAGTGGGAACGAGAGTGGGATGAAGAGAATGGTGAGACAGCCAGCAACGCACCCAACAAAATCGTCGCATACGTGACCAAGTACGCGACCCTCGCGGCGGGATCGCGCGTCCCCACCCAGGGCTTGTCCAGCGTAGCGCGCAACGTCGGCCTCTTACTCAACGCGCTCTTCTTCCCCCCCTTGCCCCTCTTCATCCCCATCTTCTCGTTGTTCACCTCCTCCCCACTCCCCTCCACCGTATACGCCGTGCGAGCCGACGGCGCAGTGCTCTCGAGCGAAAGAGACGAGCTCGGCACAAGCAGCGCGGTGCTCTTCGGCCGCACCGGCCGCGCGCGTATCGTCCCGGACGAGTGCGCCTGCGCGTAGATCGTGAGCGGGCGCGCGGGCGGGGAGGCGAATGTGTCGCGGCGTGCGGGGGTGCCTTGGCCTGTTGGTGTGGTGGTCCCTCCTCCTCCTGGGGTTCCTCCTGGGGTGGAAGCCCCGCCGTTGAGGTTGAGGCTGCTAAAGTGATGCGTGGACGGCGTGGCGCTCAACGGGCGGAGGGAGCTCGCGGGGGACGCGGGGGCGTTGGAGGCGAAAGCGCGCGGGACGTCGACGAGCGAGGACGCGCGCGTGCTGTCTGGCGAGGGGAAGGGGTACCCGCTGCCCGCTCCGCTGCCAAAGGAGTGCGTCCCGGGCGTGTGTTGCCCGTGCGGAGTCTGCTGCCCGCCCCCGCCCCCGTAATGCGAGAACGAGCGCACGCTTGCTGGCGGCGAGAACGGGTTTCCGTTGCCTCCTCCCTGCGCATTCCCGTTATTGTTACTGAACCCGGCACCGTACACGCCGCTGACCCCATGGCTCGTCCCAGGCGGGGTGCCAAACGGGTTCGGCATGGCCGCGGTGTGGATGGGCGGGGTGAGGAAGGAGAGGCTGCGCGGGGTGACGGGGGGCGAGGTGCCCGTGGAGCCGGGGGCAGGGGCGGTGGGGGAGGGGGGCTCCGAGTCGGTGTTGTTGGTGGTATGGGCGAACGGCGGGTTGGGCGGGAGGGGCGCAAAGGAGAGCGGCGCGGGGCGGGGGCCGGACATCGTCTTCGTTACTTTTTGTCGGCGCGGGGTTTGTTTGCAGACGGACGGTGGCCGCTGGAGGGACTCGAAGACAGGCAGGCAGGCGCGTCCCGTCTGTCTCGTCTCTTGTATAAGTACAAGCGCTTGACTTGACTTGTCTTGTCAATCCGACTCGGAGTCTGGCATATCACCCCTTCCTTCAAGGCCTTCTTTTTGATTTCCTCCTTGCGCGCACACGCCGAACCGAGTTGACGTTTGTGAATCGTTCATCTTGTTCGCATCCCGACCGACCGACAGAACCGAAATCGCATTCTATTTCGGCACCTCAGATTACGATTCCGATAACGCAAAATTGGATCTGAATGCGATGCCCGCGAAGTGAAATCGAGATCGAGCAAGGCAAGGGGGGGAGTGCGGTGCCACCGGCTGCTACTAACGCACGCAGGGCGTGATGATTCGCCCGGCCTGCATGCATGCCTGCCTTCTGAGTATTAATAACGAATAACGCGAACCGAAAGAACATTCCATCGGTCTCCATTATCACGACGGGGCCTGAGCGGGATTACGCCCGCCTCCTCCTTCTTCCTTCTTCCTTGTTCCCGTTATGTCGTGTACTTCTTCCTTTTTCATCACGGCCCTTCCTTTTTGGCGAGTCACGTCCGAGTCGGTCTTTTTCATCATCAGGTCCGAGTCGAGTCGACTGGGCGAACGCACCACACAGACCCACTTACGCGTCAGGCTCCGGTGCCAGCACCCTGCCTGCCCAGTGCCAGTGCCAGTGGTGCCCTTGATACTCCGAGTCGAGTATATACTTACTCCTTGATAGTATATACTTACTCCTTGATAGGCACCACCACCGGAGCCCGACGCGTAAGGTGGTCTGTGTCGTACATACTGTGATCCTGGCGCTGTATCATAGTGGAGTCCGTCGGTCCCTTGCGGCGTGCGCAGTACATATCATAGTGGAGTCCGTCGGTCCCTCGCGCAGTACATACATATCATAGTGGAGTATGTACTCGCGCAAGGGACCAACACCGACGTCGACGACATGTCGAATCGATGTATGGATCATAGTGGAGTATGTCGGTCCCTCGCGCTGTACAGTGTACTGCGGTGGCAGGCTGATCTGTCTGTCCGGTCGGTCCTGAATCCAGAGATGGGAGATCTTCCTTTCGCAAAAGACAGATACGAGAGGCCGAGGCCGACAACAGACGACGACGTGAGAGGAAAGCTCAAAAACGATAAATCGCCGAGACAATCGCTGAGATGCCTGATGATGACAAAGAAAGACAGAAAACGGAAGACGGAATTACGGAGGAAATCCTCTGAAATCCTCCATCACATCAGAAATCCGCATCAGCCATCACAATCCTTTCATTATGGCAATCCTTTAGGCTTTCATTATGCGTTTTTTGCTTCCGTGCCTCCGTGCCGAGCTCGGGGTTCTGATTCTGATGCCGGAGGCTGAGCGGAAGTAAATGTCATGCCGAAACGCGGAAGTAAATACCTCATACAACACGGAATGATAACCAGCATCTATCCATCGAATAATAACCAGCATCCCTAAAAACCCATCTCTCATAACACCAGTCTCATAACACCACTCACTCCGCACCTGCTATGTACTGGGGGAAAACTGCTATGTACTGGGGGAAAACTGCTATGTACTGCGGGAAAACTGCTATGTACTGGGGGAAAAAAAGAAGAAGAATAATAATTTCAAAAAAAAAAATGGGAGTCACTGATTCAGACACACGACCCGACCCGGGTTCGAACCGGGACTTAACTCCCACTTACTCTGCAAGTAGAAGGGAAGAGGGAAGAGGGGTGGGTGTGATTCATTTCACCATTGGGTCTGATTTCCTTTGGTCCTAAACTGTATTTATGCAGGAGTCAAGATTACTTACACAAGCACAGACTTACACAAGGATAGATTCCCTCAAGCTTTTTTTGTTCCTCTTCCCTCAAGCTTTTTTGTGGTCCTCTCTCTCATCTTAATTCAGAACCTCTGAATTTCAATTGAACGGAGGCTAAGTAGCTTAAGACAAACAAAACAGAAGAGCAAAAAGGTTTGCATTGGTTCAAAAAGAATGACCCAACCCGGAATTGAACTAGGGACTCCCACTTACAATTGCACTGAAATGGGGTACAGAGAGAGTGGGTGTGATTCATTTCACCGCCAGGTCTTCTTTGCTTAGTTTCCAAGCTGTATTTGTGAGAGAGATATTTCTGTATGTAGGGAGGCAATACTTTGAAAGCTTCAAGGTGTACTTCAGACTCAACATACTTACACCAGAATTGGGCTGTACTTTCTTCTTCTTCTTCTCTCTATCTTCTATTGATGGACAATAACTCTGAACCACACTATAAAAAACAGAATGAAGCAGAAGAATTTGGTGGCATAGAAATTCTGAGGGAAAACCCCTGATTTCAAAATAGGCAAAGGACTATGTTGCATTCACCATACATCCCCTTTCTGGCTTGAACTCGTGAAATTGGAAAAACATCAAACAAAACCAAGTAAACAAAGGACCAGAAAAAAAAGGCGAGGAAATCTAGGAACAACCCGACCCGGATTCGAACCAGGGATCCCACTTACAACGTTCGAAAATCTGTGCACAGAGAGTGGGTGTGATTCACTTCACCACCGGGTCATTATCGCTTTGTTTCTATGCTGTCTTTGTGGGACACATCCTTGGTGCTGGTATATTGTGACTCCAAGTCTCTTCAATAATACTGTACTATTTTGACCAAGTGTTCATGTCGCAGTCACATCTGATTTTTTTTTTTTGATCCTGATGTGTGTAAAAATCGCTTTAATTCAAAAGAAAATTTACCGGCCATCGCGGAGATTGAAAATTCCCAAATTGACGAACGCTTGGTCAAAATAGTACAGTAATTTTGAGGGAAAACCCCTGATTTCAAAATAGGGAAAGGATTATGTTGCATTCACCATACATCCCCTTTCTGGCTTGAAGTCGGGAATTGGAAAAACATTGAACAAAACCAAGTAAACAAAGGACCAGAAAAAAAAGGCAAGGAAATCTAGGTCAACCCGACCTGGATTTGAACCAGGTACTCCCACTGCAAATTGCGCAGAAATGGATACATCATAGAAAGTGGGTGTGATACCTTTCACCACCAGGTCTTCTTTGCTTTGTTTCTGAGCTATTTTTGCGAGAGATATTTGGGGAGGTGATACCAATGGAGTTTAGGGTGTATTTTAGATTCAACATTGTGCTAGAAGAGGATCTACTTGTTGTCTCTCTTTCTGTCAAAATGACAGAACCTCTCGGCACTACACCACAAAAAAACAAAACAGAATGAAGCAGAAAGATTTGGTGGTCCAGGAATGACCTGACCTGGAAATGAACCAGGGGACTCAATTGAATGACAGAAACTCTGACTTGAATTGACAACCATAAAAAAAAAAAAACAGAATGAAGCAGAAAAATTTGGTGGCGTTCCAGGAATGACCTGACCCGGAATTGAACCGGGGACTCCCATCTGCCACTGTACGGAGGGACAAGATGTAAGAGGTGTGATACATTTCACCACCAGGTCTTACTTCCTTTGTTTCCAAGCTGACTTCGTGGGAGAGATATTTCTGTATGTAGGGAGGCAATACTATAGGTTCAGGTAAGATTCAACATACTTACACCAGAATTGGGTTGTACTTTTTTTCTTCTTCTTCTTCTCTATCTTCTATTACAGCTGTTTCCGAAAAGATTGAGACGACAATTTTTTTTCGTGTTCGCAATTTTTGATCAATTTTTGATGGAATGCTAAGGATTACCGGTTTTGGTCTTGCCAAGCCCAAACCAATCCCACTCAAATATTGTACCAAATATCTGGACCTACACAAATTTTGTCCTAAGGCTTGCAATTTGCCTTCTATGTCGCGTACAGAATGCCTGGAACAAAAACCACACCGATTTATGCCTTGCACAAAAACAATGTAACCAAGTGGGATGACGGCCTGGACTGGCCGATCCCAAAACGGTGGGTGATCTGAGCCAAAAGCAGTAATCCTTAGCATTCCCTTGGCATTCCGGCAAAAAATATGCAATGAGAAAAAAAACTGTTGTCTCAATCTTTTCGGAAACAGCTGTAATGGACAAAAAACTCTGAACTACACCACAAAAAAAAAAAACGGAGTGAGGAGACACCTGAATCTCTTCGATGGAATTTAGGACAAACAAAACAGAACTCCCGTCTTCAAAGACATAAATTTATCTCAGTTTGGCTGACTGGAGGCTGAGGACAACCCAGAAGAAGTGGAAAGGATAATGGACTTCAGAAACGACCTGAGCTCCTTGGACCGGGGACTCACCACTGCAAATGATTGGGGTACTGTATTTTTTTCAATCAGGTCGATAGTCACGCGTCACGCACCACCGTACCGATATCGAATTTTGGTCGATGTCACGCGTCACTCAGGCCTTTATCGAACCTAAAATTCGCGTCACACAGGGCAAAATCCCCTAAAAACACCAAAAAACAAATTTTCGCATTGAAATTTCGAAATTTGTCCAGTGGTCTCGCGAGAATTTCGATGGTATCGAATTGTCGAAATGGTCCCAGTAGGTCACGCATCACACCCCGTGTCGATCTGATTGAAAAAATACAGTAAGTTGTTGAGCATTATTTTTAGTGCCGGGTCTGGAATGATTTTGGCTGTGTATAATATGCGGCCGCGCAGCGGCCTCAATGTCTGGAAGGTATGGGCCGTATAATACATTAAATACCGGCGCCGCAGGCCCGAAAAATTCCGGTATTTAATGTATATAAACACGTATTTAATGGTGTATTTTATGTATTGAAGGTATTTAATACACCCTACCAGTCTGCAGCGTCCCATTCGGCGTCCTTGCTGGTCCACTCTGCGTTGGACGCCTTGGCGGGCTTCTTGGGAGGCTGGATGGGGTATAAAATTGTCTCCCTGAGATTTCAGCTCTTCAGCTGTTCCCAAAGCAGACCAGTACTGAGTCCAAGCCTGCGCCTCGGCTGAGCGGCGGTCATTACCGAAGACAGCGATCATTGCTGCTTCGATATCAGGGAAATTGAAACCATTTTCGGTCCAGAAGCGGTTTGAGGCCGTTTTTAAGCGTCTCGTATTGCTCATGCGAGACCCTGCGAGACCCCCATGAGCAGAAAGAACGTCTTCCTCGTCGGCAGAAGTGGCGAAGAAGAGAAAAATCGAGAAACACATGCAATTTCTCCATCACTTGATTGTAACCGACTCAGGCCGAATTCACCATTTCCTTGGATACGATGTAGCTATAGGAAGCGTCCGGACCAATTTGGTACTGGTCGGCAATTAAATACACATTAAATACATGGTCTCTTGGGGGTCCCAAAGTATGAAATGTTTTATACATGTATAATACAGCTTGTATAATACAATCAATACATACCGCCTGTTAGACCCGGCACTAATTTTGACTACCAAAGTTCGCACGCACGTGGTATCGGAACAATTCGGGTTCGGTGTGCCATCACAACTGTGGCGCTACTTCCGCTCTTTCATTCCCATCCTTCACCACCACGCCATTTCCAAGATGCATACCGCTGGATTTGGCCCGTAGCAAGTGCGCCGTTACTCTGATTTCAAGCTTCCGAAACCGAATAACTTCGCTGCGCCATGGAAAGGCGCGGTTATGTCTTATGTCTTTCCAGAGCTTGAATTGCTCCAGCGACCGATTTCCCTGTCCTGATCCACCGCAACGCATTTGATTGAATCCTTTTTGGATACTTGTTGGGAGACAGTGAACTTCGCCAAACTCCTCACACCGTCGTTTCCTAACAGTGGCCAACGATCTATCATATGCCAGTAAGTAATTCGATTTCATCGAAGCTTTGTATTCAAGGAAGCTCCTACTCTCAGACCAATTAATTACCTCGGTGCTTCTCTCTTTGTCAAAACCGCACTGAAAATAATCCTCTGGATTTACTTCTGTTGCTGCCGAAACTGAATTTTTCCATCCCGTAAGTGGCCGGCTCTCACCCGCATCGGTTGAGGGTTCCCTTCCTCGAGGACCGAGGGCCGATAATCCAATTCGACCCCAGTTTAAATACAGCCTCCTTCCACCGGCGTTTTCCCGTTGTCTTCTCCCGACTTCCTTCCTCGATTCCCTGCAACGCAGTAGGCGCGTCTCCATAGGCAGCTCTCTAATTCCTGCGAGTTCTGGTTTTCCATTGTTCCCTACAGCCTTGAAGTGGATTCACTTCTCGCCAGTCACCGGAGCCTGCCGATCGCTATAGAATCGTCGCACGGTTTCAATTGCTTATTGTTTATTGACACTTGAGTTCCCGCGGTTCCTCTTGGCTCAACTCTGCAGTATCTATCCGACATGCACTACATAGAAACATACAAAGGCGCATCGTGGATGATTCTGCATTCTCTGTAATCACTCTCGGGCCGAACCCCTCGCTTCTCGGTTCCCACTCCACAACACGCGCAGCTCGAGCGAAAGTACGCGATATCATAGTTCGTGCCCCTGGTTCCTGCTGCGTCCCGCGGTCAGCTGGAAGTTTCCGCTGATCTGCCAAATGGCTGAGCGGTTTGTATGCAAGGAAATTCCAAGGTCCGCTGATTCCTTGAAATTGTTTCAACTGCAAACTTTGACCGTACTTCCGCTCGTGGATGGTTACCTTTGAATGCTTCTTGTCTGTGACATGGGTGATGCAGGCGGTATAACCGTATAAGATATAGAAGGGCCAAGTGGTGGGTTCAATCAGATACTCGTTGTCTGTGCTCGCTGTCTGTGCCGGATATGCGATGTGATGGTCGCTTTGCTTGGGGTAACCTGTTCAACGCGTCATAACTGAGCTCATCGACATTCCTTGTTTCGAATAGAGCTCTGCACACATGGTGCATGCGCTTCGCTGCAAGTATCCGAGAAGGCACGAACAATACGGACAATATTAGAGGGTAGAACAACAGCCACGGATGTGGTGGAAATATCCTTCATCGTACATGTCCTCTGGTCAATCAACACCCAAGTTATCTTGCTCGGAGAACCCTCGGACTCGGCATTTTGAACTTCAATAGTGCTGCGAAAGGCTAGCACCTAATGTCTATGCGTGCTACTCAAGCAAATGTCCGCATCCCTCGGTGAACAGTGTAACATCACCATCTGCGGGTAAGATAACGGGCATGAATGTATTCTCGAAAAAATACAAGTGCCATAGTTCTCAGCCACCTAATGCAAGTTCTGTGCTTGGAAACGTACTATACAGTCTCCGTGAATTGTCTTTCTCTCGCTTAAGATACTGGCGCTGATGCACTGCAATTATTTTGACTATCAGAAGACACTCAGCTCTCCGACGGCCATCTAGCTCTATATCTAGCTAATATGTTCACTTGGCGACATACCATGCAATCCACTCGTTTCGTGCAACCAATTCTGAATTTCATCTCTATCGTTGGTCACCATTATAGTCCATGCATGGAGCGTCCAGTTTAGCCTTTTTTTTCCAATCCCGAGTCCGTATTCAATATCAATTCCTCAAGGCTCTGCGATTACGCGCTATCAGCACACGTTCCGGTCGGCGGTCGCCAGTATGATAGGTGTTTTATCGTGAGTCAGCTTCGAATTCTCAGACTCTCGAATGTTTTCCCACCACCGCACTTCCTGGCCACCGAGGTTGACCCCGTCCCGACCTTCTCGGGGCGTAGCTATTTTGGATCCCACACAAGCTCGCTGAGTCCTTTACGCGACCGTGCATAACTAATTATACAATATTCAATTTTTCAGTGTTCCGAGAAGATGTGCCGAGAGGTTGAGCCCGTCGGACCCGGTTACTTACCTGGTCGGGTTCGGATTCCATTTGGTCTGCCTGTCTTTTGGATAGCATCATCTGCCAGTGCATCATCAATTCTCAAGCTGGATTCCATTCCTCGTGTCGGAATCTACGGCCATCGGGGCCCCCCTTCGCCTTTATTCATCCTCCGTCTCCCATCCATCCTTCCATGTCAACTCCGGCTCGGTTCACCTATCTTGCTGATAATGACAGCGTCGATCAGCAGTACAACCGGAGTTCAACTGGGTTGATCATCGTACATGTCCTGATAACGTAGGGACACAAGTATTTCGGTATATTTCTGGGAGATAGGGCATGTCGGGCTGATTATTTTTTATTTGATAGGTACGTGGTCGCAGTCGTCCGCCAGTGTGTGCCTGCTTGTCTTTATTCTTTCACTTCTCATTCCCACCTTTGTCCGGCGTTTTAACCCGGCTTCGCAACACCTGCCAATTCTCACCTCTGCCATTATTCTCAGTTCTGTCAAGGTTATGTTAGCGCCAGGCACGGACTTCCTAGTCTTTCGGAAGCGAGGAATTCACACGAACGTTCCTGCGTCGTTATATTCCACGTGCGTTTTCCTCTGACTTTGTTTCCAGAAGTTCAAATTTATTTTTGACGCACTGCAACGCATTCTGGCCCTGACGATCCGAGTCACCCGCGACAGAGACTTGTCGTATACCTGGTCACAATTAGATATAATCCGAGTGCTCGTGATACAGACCTAATGTTAGAGACCTTTACAATAAGGGAATGTATCGGTCGGCTGGATGTGCAAACATGGTTCAGCGCATGCGCACGTTTTTATGGCAACAGGGACTGGACAGCTTGGTTTTCCTGCTTCTGCCGTGATGGACTGATGATCCGGCCCCTGGTAAAGCCGTTTGGGGTGTCGGGACCCCAAAACTGCAGCGTGAAATGGGTTCGTGGGAGTGCACGTGATTATGTAAGCCATCCTTTTCGGGAAAGTGGTTCAACGCAATGCAGATCGTTTAAGTATCCCTGGGGCCAGTACCTACCAATTCCGCATTCTTTTCTCCATACCGACTATCTTGATTTTTAAATCTCCCATTCCTCTGGATGCTCTCTTATTCGGCAGCAGGAAGCATGTCTTTTTAAAAGTCAATTCATAATCGGTAGAAGTAAGTTGGTGAGGGTAGTGTATGCTTACTACCAATTGGTTGAGCTTTACCTCGGTTTCCATCTGTACTAGGTCGTCTTATTTGACTCTTCCTTGTGGATTTATTCTGGTCACTTGAATCAAACTGGGTAAAAATGCTACTGCATCTCGTAGAAAAGTGCTGCATCCACAACGGGACAGTTCCACACTTCTCTTATATCGCCACAACAACCGTTTGTAATGTATTAGGTATGTCCACGTCTTCCCAGAGGTGTAGAACAGCTCAATTCTAAACAGTCCAATTCTATTTATTGTCAGCAGGCTCTGACTACTGGTTTGTTGACAGAAAGTAATTCTTCGGCATTATTTTCCTGCTGATAAACTTGAATGACAGCCACAATTTTTCCAGGATATACTATGATAGAACATTGTGCTCACGAGATCGTTTTGACGAAGGACCAGCTACGTTGGAGGTATATTTGTGATGTTGATTGTCTGATTCCACCAGGTCCATTCCCTGGGTTCAGTTTGATTAAAGATCAAGCCTTTTGTTAGCCTCACTTTGGAATATTTTTCGCGACAATTGACTTGCAGTAGCTTTGATAAATCACATCGACCTCGGGCTGTGGCATTTATAAATGAATGTCAGTCCAGCCATAATTTCTTTTTGATATCGGAGCCTCAGTGCAGCCTTTATAAGACCTTGTGGTGAGTTCTTTCCATTGCTATTCAGAATTCAAATTCAATAACTGAACTCCATGCATTGGAAATTTCCTAAGTGCAACTTCCGTATGGTTTCATTCTCTGAGTCTTCTGTACAAACTGTTTGTGTACTTGGTTGATCTGGTTATTATACTGCAGTGTGGTGATGGAAAATGTTCTGACTCCTTCGGTAGCAATCTCCTCAGAAACTAAACCTGTCTCACGATCAAGGGAATCCTGCCATAGAAAATTAGAAGGGCTAGTTGAGGTTCAGTGCGGCATTATACATCTAGGATTTCATATAACTATTTTGTGTAAGTCTGTATTACAGTTGCAACTTGAATGGATGCTACACAACTAATAGAGAGCTTTAAATTGAATATATCCTGTCTTTTTTCTCTCCTGAACTTTGGCTCCAGGCTAGAGTTCACATTCAGAGGTAAGCTTGTAGAGTTTTATCACTCTTGTATCAATGTGGTGGTTCAATCCTGAGTAAGTTCGATGTTTCCACCAGGATAAAATTCCAAGGAATACCTATCACTCACTTTATCCATCCCATCCATGCATTCTTTTGGTTTCAGTGCAATGACCGACAATAGGCTGCAGGTAGCAGTAAGTTTGGGAGTTCAAAATAATGAATAACAACTGATCCGCCATAACGGCAGCACTGATCAGTACCTGCTTCATCTCATTCACATCCCCCAAGCGCCTCTATCCCATTTCTGCAGTGCCTGAGAATCGTGGCTCAAGTTCTGCTGACCCACCTGGCGGCCAATTCCAGGCGACCACCCTCTGTTTGATGATTCCGTGAAACTGGCTCTATGTTCAATTTTTCCTCTTGTCTCGGTCTTTTCCGCAGGGGCTTCTGTGTGGAAAACCGGGTAAGATGGTTTAATGTGGCCTGTAGACAGAATAGTGGGCTTGCACTCTACCTGTAGAGAAGCCGCCTAAGCATGGCACACATCCTTTCACGTGCTATTTAGCTGCTGGTCCATCACACACGCCAATTCACATTGGAGGCGTGGCCTCGGGTCAGAATGGTGGGTGGCTCGGTGTCGGCTTGGCGAGACCCAGCGGACGACTGAGACTCTGGCTTCGGGCTGCTGCGTGACGGCGAAAGGCAAGAGATGATCGTGTTTGGCTACCGACTACTGCGTAAACAACCGCTACGGGCCGAATGGGGCAGTATGCACTGCCACATCATGTCTGACGTGTCTCAACCATAATTCAATGTGTTATGTATAACTGTTGTGTTTGGCGGGCTTTGTCTGCCAGGCTTGGTTTGGGTTTTGATCATGCCGCCGATCACATCCGAAAAATATGTTAGCTAGGAAGCGATGAGAATTGTTAAATTCTTCCTCAAGAATTCCTTCGCATATATACCTCTAGTTGAAGTTTCTTTTCTAAGAATTTGGCGGTAGTCTGACTGAATCCGGAATACGGTGGAGCTCGGGCGGTGTTTGATAGTAGCGATGGGCTTGGGAAAATGCGGTGCTTGGTCGTTGACTTGAGTTAAGTGAGTGCAGTGCTGAGTAGAGGTTGTTGGTGGTGCTCAAAATCCTCAGTAGTTGCACAAAGAAGTAGATGAAATTAATTGTAAATTTCACGTGACTTGTAAAGCAGTAAAAATTAGGTGTCTATCTACAGAATTCCCTCTTCCTTAAATACCTCTCCTTTTTCGACTCATCCCTTGTTGTGACTCCAAACTTCTGTATTCTGACTCCCTCTTTATGCTTCAATCTAATCTGACTCGTTGACATTTCCGGTAAGATCTCGTTTTTTATCCTTTCCTTCCGTTCTGTTCTGTTCTGTTCTGTTCCATTCCATTTCTGATCCGACCCGGCCCGTGCCGATTTTCGGATTTTATTCCAAACTTTTTAACAGTAGGTCACCGCAACAATGCTGAGCTCAGCCATTATTTCATTATTCGTTATTTTGAACTCCCAAACACACTCACAAGTTGTGGCAAGGCCCAGTTCCAAACTCGGTTCGAACCTGAACCGGACTGAATTGAAATTTGAACACCATGTTTAGGTGAACTGGACGCCATGTTCGGGTTCGGCAGAGAGGGGGGAGTCAAGTTTTACAAAACACATTTGAACTGCGCAAATGAGGTTTTCCAACTAGTTTTTTGCAGGATTATGTTGGTTTTCAGTGGAAGTATGACTTTGTGAGCACTCAGATTCACTGGCATATCTGCTAATGTGCTATGAGTGAGGTTCTTTGCACTTCTTCCCACAGCTTATGAACATCGGAGAAGTCGAACTGGTGAAGACCATGTGGGGATACAAATGAGGTTTTCCAACTAGTTTTTTGCAGGATTATGTTGGTTTTCAGTGGAAGTATGACTTTGTGAGCACTCAGATTCACTGGCATATCTGCTAATGTGCTATGAGTGAGGTTCTTTGCACTTCTTCCCACAGCTTATGAACATCGGAGAAGTCGAACTGGTGAAGACCATGTGGGGATATTTGACTTGATTCATCCTTCTGTACCTCAGGAACCGATAGTAACCTCGCATTGGCAAATGTCAACGAACCAAGGTGTTGCCAATGTTCTGCACCTTGAAAATCATGATTTCAAGGTTGGAAAAAAATTACAGGCTCCACAGGTTTGAATGTGAACCAAACCTGAAGCATGTTCAGGTACACAGTTCAGCAATTGCCTGAACTGAACACAAGCTTCAGGTTCACCGTTGGAGCAAAACATGCCCAAACACGAACCTTTTTTACCAGTCGGACAGCTGGAAACGAGGAGAATTCTTTTGAGCAACTTTGTTTGACCTTGAGGTAATCATTAGGGGAAGTCAGAGTTGACGAAACAGGTCAATTCACGTTCATGTTTTGCAGAATCGGACCAGAATTGCTGTTCCTCCTGCAGAGGAGGAACACACACAGAATCGAATCAGAATCAATGATTCTGCAGACTGCAGATGACGATTTCAGAATCGTGTTCTGTTTCGATTGAGTTTCGACTCAGAAGCATGTGCAGCTTTGACCGCCGTCTGAAAGGGCTTCGATTCTGCAACGATTCCGGCCTCAGAATCGAAATGCGAATCGATCCTGAATCATCCCAGAATCCTCAACTCTGACTTCCCCTATTATCAAGGACCTAGCATATCATATATTCTAGGATGTGGTTCTAGGACAGTGCTAACACTGACTAGGATAAATAGTGTATGGAACGCGAGTGGGAAATTAACTGTGTCTGTGTGTATATGTCGCAGCACATTTACAAGCACGCCACAGCCCGTGGATTCATCCATCAGTGAACTACTAGTGATTCCATATAACAGTATAACTGCATCTGGACTCTGCCACCCGACCCATGCTTTTCTTTATCTCTGCTCAGTTGTTCCGACAATTGAACCAGTCTGTATGCATAATAATCCTCCTACCTTGAACAAGCGCCGACGCATATTCACGGTAAAATTGAACCACTTTCCCGAAAAGGATGGCTTACATAATCACGTGCACTCCCACGAGCCCATTTCACGCTGCAGTTTTGGGGTCCCGACACCCCAAACGGGTTTACCAGGGGCCGGACCATCAGTCCATCACGGCAGAAGCAGGAAAACCAAGCTGTCCAGTCCCTGTTGCCATACGTTTTGAGTTTTGACCGTCGAGTCTTCTTTCGTTGTAGCTGGCTGGTCTGCTGCGTTCGTTATCCTGGGGTTCCTGTTGCGTCATCCCGTTGTTGTGTACGTTGAGCCCTTTTCCGTCAATCCACACCAGGTTCTCCCAGAACTCATCCCAATTTGCTGATGCAGCTTCATGAATATCCTCAGCCTGAGTTCGGGTGGTTTGAAATAAACGAAGATCGCTGAGAGGTACGCGGATGCCGAGGATGGCATACTCACGTTAAGGGCTGTTGAAATCAACTCCTCGGGTGCCTGTTGGATTTTCTTCCCAACCGAACTAAACTTAGTACTAAAGCGACAAGGCCGGATTGAAATTTGAAAGTTAGACGGACGGGATAAAGCTGGCGCCGTAAACGCAGGTCTGCCGTGTATATGCGTACGGAAGGGAGGGCTGAATCGCCGCGTGGGAAGGAATTGGAGAGATACGAATGGCGCGGAGAGTTGACTTCCTTTCCAGGCTCAATATTATGGTCGGGTGCTGCATTAATGAAGTTATGCGTGTTCCAGGTGTAGAATGGAAGGCGCCAGGCTCGAATATTTTGAATATCAGGTTCAGTAAAGTTTCTCCCGCCATAATCTCACGTCGGCAAAATAATGGTGCCCGTGCATCAACGGGATAAATTTATACAGACGGCGCGCGCATGTCATGGATTCGTTCCTGTGGCCCACACTAGTAAGCACGAACGTGGAATCCCAAATCGGCATTGAACAAAAATACTTACACAGGTTTTTCGACATTCTCGAGATTAAACCGATCTCCTAACATCCCCGAATGCCACACGGCATATCAAGATTAAATCCCCATTGCGATCCCATACGTACCCAGCCACAGCCGGTAGTATGCATATGCCGGTTTAGCATTCAGTGTTCGAACAGTGGCAAGTCAAACCCCCAGTGGACGGAATGGCAACGCTGTCCGAGTTCAAGAATCTTATGCCGCTGTGGCATCTGGATGTGCGGACTGTGGACCTGCGCATGGCTACCGACAGGGCCTGATGTTCGAAACTACCACCAACTTGATGGTTGGGAAGATGAGAGTGGCCGAACATGATGCATGATACGCACATTAATACGTCACAGATAACATTTTATTGTTCGTATAAATTTTGTTCGTGGCGCTCGCGTTGGTCCTGCTGAATCCACGAATTCATCTACGTCCTAGAATTCATTTGGTGCGTGTGGGAGGAAAGCATCTCCGACAGGTACAGTGGTTAGTATCAGCCAAGCCGACTTGTGTGTGTCGTCCCAAGCAATATACTACTGGACACAATCCAGACTGGTGGACGGCACATTTGATTACATGGGTCCTTCGGGATTATTGATTCGGCGTTGGGTAAGGGTATTATAATAGCTGTCTGGGCAGTTGCCAAGGAACAAAGGTTTTTCGCTCTTCTTGCAAAGTATCGTGGGATATTCCTAGTCTAAGGATACGCTCTCGTCCATGCGGTTCGTCAGCTTTTCGTTTCCAACCAGAATGTTTCACCTGGCTTCAATTCCGAGTCGGACTTGTGTCCCTGCATACAGAGAAGGCAATCAAGAGGGCTTATCGACGGTGAGCTGTTTTCGCCGACATATTATCATAAACCCCGAGGCTGGAATCTCACCTCCGGTGGAATCGTCAATATCAACTACGGAGCAACCCTGAAAAAAGGGGGCTGCCGACAATGAGGGTGCGCGATAAGTTATAACGTGTTGCTGTTGTGCGCCAGTTGATGGCAAAGTTAGTTCCATCACGATTGCGTGGCAGACAGAAACGCGCCCGGCCGGCGTTTTAGCTAGTGTGCGCCCGCCAGCGCCGATCACGGCGTATCGCCAGAAATTTAGCTCCTTCCTAGCAAGGTGATTGCGGACGATTGAAGGTTATCAACTCCTTTTGAAAAAACGATTAACGCATGCGGTCTGTGACCCAGAGTACGTACGTACGCATGTCGCACCGAGACGGTATCCCGACCTACGAGCGAGCTGTCAATCCTTTAGAAATGATGGCAGCATCACTCTCAAACACCGTCGAATACGTAGATCATCCGAGCAACAACCGCACGGCACAGGGACAAACGCTAGCGCTGCTGATAGTGACATGTGAGCCAAGTCTCACCGTTGACAGAGCCAGGGACAGAAAGTCATTTTCAGACGTGAACCTCCAGTGAGAATTTTAAGCGATTTATGTTGCGGCATTGAGCATTAAACGTGCGGCGAGTGGGCCCTGGGGTACAGAGAGGCGCCGGGGACGGATTGTGTCGACGACAAAGAATGGTATACGTACCGATTGCGATTTACTGTGATTCTTGACGGCTAACCATAGAATTCCAGATGCAGGGGACCTCCGGAGCCGGAGTGTATATTGCGCAGTTGTCCATTGAACCAGGAGCGCTGCAGTCCCCGCATGTGCGGCAGATGGATAGTCGGCCTTTGCAAGTTCCCTCTAATATCTGCAGACAGCAGATGGTAGACGGCACGGAATTGTGATGCACAGCTCACGTACAATGACTCGGGTTGAATGCGTATGGCAGTGCGTTCCCGATCTGTACGACAACTCGGAACACGGCGACTGGATGCTGCCAGTGTGATGACAGAATAATGCAGTCGAGGACGCCGAAACCGAGCCCCTCGCGAATTGTGATCGCATCGTTCAGCGAAAGAGTGTCGAATAGTATAGTCCGCGCGGAGTTCAGGTCGAATCGGAATCCATGTACGCCGCACGGGGGAGAGAAGATTCCGCGCGGTCGAGTGATCAAGGCTGATGGGTGGAATCCAGGTCGCCTCGATTAAGAACACTGTGGGCCAGCGAAACGTCGCGGAAGAGTTCGTTCAGACACTGACCATATGAGAGAGAGAGGGAGGGCTCGGCGACCACTAGTAGCAGTGGGGCCAGATTTGAGCCAGGTACAGACTGAGATCGCTGCAGGTCAAAAATAACGTAGAATCCACTTGGAATCCACTCCAACCCAAAGTGAGCGCATAGCTGAAGCTAACCTGAAGAGTACTAGCCCAGCGCATGCGCCGGGCGGTGTTGGTGAACCTCCGCTTTGTGGTGGCAGCGAGACGACAAGTTGTGTGTGGCAGTGCAGGCGCCGGCAGACGGCGATGTCGGCAATGACCGTGCCGCGTGCCGGCCGGTTCAAACAATTTGTTTTTTACGGTGCTGTGCACAAATTTTAGCTCCAAGATGACACAAGGAGGATCAGCAAAAAATCAAAGCTGTAATATTGAAAGAATATGGAAAACATATTTACAATATCTTTCAGATGTCTGTTGCCCACTGTTGGGTGGAATATGCCAAACATATTTGAAAAATATCCTTTGTTCTTGCTTTGTTCAAGACTTTCTTTGTATAAGGTTCCATTTTGCCCATCTCAGATATCTGAAACTTATTGTAAATATGTCTCCCATATGTTCTGCATATTCTCTCATGCTTTTTCTGCTTATCCTTCCTGTGTGAAGCTCAGAAAATGCACCTCAGAACTACACCAAGTAAGACCTCCTGGTGACATGCATCACACCCTCCTTGAGGCTCTCATAAGCACAACTCAGTGGGAGATCCTGGTTCAATACTGGGTCAGGTTTTCACCGGTGCATATGCCATATGTAGATTCTTGCCCTTAGTACTGAGTTGCAACTGCTTTCAATAATTGTATGTTATGGAGTCAAGTTCAAACCGAGCCTGATGTTGGTGTTGGAAGCACAAGTAAAACCCTACGCTGGCAAAGCACTGACACTCGGAATTCAGCTCCAGAATTTGGTGTATAAAAAGAGGTTCAGAACTACACCCAGTAAGACCTGGTGGTGAATGGGTCACACCTGCCCTGCTTGGCCCCCCAACCCCTTCTCCAAGTGTATGGCAGGAGTTCCTGGTTGAACTCCGGGCCAGGTTATTGCAGGTTCTGATAAATGTCTTTTCTTTTCTTTTTGGAAGGACATCATAATAAAAGTCAATTCACTGTTACTTGTCAAGTTCTACCAGATGGACTTGCCAGAAATTGGACTTTAGCATCGATTGAAGTGTACAACAGAGATATGATAGAGATTCACTCTAGAATTTGGCAGGTAAAATGAGGGACACAACTAGAGAGAGGAAGACCTGGGGTGAATGGATCACACCCACCTTTCTTTATGAAAGCCTGGAGCAAAATTCAGTGGGAGTCCCCGGTTCAACTCCGGGCCAGGTCATATCGCGGCCCGTGCGTTTTTTTTTCCTGGCCGAGCGGTATTTTGGCGTCCTGATAGGAGGCATAGATGGACAGGTAAGTGCGTAAATTAAGGGCATAATTTGCTGTGAGATGTGGAATTTTTGATTGAGAGCCTAGAGTGCAGTACAACAGAGCTGCACATGAGCTTACAAGAATTCTGCATTTGACTGGTTATAAAATGAGGTTCAAAACGAAGTGTTGCACGACCTGGTGGTGAATGGTTTCACCCACTTTCCTCACGTACTCGTCAACGAATGGATGGAGGAGTTCCCGGTTCAACCCCGGGCCAGGTTATTTCGGGGTTCCAGGTCTTTTTTTCGTTTTCTTTCGTTTTATTGTTTTCTTCTTTGGACAACTCACTGTTGTATTGACAAGAAGACCTCAAACAAGACACCATTTAATTCGCCGTGAAATGGGGAATTTGAGTTCAGTAATGCAACCTGTGGTGCAGTCTACGTAAAACAGAGCTGTGCAACATGATGCATCCATCCTACATCCATCTCAAATCCAGCTCTGAAAGCTTGCTCATAAAAAGATGTTCAAAACGAAGTGTTGGAAGACCTGGTGGTAAATGGATCACACCCACTTTCCTTATATGCTTCATTTCAATGGAAATTTAATGAGAGTGCCCGGTTCAACTCCGGCCAAGTCATTGTATCTAGAAAGCTCTTTTTTTTTAAAAAAAAAAAAAATCCTCTGCTTCTTTTTTGGCTTGGTTGCAATTGTTCTTCGAACTTGAGGTAGGCTGGCTCCAACACATAAATCCTTGCTGGAGGGAAAGGAATCAATACTCTGTTTGCGTGAATCAATGTATACGTACTATAGAGGGGATCAAGTGTGTAACATGCTAAATTCAGCTCTGTTAAATATGGGTGCAATCGATGGGTTATAGGACCTGGTGGTGAATGGAATAATACACCCACTTTCTTTAGGTGTCTACGTCGAAGCCAAAATGCAGCTGGGAGTCCTCGGTTCAATTCCGGGCCAGTCTAAGGTCATGACACGACCGATTGCTACTGTTCTTTTTCTTTCTTTCTTTTCTATACTTCTTCTTCTCGAAGTTCGTTTTTGCAGGTACGCTTCAGTGGATCGCCGATCTCACGGTTACTCACAGGAGCAGCAGTTCGAAGGGGTTTTTTTCATAGGGTTGAACGAACGCTCGGGAGTTCGCACACAACATGGTCATTATTCTGAATACATGTTGATATTTGTGTATTTGGGAGGTAAAAAAATGAGGGACGCAGCTAGAGAGCGGCAGATCTGGTGGTGAATGGATCACATTACTCCTCTTGCCACTTCCCAATCACTTACAGAATGAGTGGGAGTCTCCGGTTCAACTCCGGGCCAGGTCATACCGTGGTTGGCACCTTTTCTGTCTTCTTTTTTTTCCCTTGCGGAGCAGTATTTTGGTGTCCTGATAGGAGGCTGCTGGATAGACGGACAGGTAAGTGCGTAAATTAATCATGTCATTTGCGGCGGGATGCGGGAATTTTGTCTGAGCAAATGCAACCTGTACCACTTGAACCCTTTGATGTATTCTGCATGCAGCTCCAAAACCTCCCTCATAAAAAGAGGTTCAGAACAAAGCAAGGAAGACCTGGTGGTGAATTATGGTATCACATCCACTTTTCTTAGGGGTCCCTCGACTGAGTAAGTGGAGGTTCCCGGTTCAATTCCGGGCCAGGCAATTCATCCCTGATTGTGTCCATTTTTCTCCCTTTGTTGAACTGAATTTTGTTGTTTGAAATAGAGGTTGACTGGCAGGTAAATTCTTGCTTGGATTGGAATGAGGGCGGTAGTGGTTTGAATCAATGCAAAGTGGGCAGTGTTCAGAATCATAAATCTGGTTCCGAAACCTCGCTCATAAAAACAGGTCCATAACCACACACAGTAAGGCCTGGTGGTGAAATATAGCATCACACCCACTTTCCTTCAAGTATCCCGTTGAAGCAAAGATGTAGGTGGGAGTCCCCGGTTCAATTCCGGGCCAGGTAATTACCTCTTCCTGAGTTTCTCGCCATTTTTTGCCTCCCTTTTGTTGCACTGAACTTGGGTGCTAGAGCTGGTGTATAACCACAGATTTAATGACTTCAAGCAATTATGTATTGTAACTGCCTGGGTTGCAGCATTTGTATTGTAACTGCTTGGGCTGCAGCATTTTTGTTTGATGGTGCAACACATGCAACAAAATCTATTGAGGTATGTAGGCAGCATCTTACATAATCCAGGCCTGAAAGTTTTTTTTTTTTTTTTTTTTTTTTTTGTGGGACGTATGGAGGAGGGCGAGAGTGCATCGCTTAACACGCTTTGCTACTCCCCGTCGGCGCTTTCTCTAGGGCTCACAGGCAGCCCGAGTCCACGCTTCGTCCGGGCAGATAAATCTGTTCCCACTCCCCCCGTCGATTGAGGCTTGGATTTTGAACCCGGCCAGACAGTATTTTTAACAACCACCCGAGGAAATGCGCTTGCGCACTCGTGCCCGACGTTCGCGACACGGCGTGTGGGGCTCCGGTTTTCTCAACTCCGGGGACCTGTGCAGCGTGAGCTACACCATCCCCATCATCGTTGATAATCAGCCGATACCCACTAATACCCCGGTCTCCCTCGTCCAGTCTTGAGGGAGTTCATTCTCGTTCTTCAGTGTTCTGCACCACGTCTTGAGTACTACCTCCTTCTGGAGGGATCTCTTCCCGTACTTGTACTCGTTCGTTAGTTCACAATCTATTCGTAGGCGGTTGTTTATTCCTCTGAGCCATCGATTGTCTATTTCATTATGTGAGGCCGGCGCTTTCTCTTGAATGACGCGTTCACATCTGAGGCGCCAGATGAGGTGTGCCGATTCGGACACAATGATTCGGAATAGGCGCGATGTGCCTGCATCCGCTTTTTTGATCGCCGCACATGCCATAATTTGGCCCATGACCGGTTTAGGGAGATCTTCTCCCGTTTTCAGCTTCCACATCTCGCTTGCCTTTTTCCATATCCGCACTTGCCCTGGCGCTTCGCATTTCGTCAAAATGTGCTGCATCGTCTCTGGACAGTCACAAACTCTGCACGTCGCCTTTTCCTCGTGCCCAGGGATCTTCTCCCAGTGCTTACCCACTTTATATCCGTCGTGGATAAGCATCCACAGGAAGAAACGAATACTTCGGGATATGTCTTTATGTTTCGTCGACTTCCAGATGGTGCTGGCTGCCGGTGTTTCTCCGTCGTCGGTCTCAGCCGCGGCCTGGGCTAGTTCCATGTTCTTGAGTGTCGCCTTCCTTGCTAGCTTTGCTTGGTATGACTCCCTGTTCATTTTAATCTTCCTAATGATTTTGTATGCTGACGATTGTGTCATTGTCTGCAGCTTGGCCCCTGGGAGAACGTATATTGGGTTGGCTGAGACGTCCATCGCATCTGGCGTGGTGATCGCACTCCCCTCGGCGGCTAGTGCATCTGCTGCCTCATTTCCGTCCTCGCCGTTGTGGGCCTTCACCCACGTGAAGGACGTGGTCGCCTCTCTTTGGCGCAGGTTCGATAGGGTTCTTTGTGTGAGTTCCTTGTTCTCCACGTTATAGAACCCATTGTCCTCAGTTTTTTGTAGGTTCTTCGTGAGTCCATTAATCGAGACTCGCGAGTCGCTCCTAATCTCGAGCGGTATGCAGGCTGGGCAGGTTTCGACCGCTATGTTGCAGGCCTGAAAGTTGGTAGTGAATTGAGGTTCAGAACTACACCCAGCAAGGCCTGGTGGTGAGATATGGCATCACACCCACTTTCCTTCAAGTATCTTAGGCGCCTGTTGAAGCAAAAATGCAGGTGGGAGCTCCCGGTTCAACTCCGGGCCAGGTCGTCATATCAGTGAGCGCTTGCGTGTTTTTTCTTTCTTTCTTTTGAGCAGGAGGGACAGCGAGCTCGTAGATTTAAATTCTCGAGCAACTTTTTGGTGTTCGTACATACATAGAAGCGGCGTGCGGGGTATTTTACGGAGTTTTCTTACTTACTTAATATTTTGTGGAGTTTTCTTATCTTCTTACTTACATAGTATTTTACGGAGTTTTTTCGAACCAAGAAGCGTAAGCGTCGGCACCCCACGCAGCGGGCATCACCTTTTGCTGATTGATCCTACCTTTGCTGATTGATCTCTGATTTCGGCTCCACTCCTTCCTCCGACTTCCTCCGACGCCGACGTTCTCAAGGAATATTCTCTGTTTCTGCCCGACGTTGCATGGCACCGCAAGGCAAGGCGTTGTGCCTGGGCGAGAAGCGGCCTCTCACTCGATGCTGACGGAAGACAATACAATTCAGATAACCTAACCGTTGCCGCAAGCGTGGAAGACTGAACGGGTTCACGTACGCGTCGGCGACCATTCATTCATTCATTCGGGTTCACATAACGGTTGTGAACTTGTGCGCCACATCCGGGTTCACGTACGCGTCGCGAGGAGAGGCTAGAATTGCGTGAATTCGCATATCGCATAATACGGTGCGCTACTTACCAAGCGCCACTCGCACTCGCGGTGGGTAGGGGTGGATGCGACGGTGGAGTGGATGCTCATTACTGGTGCGCACATGCCCCCGCCACAAAGGAGGAGAAGGCTAGGCGCGCACAACGACACCACAAGGAGGCAGAGATACGAGCCCACACATGCGTCTTCGCCACAGAGGAGGCAGAGATACGAGGAGAACTTCGCGACGCGCGCACGATGCATATGTGTCACAAGCAACCCTAAACTCAAAGAAATTCAAAGCCACGGTGACGCTGCTCGGTACCTCGGACGTCGGACTCCCACCTTGCTGTACCTCACGCAGTACTCGACTTCTTACTTCTTTCTTTCCACCGGGAAACGGGATGGTCAGGGACGCATGCGCAGCTATGCGAGGGCATCGGGGCCCGGGCTGCGTCTGATTATCCATTATCCGTTATCTGGCAGCACTGGCATTCTCGTCGGCCTGCCAAGTATCCTATCCGGGATACATAGGACTCCGGACTCCGGACGGGATGCTTGGAAGTTGGGTGCAGGGAAGGGATCAGGCTGAGGCGGGATGTCGTTCGTTTTCGTTGTGAATGCAGAGCCGTGTGGTGGTGAATGCAGAGCCGTGTGGTGGTG
Organism: Mycena crocata; assembly: GCA_029281795.1. Lineage (NCBI taxonomy): Eukaryota > Fungi > Basidiomycota > Agaricomycetes > Agaricales > Mycenaceae > Mycena > Mycena crocata. The sequence goes on along the minus strand of JARJCP010000107.1, from coordinate 219,340 downwards.
GTGAACTCATGAGCAGCCATGCGCTCTGGACGCCGGATGGGATGCGCTCTCGACGCCGGATGGGATGCTTGCTTGAATGAACGGAATCAATCTTCGTTGGTCTTCGGCGTGTCTTCGTTGGTCGTCGGCGTGTCTTCGTTGGTCTTCGGCGTGCTTGAATGGACGGACGGACGGAATCAGATTTTCGTTCGCTCGCTCGTTCGGGGGGTTCGGGCGTCGATATCGCATGCGTATGTGCAGGAGGGACTGAGGCGGGACGGAGGGGTGAAGTCAGCCATGCGCTCTGGACGCCGGATGGGATGCTCGAACAGATGGATGGAAGGAAGGAAACAGATTTTCGCTCGTTCGTTCGGGGACTTCGGGCATCGATATCGCGAACGCATGCGCATGCGCAGGAGCTGGGACGGAGGCGGGAGACGGGACGTCGTGAACTCACTGGACGCCGGACGGGATGCTTGAATGAACGCTTGAACGCTCGGATGGAGGCTCGGGCGTTTCGGGCTCTGCAGCTGCAAGATGAACGGAGGAACGGGATCAGCGTCTTAAATGAACGGAATCAGGATGGGGCCGGGATGCACTTCACTTCCGAGGTGAGCATCAGAATCCTAGGATTTCAGTGTCGGTCGGGTTGAACCTACGCCCACGCCCACGCCCACGCACAGCAATCACTGAATCAAGGGGAGGGGGGGAGGCGAGACTCCACTTTGCACGGAGCGTTCGCACGGTGCTGTCTAAAACCAAGATACACGCCGTCAGCCTATTACACGCCGTCAGCTCAAGTCTCACGGAGACTCGGTTTAGTGGAACTCGGAGATTGGAGGCTATTATGCATGACAGGGCCGATCAAGGAGCGCTTGTGGGAGGGTGCGGTTGTGCGGTGAGAGTGGACGTGTGTATGTTTTCGCACGTCGAAAGAGTATGTTTCGCACGTCGAAAGAGTATGCTTCGCACGTCGAACGGGCTCGGCGCGCGAAAACCGAGAGACGAGGAAAACACCGAACTGAAAGGATAGGTCTATAGGATAACCTCATTCGAAGCAGGCAGGCACTGTGATGAGAGGCAGCCTCAGGCACAGACAGACATATGGTCCCACCTCGGCAGATAACAGAGAGTATGGTATCGTGTGGTGTGGTGTGCGCGGCCGGCTTTCGGTGAGTGACAGACAGTCTCTCCTTGATTCCAAGTGTTACTTACATACATACTGCAGTGAGAGTGGGATTCAGAAGGGTGACACCCGGGATGATATGCAGGCAGTGTGAGGTGAGCCGGTGGGATAATGTCGTCTGTCCGCGCCGACGCGGCGAAACCGAGTCGCGTTCCCACCGTACACAGCCCGGCCCAGCCAAGCTGCCTATCGATACCTCGAGACGACCCCTAGATTCGACACGTCCAGTCAGATCTTCGGCATGGATATCGTACGGTACCAACGTACAGACACGCTCGGAATAACCCAATTGAGCTACGTCTATATGCGGACACGACGCCATGGCGAGATCGAATCGGCATCTCATCACTCCGCATTGGGTTTGACGTGGAAGGAAGGTGGTTCGCTTCGATCAACTAGCGTGTCCGTCTTTTTTTCTGGGCGTCAAAGCAAGGCGTATCTCGTTCCTGCAATCGCATCGCATCTCGTATCTAAAGTTATCAGGCAGCTTGCTTGACTTGGACCTGCCCTGCCTCCTGCCACTTCCTTCCTCCTTCTTTCCTGATTTGATTGGTGATTGCCTTGAGAAAGACTCCACTCGGAGACAGATACTTACTTATAGGCCCGAGGGGGATCACGCGCATTGTGTTTCCGTCTGTCTCTTTCTGTGTCTACGTTACATTACACTCCGTCGCGACGACCCTTTCACCCGAAGTCGCGCTTTACACCAGTCGCGCCTTTTGTCGTCGGCTTTCCAAGTTCACCTTCGTGGCCGCCGCGCAACCCTTTTTCGACTTGAACCTACACCCCGACACTCGCTGTAATGGACTACGACTCGTGGGACGCGCTGGTGCAGTATCTGTTCAAGAAGGTGGGTGTCCTCGATCTTCGCGCTGTCTCTACCCTACTCCTCCTCCTACTCATTCTCTCCCACATCCCTCCATCCATCCCTGTCCTCAATTGCAATTGTTTAAACGCGATTAACGAGACGCTAACACACACTCCCCCAGACGCAAGGCGACGCCTGGTTCAAGCCCTCGGAGGAGAACGTCTCTGCCGGCGTCTGCCTGCGCGTCGAGCCCGGCTCCTTCCGCGTCTTCCCGTATGAGAATCCGTACCTCGTACCCTTCGAGGCCGCCGTGCGCGCGCTGAATCCGCTGGTGGCGATTAAGGTGGGTGGTCGTGCCGCCATCATTTCTTTCGCTCTTTCCATCCTCGTCCTGTCAGCTCCCACTGCTTTCCCTTATTTTGCTTTTTGCGTTCTACATTTACGCTCGTGTTTTACTACGAGTTACATTTTGGCTCGTCCTACTTCGCCCATCCTTTCTTCCTCCCACCCGTCCGTCCGTCCTCGTTTTTCTGTCGACGCACCCCCCATACTTTCCTCCTTCTCGCCTGTGATTCGCGGGCTCTATTCGCTTTCCCTCCCCGTCGCATCCTCCCCGAGCTGCGGACTGCCCCTTGCGTCCCTGGGCTTGCTTGATCCATCCATTCCATCCTCGCTTCCGCGTCGCGCTCCCCAGTCGGTGCTCGGGAGCGCCGACTGGCTATGGCTGCATATGCGCGTCGCTCATATTCGCATCCTATATCCTGCCCTTACTATACCATTCCTATGCACAGCGCGGATCCTGCGCTGCGGTTTCGCCCCTGCGCTAGCCTAATTATATGTTCGCGCTCCATTCCCGTTTCGCGCGCGCCCCACTTGTCCTCCCTTCCCCGATTCTGTTATTGCTGCTCGCCTCCCTCCGTCTGGACTCCCGTTCATATACCCGCTATACATCCCGTTTCATTCATATCCCTGCCCATTCCCGACGCGGTCACGGTCACGGCCCCGTCGCGCCCGCTGCTCGCCTCCTCCCTCCATTTTCATTCATCTCACTATCCCAACTCCACTCCTCAATCCCCTATCCCGACTCCATTCCACACATATCCGCGCTTGCCCTTTCCTCTTGCAGATCCCACTATCGCTGCTCGCGTCCTGCTACATTTGCTTTCGTTACATTCACTTTCGTTCGCGTTCCCCTTCGCGTTATTGTTGTGCCCCTCCTTGCATTCATTCATTCATTCATCCATGCATGCACGTCTTCCCCCCCCCCCTCCCATAGTCTCGCTTCCCATTTTGATCTATCTCATCTTCCCCGCTTTTCTATTTCATCTTCCCCGCTTTCTATTCCATCTTCCCCGCTTTTCATTTCCCTTTTTCCCCCCTCCCCATCATCTTTCCCCCCTCAAACTAAATGATGCTCACCCTCAAACTTGTAATGATGCTCACCCCACCTAAAACTAGGTCCGCTCCGCCGCAGTCCACGCCGCGCTCTCCACCGTCCCGCCCGACGCCGCCGCGCTCTACATCGACGCCGACACGCGCATCCAGATTCTCGACACGATGGGCGCGCTGGGCGGCGCGGAGAAGGAGCAGTGTGGGGCGTTTTTGGTGGGTGTTCTCTTTCCTTATTCCTGAATTTTCTCTTCCTTTACTCTATCTTCTTTCTTCTTTGCATCTTTGAATCTGTCTTTCGTATTCCATTTGTAAAGACAGAGAGAGACGCGCCTTCTTTTCTGTCTTCACGTCTGTGCGATCCGTAATGGAGTGGGGAGCGTGGATGAGAGAGAGAGAGAGAGAGAGAGAGAGCGGTGGGGAGACAAAAGCTAAATGGGGATAGGCCCGCTTTCGGTGCTATAGGACCGCTTTCGGTCTTTTCCTCCCCGCTCCCACCTACCTACCGTTTCTTTCTTTGCTTTTGACTATGCATCCAGCCACTGAAACGCCGAGCTAACGAGATGTTTCGCTCTCTTTCCAGCGCGACGAACGCGTCCTCATCGCGTGGTCGGACGACATCGACACGATCGTCCCGCTGTGCACCGATTTCGAGGAGAAGCTCATGAAGCTCGTCTGGCGCGCGCGCACCACCAACACCTCCGCGTCTATCATCACCTCTGGCTCTATCGGTGAGCGCTCGTTCTTTTCTTCTATTCCTACTTCTTTTATTCCCACTCCTACCCTCTTTCGACTCGCGCGTCGACTCGCGGACGTCGGCGGGATCCACGCGTTCCCGAGACCGAGAATCGCGTTCGCGTCGACGACCTTTCCTCCCTCCTCCTCCTCATCCGAGTCAGCACGTATACTGACTGACTCTTTTCTTCGCACAAACAGGCACGATGGGCACCGCCGTCTCCCTCCCCACCTCCGCCTCCGCCTCCGCCTCCGCTAACTCCACCCCGCCCTCCACCTCCGCCTCCACCACCGCCTCCGACGTCAACCTCAACGCCCCCGATGCGCAGAAACAGGCGAGCGTCGCCGAAGCTGCCGCCGTCGTCCAATCTCAAGCCGCCGTTGCTCAAAGTCAAAATAACGCGGAGAAGATCGGGGGACAAGGACAAGAAAAAGACGCAGCAGGAGGGAAGAAGAAGTGGTGGTCCTGGCGTCTCTCGTCCAAATCCATCAATGGGGGAGCGGGTGTGGGAGCGGGGACGAAGGACGTGGAGAAGCAGGGGGACGCGGGCGGCAGGGAGGCGCGCCCGATTCGGTACTTTGCGCCGTTCTATGGCGGGTTGGGGGCGGGGTTGAGTTTGTGTGGGTGTTTTTTTTTCCCTGTTCTTCCCTTTTTCTCCTGTTCTTCCCTTTTTCTCCTGTTCTTCCCTTTTTTCTCGCTTCGCTCGTTCCCCTACCGCGGCCGGGGAGCCTCCTGTCGGGGCTGTTCATCGAGCCTGTGCTCGCTTTCTCCTCCTCCCCGTGTCTCTTTATACGAAAAACCACCTACTCACCTACGTTCGCAGTCTTCCTCGCCTCGGGCCTCGCCATCCTGCTCCAGGAATGGCGCCTCGACCACGGCTACGCGCGCTTCGGGCTCATGGCGACCGCCCCCTTTTTGGTGTGCGTGAGCCTGTTCTTCGCGCTGCAGGTGGTTAGCTGTATCAGTTTTTTGTGAGTGGGCGTTTTTATTTCTTCTCCTGCTATTACAACTCGTACTGACACCCACCCACCCCAGGATCGGCCCCGTCGCGCAATACCACGAAAACTCCCGGTACTATTCGGCGATCCGCCCCGTGCCCAACCCCGCCGTCGACGCGGCGCTGCCGCATGTGACCGTCGAGCTGCCGGTGTATAAGGAGAGTTTGGAGGAGACTATGTGCGTTTCTTTCTTTTTTACTTTTTTTGTTTTTGTTTTCTTCATCGTTTCCATTCCCTTCGACGACAGTCTTTTCTTTTCTTTTCTTTTCTTTCCTCGCTTGAATTTTTCCGATTTCCTTTTTGGGACGTCGCTTTTTTTCGACTTCGTGCGGTGCCCACAGCCAGACAGGGAGGCAGATTCGGGGACGAGGGACGCGGGTGTATGACATCCTTTGCCGTCGGCCTTCTCTTGCGTTGACCCGCTGCAGCGTGCCCGAGCTTGCTCGACACGCAGCGCGTCGCTGTTCCTGTACTCAGACTTGGGACACGCGTCCGAGTTTCCTCGACAGACAGACGGTGTTTCAGATATTCAGATATTCTTTTTCTCTTCCTTTTCTTCCTCTTCTCCCGCCCGTCTTCGTCCTCACCTTTGTCCTCATGCCCGAGTTTATTCTACGTGATACACTCGACGGACGGGATGTCGGGCGTTTCTTTTCTTGTTTCGCCGTGTCCTTCCCTGTTGTTCTTTCGCTTCACTACGGCACGCGGGCTCCACCTGGACGGGCGGACCCCACCCCGCCACCCCCACTTTTCCTCCCCGCGTTCCGCCTGACGACGGACAACGGCGACGGGCTCCACTCCGTCGAAGAACTTCTCTCCTTCCTCCGCCCCGCGTCGGGCTTCTGGCCGTCGTCATCCGCAGCACCACGCACGCGGGTTTCCGGTTCCCTTCTTTGCCTTGCCTTTTCCCTTCTTCGCCATCCCCGTCCCGCTTCGCACTGCTTGCATCGTCATCCGCAGCACGCACTGGCACACGCGCTTCCGTTTCACCCTCGCGATCGTGCACGCTTCGTGCTTCCTCCTACTTCCTCTTCTTGGGCCTCCGTCTTTTCCTCTTCTTTTCCTTTCTTTGGTCCGTCGCGCTTTCGATCGCGCCGCGTTCCTCGACGCACGACGCGTTTTCGATCGCGCCGCTCGCCCCCTCGCACTTCATCTCCACCCCCCTTCCCTTTCCCTTTTGCTCTTTCTCCTTTTTCGATCTCGCCGCGTTCTTCGACGCGTTTCGCCGACGTGTTTCGCCAGTGGGCGACGGCGCCGTCCGTTACGCATCACTCGGCGACGGCGACGGGGCGCTTCTGCACCCGCTCATGATCAGCGCCACCCACACTCTTTCATTTTCTCTTTCATTAATTTTCATTTCATTTGGCTGGGGCTTGATCATGATCATGGCTTCACGTATGCGTTGTGGGCGTATCATTGCCTCACGTATGTATGAGCTACGGCTTCATGATACGCTCGCTCGCAATACGCGAAGCCGATACGCTCACGCTACGTGAAGCCATCCATGATAGGCTCGCGCATACGTGAAGTACGGCGTGCGCCTTTTTGATTTTGGCATTTAATTATGCTTATGCGCAATTATGCCTCAATTATGCGCGCCCGCGAATCTTCTTCATTTCATCGTCTTCACTTACGCGACTTGCGCGCCCACTTGAGTGCTGACGTCATCCTTTTATTTTTTCACTTCTTTTCATTTTCACTCTGATGCGTATCTATTTTCGACGTACGCTGACAAACGCTATCTATCCAGCGCGCCCTCAGTATACTCGCTCAAAAAGGCGATGCAGACGTACGCGCGCCAAGGCGGCACGTCGAGCATCTTCGTGCACGACGACGGCCTGCAGCTCCTCGGCGAAGCGGAGCGCTCCAAGCGCATCGCGTTCTACGCGGACCACAACATCGGCTGGGTCGCGCGCCCGCCGCACGACGGCGCCGCCGGCGGGTTCAAGCGCGCGGGGCGGTTCAAGAAGGCGAGCAATATGAACTATGGGCTGGCGCTGAGTCTCAAGATGGAGGCGCATTTGGCGGCGTTGGAGGCTGCTGCTGCGGGTGGGGATGAGGGGCACGAGGAAGGGGAAGGCGAGTGTCTGGAGGATCGGGCGCTGGCGATGGCGGTGGAGCAGGTGTATGCGGAGACGGGGGGGAGGTGGAAGCCGTGGGCGAGCAATGGCCGCTCGTGCCGCGTTGGAGAGGTCATCCTCATCGTCGACTCGGATACTATCGTGCCCGAGGTGCGTTCTGTCCTTTCTCGAAAGGACTAACTCACTCATCTCATTCTTTACTCAGGACTGCTTCCGGGACGCCGCACGGGAGCTTGTCGAGTGCCCCGAGGTCGCTATCATCCAGCACGAATCGGGTACGTCTCCCTCCTTCCCTCCCTATTGCGCGCTAGATGCTCACGCCCGCGCTAGACGTGATGCAGGTCGCGCATCACTATTTCGAGAACGGCATTGCGCACTTTACGCGCAGGATCAACAAGTGCATCTCGATGGGGTGTGCGAACGGCGAGGTCGCACCCTTTGTGGGGCACAATGCGTTTTTGCGGTGGAGCGCGATCCAGGACGCGGCGTTTGTGGACCCCGACGACGGCGTGACGAAGATCTGGTCCGAGTCGAATGTGTCGGAGGACTTTGATATGGCGCTTCGGCTGCAGGTGGGCAGTTTCTGTCTCTGCGTTGGGTTTTGGGCTAACGGGTCGATCGGTGTTCTAGCTGCAAGGCTACATCATCCGCTGGGCGACCTATTCGGAAGGCGGCTTCAAGGAGGGGGTGTCGCTCACGGTCGACGACGAGCTCAATCGGTGGCAGAAGTATTCCTACGGTGCGTACACTTCTGTACTAGTGCGATCCCGCGCGGGCTGACTTGCCGCTGCCGCTTCTAGGCTGCAACGAGCTCATCTTCAATCCGCTCATCGACTGGTGGCGCCTCGGCCCCATCACGAAGCAGCTCCGCGTACGTGCCCGCCCTATCTCAGTATGTGCCCGCGCACTCACACACTCTTGCGCCGCAGACGTTCATCTGGTCCGACGCGCCCGTGCACTACAAGATCAGCATGAGCTCGTACATGTTCTCGTACTACGGCATTGCGGCCTCGACGGTGCTCTCGATCGTCAACTACCTCGTCCTCGGGTTCGCGCTCAATGTCGACGGGTTCTACATGCACTCGTTTGAGATCTGGCTCGCGTGCATGGTCGTGTTCCCCGGCGCGGGGAACATCGGGTACACACTCCTCGAATACCGCCTTGGCCACCGTAGCATCCTGTCGGCGTTGGTCGAGAACTCGACTTGGGTTCCGTTCTTGTGAGTGCCTGGCTAACCTAGCGCCGGTGGAACTAGTCGACTGATTGTGCATGTGCTTTCCAACAGCTTCTTCTTCTTCGGGGGCCTGAGCATCCATCTTACGACGGCGCTCTTGGCACATATGTTCTCCTACAATATCCAGTGGGGAGCAACGAAGAAGGTGCGCTTTCTGTTTCAGCTGTCTGCGGTCGAGTCGGTGCTCATCAGTGTCTGTCTGCCAATCCAGGAGGTCGAGCGGTCCAACTTCTGGATCGAGGTCCCGCGCATCTGGCAGCGCTTCAGACTCGCGTTCTGCATATGTTTCGCAATCATCGCAGGCATGATCGTCCTCTCTACGCCCATTGTGACGCCAGCGTGGCAGATCCCGGGAACGTCTTGGGCTGTCATCCTTCCCCTCGCGTAAGCCCGCTTATTTCCCTGTTCGCGCGCTATTTCTGACCCGCCGTGCGCACACAGAATTGTTACGGGCGGGCACATACTGTTCCCGGTGCGTCTCTCGCCCTCGCTATTCTGGCGACTTACTGACTCCGCCGTTCTGTGCAGATTGTGCTCAACCCCTGGTTGATGATCTTCTCGTACTAGGCCCCATCTGCTCGTCCTTCCGCCGCCCGCCCTTAGGGCGCTCCCCCTCCCATTCCTTCTTGCACTACACTCGTTCGGCGGCGCGGCGCCCCTTCCGCGCACCCGACCCGACTCCGGTCGGGCCGGCCCTATATGGACTCACACGCGAACTCACGACCGCGAACTCCCATGCACGTCTCCTTGTCCTAACCCTCCTCCATTCACGCGCACCTTGCTACCCCCGATCCTCATTCACGCCGCTACTCCGCTTTCCTCTCGCACATTATCTAAGTATCTATCCATCCAGCACATTGGACCTTCTCTTGCTCACTTCCTCCTCCTCCTACCTACCCCCAACCAACGAACCACTTCCAAATATATATACATCCGCCTAGATATTTCGCCCTGCGTACAGTATAGCCATAATCGCCGCCACCGCTGCCATGTTTACGTTTACCTATGCAATACGCCCGAACTGGACTGGACCCACCCGCCCGCCCGCTATTCGTGTTCGTGTTCGTGTTCGCTTTCGTTATTCGTGGCCGTACACTGCACCCACCCCTTCGTACACGCACACCCACGCCCCTATTACATGTGTCCCGCGCTCCCCGGACGTCCGCCTCCCGCCCACCCCCGCTCGTTAATCGCCCGCTTCCTTACGTATCCATCCCTCTTTTTGTTTTAGTCTGGGTTGGTAGTAGTAGTCGTCGTATATTGGGACTCAATTGATGAATGTGTACTATAATTAATTTTCAACCTATGTATCTATCTATCTGTTCTGTCTGCGCCTCATATCATGCCTAGACCTCACCTCATATCCGTCCATCTATCTTTTCTGCATGATATCCATCCGGGCTGTCGAATTTCCGCCGTTGTTGCGCTGCTGTCGTTATTCCGTTCCTTGGCTGTCGTATCATGCATCCGTCCATCCGTCCAAATTCCATACAATCCATTCAACATACTACATACACCCATCCTATTATGCCCCGCTGTCATACGCATAGTATCAATACCTGCATGCGCATGCGCGGCGACGCCGCCGACATATGAATATGCGGCCCAGGCAGGCAAATCTGCGCAGAATCTCCCGCACCGCCTTGCGACGGTGATATGATAGCGTTAACGGTTTTGTTCGTAGTCTCCACCGCCGCCACAGCTGGATCCGCCAAATCTCCGGAGGATCTAGCGAGTTGTATTCATATCGGATGATGCCCGCATTAATAACTGACTGGTGCCGAACAAGGCTGGACGAGGAGGATGATGATTGTTTGCGCCGCCGAGGTTACACCCTAACACTGATTGAGGACGTACTCGGTGTAGGATAGACAAGGGGTGCGGGACGGGATGATGTTAGATACGGAGACAACGGTGTTTTGAGGCTGCGTCGGGATTGGTTGGGGCGGCGTTGGACTTGTTGAAAGATAGTGGCTGCGATGATGCCGCTTCGAGAAAAATGTACGCGCTCCTGTTCGGCGAATAAAAATATTTTGTGGGTGCGAGCGAGCGCCGAGCTAGGTTACGAGTCTAAAAATTTATTTTTAACTCGTTCTTACAACCGTTTTACCGCCAGAGTAGTGATGCCGCGAGCTGAGTCCGAGCGAGGTCGAGTTGATGGGCCATCAACCTCGATGCAGCTCGAGGTAAATCGAGGCGCTCGAAGATCACTGCCATAAAGGGAACCGGGTTTCCCACGCACCTGTATTGGTGTCGAGGAGCACAGTAGCACAATTATATTAACAAGCAATGTATGAAAAATGATTTAGAATGGGCTGAAATGACCTGTTAATTTCTTTCCAGCTTTGAAATGGCCAAGGAATTGATCAAAATGACTTTATTCTCGTCGAGTCAAATTCCTCTTTATTTGCACATAGGTTGCCCATATTTCTGTGAAGAATGTCCCTGAACCTTAGGACACAAATGGTAACACATGGAGCCCCTCCTCAGATTTCTTTCATCTCATGCTAATGCACACTGGTAGCCAGCAGTACTGCAAAGTGCAGTCATTGCCAGTGCCACTATGCATGATACTGGGTCATGGTCTTTTGGTAGCAGGTTATAATTGAGGATACCAAACAATAGATACACATAAAATCATTGAACACGTTGGAATTTGGTGCTAGAACGTCTCAGCAAACCTGGAGGGCGCTTCGGCGGCATCGCGGCACTGCTTACTATTAAAGGAAACGGCATCAGATGTGCTCGAGGTAGCTCGAGCCGAGCTGAGTTCCCACCACCTCGAGCTGCCGGATTTGGTATGGCTTCGAGCCGAGCTGAGTTTCACCTCGATTTAGCTCCAGCTCGCGGCATCACTACGCCAGAGTAGGGTGGTTTTTGACGAATGACGTAGCTGTATCGTGTTGGAACTTTTACCTTGTAAGGGAATATTTCATACTCCATTGGGAATTTACATCATCCTATATGACGGATTCTTTGTATTTTACTCTTCAGATATTACGGAATTTCGACTTTTACTCATCATGTATTACGCTTTTTCGCTTTCTTACTCGTTGAATATGACCCGTTCTATAGCGGATCTCGGTGACCGATCGCTCCGGTCACCTCCCGATTGGGCAACCGGTCACCCGCTCGATCACTCTTTCAAACTCCGCTGGTCCCATGCCGAGCGCTCTTTTGCAGGTGGGTCACCGCCTTTCCCGCTCCGTCCGATCATCGATCCCACCTGGTCACCGACTTTTTGGTGGGCCCGTCACCAGCTCGGCCACTTCTTATGGTAATCTCGGGCCGAAATTCAACATTCACATCCATTTTTGGCATGTGGTTCAATTCTTGCAGATTAATTCAATCATTCGTCTTCAGTCTTGCAGCCTCCGGGGCTAATTGAGAACGGAACACATTCATTATTTGCCCCAATCCGACTCACTTCACATGTCAAGCTGATCTACTTAGAAGCAGTAAAATCTTGCAGATGTTTTTGTGTAAGTTCATAGACGTTTCAACTACCCAGGAATTGTTGATCACTTCTGCATCGATGAGGGACATCTTGGATAGTGATGCCGCGAGCTGGAGCTAAATCGAGGTGAAACTCAGCTCGGCTCGAGCTACCTCGAGCCCATCTGATGCCTTTTCCTTTAATAGTAACCAGTGCCGTGATGCCGCCGAAGCGCCCTCCAGGTTTGCTGAGATGTTCTAGCACCAAATTCCAACGTGTTCAATGATTTTATGTGTTTCTATTGTTTGGTATCCTCAATTATAACCTGCTACCAAAAGCCCATGACCCAGTATCATGCATAGTGGCACTGGCAATGACTGCACTTTTGCAGTACTGCTGGCTACCAGTGTGCATTAGCATGAGATGAAAGAAATCTGAGGAGGGGCTCCATGTGTTACCATTTGTGTCCTAAGGTTCAGGGACATTCTTCACAGAAATATGGGCAACCTATGGACAAATAAAGAGGAATTTGACTCGACGAGAATAAAGTCATTTTGGTCAATTCCTTGGCCATTTCAAAGCTGGAAAGAAATTAACAGGTCATTTCAGCCCATTCTAAATCATTTTTCATACATTACTTGTTAATATAATTGTGCTACTGTGCTCCTCGACACCAATACAGGTGCGTGGGAAACCCGATTCCCTTTATGGCAGTGATCTTCGAGCGCCTCGATTTACCTCGAGCTGCATTGAGGTTGATGGCCCATCAACTCGACCTCGCTCGGACTCAGCTCGCGGCATCACTAATCTTGGAGAATAGTCAACATGGTACAAATCTCCATTTGTTACCTTATTCACACTGGAATATCTTGGAGAATATGGTATAAATCTCCATTTGTTACCTTATCCACACTGTGTGTATGATATGTGATTTGTATGCCCTCAAGCCTTTCACAAGCACTGATGTCCCACTCCCTATGCTCCTCGATCCCAATGAGCATCCATGGCTTGATGAGCGCCCTGTGTGCGACCATCGCGCCATCGACGCCACTCTGCTCTACGCAGTCCCAACATTCCTTTGAATAAAAAGAGTCGCCACCACCGAAGATCTGCTAAATATCCTGGTAAGCGAAGGAATCAAAATATCAGCTCAAAACAACAGCGGTGTAAGAGATAGAGCAGTGATGCACGATCCTCACCCGCCTCGCGCGCGCGTACGCCGTCCAGACACTGCTTTATGTACGCGTCCAATCCGCGACCTTCGTGTACCGCTGCTGGCGTGTGCGGCGGTGGAGCTGTGGTTGTCAAGCATCCACTCATTCCACCCGTTAGCACATCGGATGCAGATCTACTCAGTTTGGGACCGCCACTAGTGACGTGCAAAAAGGGATGTCAGCTAGTTCATTGTGTGAGAAAAGAGTAGTTGCTGAAAATCTAAATCGGAGGTGGAGGGACGTTGAATTGCAAACAAATCAAGAATCGTGGAAATACCACGAAGTGAGAATAAAATTGACGTGCACAAGCAGCGTGGCCATGATTATTCCCGAGGCGATGAAGTGGAGTCTGCGGGTTCAATTACTCGTTCAGCATCCATCTAATGGTAGCGAGATTCACGCAAGTTTTGAAACCTCGTGATACCGGTTCCGGAAGATGCCCCACGAGAGCGCGATTACGTCGGATAGAACGACGATTGCCCAGGAATCCTGCATTATCCCAGCGCGGACCTCGCGCATGATGAAGGGGAACGTGTGGCCGTGGCTTTAAGATGAAAACCCACCGTTGATTCGTAAGTGCCAGCCACATCTGGGAATGCAAGTTTCTAGAATACACACGAAGCTTGGGTACGGCTCGACTTGGGCACCGAACCCGATAAATAACTAAAGTTTGAACCCATAAATCGGTAATCCCTGGTTAAAGACGCAGACGTTGGCGTTGCAAAACGACGCTAGGTCAATAGCACATGGTGATTTACCCAAAAAAAGAGCACACACCTGCCGCCCACCCTTCTGTATTGTACTGTACATATGTTGAGATGTTCAAATTTACGGATCCGGACGCTCACTCCGTTGTTGCCACACTTTTCTTATGAGGAGTTTTAGTCAAGTCGAGGACGAAGGTCCTAAGGAAGAATGATGTCAGCGGAATATCAAGCGATAGATCTTGTTTGTCAGCTAAAATGTGGCCGAAGCAATGCAAAATAGAGATAACTGTTGCAGTCGCGTTGTAATTGCGGCTCTTGAAGGAAATACCATTTGTCAAACGAAGTACCAGTGTCGCATTTCCACTGGCAGACAAGGACGCGCGAAACGAGACTCACCGAGCTCGATCATAACACTTCGATGCAAAGAATCAGTCCCGGTGAAGACACAGGGGACGAAGCCGGGTGATTATTCATCGGTGCCAAGGTGCCGGAAAACCTCTAAACACGAATCCTTCTAACATTCAACGGTCCATTACAATTCCTTTCTACGCTCGCCACCGCGCGTTGTTCTTATAGTATTCTCTAAATAACAAGTCAGCGTCCTCCCGGCCTTCACACAAGCAGAAAAACACATTGAGACGGACTATAAATTATAGCCAAGTTGAATCATGAATAACAACCGAAAAAAAGGCCACGCACGCTGGTAGTTCATCGTATATCCGATAAGGAAGAGCCACCCATGTGCTGGTGTGTCCCTTCGGGAGCTTCCAGTAAAGGTCAACTAGCGGGCCCAGCCCGCCTCCATGCCAGACTGCCACCCGACGCACGGTGAGTTTCACGGTACGGGCAGAAAAGCAAGGGATGCACATGATGAGGCTTGGGGTAACGATTTTGGGAGGCACGAGGCGTAAACACAGTAGCTGCAGTATACGGCATACATACCTGGCAGCGGAATAAGTACTGAGCTTGACGCAGTTGTAAAAGAGAGGGCAAAACAGAGCCACAGGAAGAAGACCCTCGGACTGTGAGTCGGCCATGGGGCCTGGGCTAGGTGCATGGAGCACAAAGAATGGGGGGAAGGAAAGAGGAATGATATAAGTGGCAATCCCCCTGTGTATCCTGGACCCCACCGCGGTCACCCAACTCGGTGACCGTCTGATGTCATTACTTCATCTGGTCACCCAATTCCGGTGACCAGCTCAATCAATACTCCATTGGGGTCTCCTCATTCCTAACTGTGAATTTGTGCTCCTCACAGTTTCCTTTTTTTTTTTTCTTTTTGAAAAAGAGTTACCGCAAACTGTGAAAGGTATACTGAGAGCCTGCCTTTCGCTGTGTTCGCTGTGCCGTGTTGATTCGAGTGTTTCCAGCTTGTGCGTATTCAGTTCTCCTACAAATTTGCCTGGCACGGCAGAACCCGAATTTGTTCGGTATTCTGATCCGATCATATTTTCGGCTGGTATTCCCAACTTTCCTGGATCCCTTTACTTTCTGCCTTTGTCGTCTTTACCCCTTGCCTGTCATCCTACTGCCTTGATCTTGCTACACTGGCTCCCCACTGATTCGGATTGGACGTTAAACATGGATACACAAGACAGGCCTTCGCTATGCTCCGGCAGCTGCATACGCATATGAGGATGAGTATAGTACATCGGCATGTTTTCAACTGGGAAAGCGATTTCTGACATTGTACACACATGATCTACATTGCTGAGGTATGCGCAACAATATATCGGGATTGATCACTGAATGAACAGCACAAAAGGCGTGAAAGTAGGTGAAAATACGGACCGACAGTCCGAGCTTGAAGGTCAAGCCTCAGTGAACTGGAGGAATGGAAAAAAGACGGTTGTGATGATGAAAATAAACCAAATACGTAGCGGTCTGTTGAACGGGACGATGAAAAGACAATGGAAGCGAGGTGCAAGGGCAATCATCCACAGCATAGTAGTTAGATCGAATATAATTATAGCAGCAGCACTGCAGCAGATCTTGGCGGTTGCATGTTGCGAATAGCGTTTGAGGAGCCGGAGTTACAACTTGTGGAATGGCGACGTCGTTCACAGCACTGAACTCAGGAAGTGTATCTTGAAAAGGAGTGTAGGTTCAACGAGAGAGGGTAATGGAAAGCAATGGAAAGGACAGATCTGTACTGATTCCTGTTATGACCATGTTTTATAGTACCGAAGCACTGTTGCGGTGTAGCACAGCCAAGCAGATTCTATTGTGCTGCGGTTTGCTGCGGCGCAGTTGAACGCTGCATGGTTGTTTATCTGCACCGTCCAGATTCGGCGGGACAGCTGTTGAAAATAACTGTGTTCAACCGCCAAGTGAAGGCTAAAGCGGCGAAAATGGAGTGGCGGTGGGAACATGTGGCTAGGATGGGATCAACTTCAACAGCCGCAGTTTCCAAGACTTCAATTGAACATCTATTTGCTGTGTTTGTTCCCGGAGTGTCAATGGAAATGAAAAGTGCAGGTAAAAAGTTTATTTGGCCTGCCCTTGGCTTCGCCTGGGCTCAATTTTTGGGTGAATCAAAGTTTGATAAGAAGTAAACACAAGCCCGACATCTCATTAAGAAAACGAAGTATAGTGAGATCGGCTAAGATCATAATACGTGTGAGAGATCGATGTATTTGGGTAAGTGCATCCAGTAAGTGCGTCCAGTGGTGTTCGAACTAGGTACAATTGGTAATGGACGGTGTTGATAGTGATAACCCTGGAAACGTCCGCCAAAGTACCAATCACAGTCGCTTGCTGACCATTGTGCATAGTTATCCCATACCGTTTTCTGTGTTCTGATGGCCGATCCGTACCACCCATCGAACATGTACCAGGAGTCGGGTATCTCCTTGTCGAGATCAATACTTTTCTCGTTCAGCATTGGTACAAGTGCTTCATAAAGTTTGAGTGAAGTGTGGGCGTCTATTGCAGCGTCTGCGAAAATTCACCAATTGATCATTGTCAGCAACGTCAGCCAATACGTAGCAGACATAGCCGGCGACTTGTTTACTGCGACTGTGCCGCCTTGTCCTGCCCCCGATTTACAACGTGTGTTTATTATACTTACTGCTGCTAATTACGCGCAATAGCTGATGCCAAGAGGTATGCACCCTTAAAATTTGCCACACAGGGTCGGAAAAGTGAAATAAGACCCTCCAGACCCTACCTATTAGCCGAACCTAAGCAAGCTTAAGCGAGTGAATTTCCCACGAAAATGGCCAGGAATCTCAATTTTTGCCCTCAATTGGAGGCATACCTAGGTGTAATTGGTACAAATTTCTCGAGTCTAAACGGGATCACAAGGGGTTTCAAAGATTTTTTCATCCTCCCAGGCCTCTCAAAAACCCGATTTTTTTCGGACCCTTCTAAATGCATTTTCCGAGTCGTCTGAACAAATTCCAAAAAGTGAAATAAGACCGTGTCCGACCTACCTACCTATGGAGGCTGTGTCCCGGGTTCTTCCGGTGCATACCTCTTGGCTGATGCCGACAAAGGCTGCGTGCTGCCTGGATTCACAACGACGGTTTCCTCTGTGCTCTCTGCCGCAATAGAGCTGCTTGCAGAATTCGATTTGCGCTTTACCGAGGTACGACTCATGCAACGAGCTACCGGAACAATCATAGCCGGTTCCGCCGTAACGTCGTTGCTCCCCGTGCAGAACGACATCGACTTTTTCGCAAGGATCGCATGTGGCTTGAAAATCATCAGGTTCCTTCAGATGAATAACTACAGTGTCGACTCAACGCACTATTCTTACCACAACCATGTTAACGGTATGGTGTGCGTCCAAAGTCAACGTCGTCGAGTGCTCATCCTACTATCCTTTCAACACCGTCGTTAAGTTCCACTCAACCCCCGTCTTCGTCGGATGGACTGACGAAGTTATCTGGTTCGGTTACGCGTCGATGTCAGCTGCTGGCGTTGCTATCACATCTTCTTCGTTGACGGCATTCCACGGCGACCTGGGTCATTTCCAGCGAATTTGGTACGCGCTGAAGAAGTACATGCGCTGCGGGTTCATGTATTATCTGGAGGAGTACCCCGAACCGCACGTCTGCGGCCGTGATTTCAATTGCCCAGCGACCCAGCATATAAGCAATGACGCCGGTTGCACAACAGTGGATATTCCTATGTGGGAATTTAGTGGACCGCCCAGTGACCTGTTGTTCACTTGGCATCTGGGGCCCAGATGCCAGTCAAAGGATGGAACAGCTGGCTGCAATGTACACATATTCAGCAATCATGGGCACCTTGAAACACTCTGAGCGCGCTCGGGGGGTATCAATTAGTGCTCTTTGGTGGTTGAACCAGATAACCGTTTAAACCGTTTATTTACTTTCCATTTACTGTTTACAGGTATTAGCAAACTAAACAAAAATTTAAACAGTTATTACCATTTAAAATGTTTAAAAATGGAAATGGTTGGAGCCTTAATCTGGGCGGTACGGGATGGCGGCCACGCTCCTTCTCTACGCCCCAACCAGGTGAGCAATGCATTAAACATAGTGAGCAAACTATTGACATTTACCAGTGAGCACCTGGCTGCGCCGCATGCGCAACTTGTTATCGCTAGAGGATGCGCCTAGGACTTGAGTGGACGTCGTATAATATGAGCTACCATGTGAATAACTTCATTTTCTTTGGCATAGGATCCTATAAGTGTACATAATTGCCATTTCAACGTCGCAAAATATTCACTATCAGTGTTTACTTGAATGATCTAGATTGCAGACCAATCCTCTGTACCCGACTCGTTCTGCCATGCGAAGCATTGGCCTAAAGCCCAAGTTGGCTGGGGATAAATAACCCTACAACTTAGCTGAAATGAGATCTTTCCGCAGAGACTCGAGGAACGCGCCGGGGGTCCTCGCGTCTGGGAAAACATAGTCTCTCCTAGACAGACGCTACAACAAATACTTACCTCGTACCTCGGTTTGTTGAAGTCTGTTGCTTACCACGGGGGTCCGATCGGGCTAGAAAGTTATTACATAATCTTTTGGCGGGTGCTGACCTAATCTTGTCCAATCAATTTCCAAACCTTCGTAAATTGACCTACTTCAACGTCCAACTACGGCAACCGTCGGCCAACTGTAAAAATTCTGAAGAGACAGAACTCTTGCCAGTAAGGCAAAGCTTGGGTCTGCACTATTGTTTGGCAAAAACAGTAAAAACCCAGCACTACAAAGGTGATTGGTAATAAGATTCTAGCCCAATCGGAACCGATCAGTAACAACAGGACTAGGGAAAACACCGTCGGGACTCAGCACTGAATTGTTATTTTTATCACAATTTTATCATGGACATCGCAGTTGCCTCAGTGCCTGACGGACGGACATCCTCTGCGATGATACCGCATCGTCTAGGTTTACGGCGCAGCGCCATGCCATATGTTTGGCGGGGGCGCGGAACCCTCTGGAAGACCTAGGGTTTATCGCAGAATACAAAGGGCGGCTGATCGGCCCCCGTTGTAGCAAGGAAAGTTCAGCCCAGTATAGCAGCGTTCCAAACAATTGGGTTCTGTCAGGAGATTTAGTGCTGGAGGCCTACAAGTATCCTTTGATTGATTGGGTTTGGGCCAGGGTTTACTGTATTTTTCGAGATACAGTCGCTTATGGCGAAGCGAAACGCTCAAGCGCTGCGGCAGTTTATGAGTTTAATATGGCTCCAATGACATCATTGCTGAACCTTTAGGTTTGGCTACCCAGGAGAAGATGGATTTCGGGAACTTTTGCTACAAGGACAAATAAAGATTTTGTCATATAGGATTGGTCATCACACATAATCGATGTATACTCAATATTTCTTTCTTTCCATCGTTATAGGCGCAGTTTCTAACTCTGCAAGGGCCTGTTCGCTTTCAACTCGATACCTCTTGGTGCTTTGGCTTGGTGGGTGAGTTGTTGACCTCCCAAAGCTGTTTTCACTCTCATTTGTCATTTTTGCTTTGTGTTCAGCGGACGGCATCGGCCTTGGAGGCTCGGAACCCAATTGCCGAATCAATTGCCAGTGCGGTCACTCTTTGTCACGAGAATGTCACTCGCTCGCGCCGCGACGGCCCGAAAACAAGCTGAAGAGGCGAGAGCTTTGCCTTTCAATTGCCTTTCACCCTTCTCTGCCGATTTTCACCCGGATAGATCTGCCTTCTGCACTAGAGTTACTTATACAACGACTGCTGCCAAAAAAAACATATCAGCCTAATTTCTTTCGTGAACTTGACTGACTCTCAGTCCCCAATCGCCTTAGCTCTAGAAAACAGCTCAGCACAATAGCCTGGAAAATCATCCACTAAAAAAACCGCACTCTAAAGTGGCATAAGTTGAAGCCCCCCTGTTCTATAAATCTATTAAAGCTGACGCTATGTAGCGCAATTAGAACATATCCATTTTCGAACCAAGGAAACAGGGCCGGAATTCATAGGTGCATCAAAGAATTGAGAAAGGAAAACAAACTTGGACCTAAAGGTTCAGCACCCGCCTCGGAGAGGCCCAATCCATGTCATTCTTTTCTATACACTTAACCAGTGCCCTCCTGGCTATTGTACAGTATAAAGAATTGTATTGTTTCATGCTGAAATGGCTGAGAACGAGAGCAATCTTTCGGAGAGGCCAAATTTGGCCAAATCGTATGGAAGCGAAACACTACAAAACCTGCAAAACAGCCTGAATTTTGCAATTTTTCCACAGAGGGTGTTCATATTCGACATTGTTGACCTTGAAAACCCCCCAATTGACACTCAACCACCCCATGGTAGTCCGACTGGTGTGTGTTCATTTTGTGACATGAAATCTACAAAATGACAAGCTCAAGACATGTGAATAGATCAGGTGATATAGGAGGTATTTGGCTGAATCCTTTTGTGAATCTGAGTTTAATAATGAGAGGATTAATGTCACAAAAATTCAGGCTCACTGGAAATCTGCAAGGTCGTCAACAACACAGTGTTTCGCTTCCTTATTGTGTCTCGCTTTGCCATAAGCGACTGTAGGCCCCGGGAAGCTCCACCAAAGGGCAATCAAAGGGTTGTCCAAAAATTTCCGAGATTTTGGCCTCAAAAACCCAATGTTTCTGGGCTCAAAAACCCAAGATCGGACAAGGGTCGTGACAGGTCACGCACCATGCCTGCACCAGAAAATGTCACAAAATCTGCAAAAAATCCACCTTTTTCGATTTTTTCCCTCCACGGTGTGGTATAAATCCAGGGATAGTATCCCAAGATTCAGTGTCACCTTTCTAGCCATTTTTTTCACTTTCCGCGATGCAGGCACAGGTTTCCAGGCAAATTTTTGGGAAAGACTTCAGCTGGCCTCTCGAAAACCCAAAATCCGGACAAGGCTTGTCAAATTTTGCCCTCAAAAACCCAACTTTCGGACAAGGAAATCTTGATTTTTCGGCCTCAAAAACCCAAAATTTCGGACAACCCTTTGGTGGAGCTTCCCGGGGCCTTTCGAGATGCAACAAGTTGTTCGTTCCATGGAATGTACTTCTTTCCGAGTGCGTCGTGTTGTTAGGTTGACTGGGCTTGGGTGTATGCAGTGATATCTGGGAACAAAGCACAATGCTACCCGACAGACAGCGGCAAATACTGCCAGCAATGGATAACGTTGTGAACTTGAATCTCGACTTGAGTTGAAGTTGCGGGCAACGAGCTAAAAGGCGGATAGCAGCCGTATCTCAGGGTCAAATCTAGTCTAGGCACCAGAACTATTGAGGGAGTTAATTGACAGTTGAGGAAAATTTCTGGACACTCTGGACCGTGTCGAGTTTTTTCTCGGTTTTTTCCTCATGGAAGCAGGAATCAGTGGCTGTGCTTTGACTCTACGGTCACGTGCAAAGAAACTGTCGAGCCCGACCGGCCTGACCATTTGAGTCACGAAACCAAGGACACTTTTATTCGGTGAGTAGCCCTTTGCGAGGGCATCGGATCCGCTGGGATCAATTTTCTGGAGAGAGTCGAGAGTCTCTAGAGACGTCGATCACATTATGATGAAAGTAGACAGGCACGTAGAATTGATGTGGAGCGGAGACCAAATACAGTCATACATTGATGCTGAGCCGGCTCATTTTGACGCGCTCTAGGACGCGTCTTCAGTACCTCTCTGCTCTCTCTAGCACGGAAACTTTCCTCCTTACCCTCAATGAGTCTACAGCAAATCGCTCATGCACTTCAAAGCCACCCAGAGCTTGCCTTGCTGGACTTTCATGGCTTGAATCTGTTCATTCGCTACACATCGCTTGCCAGAGAAAGCATCAAGTTTTCACAAGATGACAGAACAGAATGTCTGGTCTCTCTTCCCCCTCGCATCCTTCGCGTCTTGGCAACTGCACTCGGGGAAAAGGACACACACTTGGTCCAGATTTGCTGGGCTGCTTTTCGTGGGCTGGTGTGGACTCAGTCTCCTGTAACGCCAACGGATGAAGAGATTCTAGGCTATAATGATGCTGCTTTGCCTCATCAGACTTGTTTGTGCTTTTCATTTGATTTTATATCGTTTATTCAGTATCTGGATTAGTCTTCCATCATCTTTATCCTCTAGTACGCTCGTGCCACCATGCATACTGCCCCAACCATCGAACAGACAAGAATATCTTATCCCTTACGGATCCGCTGACTTACAATGCCACCTTA
Organism: Mycena crocata; assembly: GCA_029281795.1. NCBI lineage: Eukaryota > Fungi > Basidiomycota > Agaricomycetes > Agaricales > Mycenaceae > Mycena > Mycena crocata. Next base: position 196,943 of record JARJCP010000107.1, on the reverse strand, counting down.
TTCACACTGAGGCATGGGGCACTTCCGGTTTTGACTTCTTCTCTATACTGCCGGCGTACATAGGCCTATTTTGGGTTTGTATCAATTCTAACGGTACAGCAGGTTGCAACCGCCGATACTATCACAATTATGTTGTGCACAAGGAAACATTGTTGCGCACCTATTATGGCGGCGTCCCTGATGTTGTTCAAGTTGCGCAGCACTTCTTTATTGAAAGCGTGCTTCTGGAGCTCTTTACGTATAACATGGTCTTTGGATGGTGAGTTCAACCAATAAACATCACTGGTTGAACATTTCAAGTTTTTTGGGGAAAAAATTGGTGAAAAGTAGTTTGAGTTTTACACAAATTTTTCACTGAAAAAGTAGGTGAAAAACTTGAAACGTTTCAGAGATTTTCACTTTTAAGGTGAAAAATTCAAAACAAAGTTAGAAAGTGGTGAAAAAGTTTCAAGTTTTTCACCTACTTTTTCAGTGAAAAATTTGTGTAAAACTCAAACTACTTTTCACCAATTTTTTCACCAAAAAACTTGAAATGTTCAACCAGTGCATGTGTCTTGTTTACTCATTCCTATTACTACTCAGGCTGTCGGCCACCAATTGTGCTCGCATCTACAACGAAGCTCTCTCGAGCCCTCAGCCACACATCGTAAACAACAAACTGGCATTCACGGCAGTATATTATGAGACCAAACATCTCACTCCTGATGATTGGAAGTTCAATCGTTTGATTCGTAAATAGGATACAATGAATGGTTTTTTCCTGTACTCGCTTCTTCTGGACAAAGCAGAGCATGACGGTATTCTAATGCTTCCCCACGATGAGGCTTCTCAGAGTGATCGCCTCCAACCAGCCCTCGCTGAAAGGAACAGCACCATGGAGGGCACGGGCCAGGAGTGTTACACCCATGCATGTGACCTTTGCTTCGCTATTGTGGAGAATGCACAGGGACAGCTGAGTCAGTGGTGGCATTATTGATCCACGTGTTATTAACTCTGGCTTCTATCTCAGTGAAAATTCATCCAGCAGCTTGCGACGGTAACACTATCGGTCACCGATCATGCAAAGTCCACGACTGCAAGAACCCCTTACCCTCGCAACATCAGCATTTTTGTGCAGATCATCGACATCTCACAACGAAGTGCTCCGTCGTTGAATGCCCATCCCAAAACTCCCCAGGACATCGAACCTGTGAAGACCCAGAGCATCGGGCACTCGAGACGGCATATTTCAGGCGAGGTGATGCAATGTTCCAGTTGCGATCTTGCCTGAAGAAATCTGGAGTCGCTGTTCCTGACGACTCTGTGCCATTGGATGCAGTGGAAGAGGACCACGAGGTCATTTTCGAGATCAGACCGAAGGGTCCAGTTGAAGTGGATGACGAAGCCTGTGATGGCAAACCTGAATCTGGTAATCACAAGTTGAGAGCCATTTTTGGAGGCTGACGGACTCATAATGAGCAATTGATCATGCGCACCTGCGGGGTAATCCTCTCGCGGGCCACCCTTTTTGGATCGGAGGCAGTATCTGCTGTCAATGTACGTTATGGTATGCTCCTGCGGATATAACTGACAAATCTCCAGTTATTTGCAAAGGCCACCTTCCCGACCCCTGAATCCACGCCGGAGCTTTTCATCTTTGACAGCAATTGCAAGCTCGACGTCCATCAGCGTGCCATCCACGACAAACATTTCAAAAACACAGGCAAGCCTGTCAATGTGTTTCATTTTACGTGCAAACACAAGGTTACTGACCTTCACTGTCAACGCTACTGCAATCCGGCTGCATTTCCAGAGATGATTGGGCCCGATAGAAAGTGGCGGTTCAACACTTCGATTTGTGAGCAAACAAATGTTTGGTTTGGTGGTTACATCGCAATTGTTCGAGACATGGAGGTAACCGGTACAACTTTTTCCTCGACGAGATGATTAAACACCGCAACCGGTATGTGGTGTCCGAGTTGGAGAGGAAGGGATACGCTCCGTGGACCATTCCGATGGAGGCGATTTTCCCTGCTTCTATGGAGTTATAATAGCGACAAATGACGATACCATTGAGAGTTTCAAATTAAGGAGACGCCAGTTGAACAGAATTGAACTTACCAACAACCGTGAGAAAGTACCATCCTGATCTCGTTGTGACTGTGACGATGTGACAACCATGGATTCACAAGTTGCAGCCAACTAAGTCAGCACTTCAGTGGGACATTTCTCGAAATCTGGCTTGACTCAAGTTCTTGAAACATCAAGAGGCAAATTGTCACCATTTTTTCCAGACGTCCAGAACCTCCATGAATATATATAAATCGACGGTGTTGCATTCTACAAGTGGCTGTGTCTGGAAAAAATGGTGACAATTTGCCTCTTGATGTTTTAAGAACTTTAGTCAAGCCAGATCAAGGATTTCCGGTGCTGATTACTTTCACAAGACCAATAAAGTTTCACAGGTTGAAAGGTGAACAAAATATTCAAGAAACGCAAGTGATTTACTGCATCGCACAAATGGTGGCTCAAACAAAATTGATTAAGGAGAGTATGTTCAAATGGGAAGTAGGCTAGAAAAGACCAAGTGCCTTGCACACTGGTCCGCAAATATGTGAAACCACAAACTCGTTGATTCCATCAGATCCATCGCAGTCTAGGGCTTCACGACCAGATGGACTTGGCATCACAGTTACTAAAAATTCAAGTGAGGTTAGCACAGACCAACAGATATGACCTCCCACTCACACCATGTGCGTACGAGAATCATAGATTTTGTAGCCGGATGTGGTTTGGACACCTGCAGAACGAAATCAGCAAGAGCTACAGGACATCCAAGTATATGATATCATGCCTTGGAAAGCAACATAGACGCTCCGGTGATTGGTGTTTTCGTACATGAAATGTGAGAATGCAGTCAATACATGATGGGCATCTCGCAATGTTGTTTCTCGAGATCGTTGAGAGAAAAGTGTACACCGAACTCCCAAGGTTGAGCAATGAACATTTTCTTGCCAGAGAACAAGAACATAGGCAAGATATCAACACCTTAGAAAAATAATTCAAATAGGAATTAACCGGAATTAAATGATTACACACCAGCCAAATCCACATTAAAGGTAGCCGCTCTGTCTTGGAAGAGCAGATACTGAAAGTGACATTCAGCAAGGCAGGCGCCTTCAGCCCAGATAGCTATTTCGCGGGATCCATAAGGGGTAATATTGGTTGAAATGTTCAGTCTCTTGAGCGCAACGAGAATGAAGTCCTCGGTAGAAGTTGAGTAGTTTCCCTACAAATAAATGAGAACTATAGCTGACACAAAAGGCAGAATATTACTCACCATATGGACGTTCATTTTATGCCCTTGTTCATAATCATTGGCAACCAATACATCCATCTCAAGGATGGGGTCGGTACGGCTCAGAGATCCGGACTGGAGACGACCCTCAGAGGCATAACTATATACCTCCTTCTTCATGGTCAGAATATTATACTCCAGCTCCTTGTCATCATCGGAAATGTCTATGACTATGGGCTCTGCATATATAAATGAATAATTCTGGAACCACTGGAAAAAGCACATACTTTTGCGTTCCTCTTCAACAATCTTAACAACATCGCTCCATTTACCAGTGGCTGTTTTGATCATGTCCAGCTTGAGCGCATCGTCATATATTTTGAGATGTTTATAGACAGTCTGAGATTTGAAAGCACATTTGGGAAAGGCTTTTTGAAACGCATCCTCGAGAGCAGCCTGGCTAGTCTGTGTCCTAAGGGAACGAACAGAGGATAACCCCGATATCATGTCAGATGCATTTGTGAGAGGGAAACGAAGGGGGGAAATGCAGCGCTTAGCAGCCCCTGGTATATCCTCGTCAGAGCCAGAAGTCACAATGGACTTCTGGGATGGCTCAGACGATGAGTGGCGTGAAGAAAGCGGTGAATCAGAGCCTTAAGAATGGTTATTAATAGATAATTGCTAGGAAAAGACAAGCTTCGCACCTGACAATGCAAGCAGACGTCTTGTTTTCACAAGCGTAGACACATCCGATTGCTCAACGAGCAGACGCGAAATCTCCTCGTCCATGCCAAGGCACCCCTCATCCGAAACGTCAATGGAACGAAGAAGAATGCGGGCGTTACGGGCAGTGGCAATAGCAACACGGGCATCTCTGACACACCAAGTCATGCTCTCGGGCAACTCCAGGAAAGAAATAAATCCCCCATCCAGTGCCGAAGCGAGAACTCAATGCTCAGATGGAACAAAACTACTGCATGTATTATTGACCAGTGTGTACTTCTTGGGCAGCTCAGGCTGCTCCACCTGTCAGAAGCGTCAAGAATTTCTCTCGCCCTAAAATCAGAACTGACTGACCTTTGCCCACACGACAACATAAACACTATTGTCGCTGAACTCCTTCAGTTTAACAGTTGCTCCAAGTCTGGTGTTGGCATCGAGTACATGGCGGTGGCGGGACAGGTAGCCGCGAGCATAATTCTCACTAAGAGGGCGGGCAAAGCTTCGGGTTGCCGAAGACGGCTCCTGGGAAGACAACGCGGAAGTAGAAGCAGTGGTCATTCCAAGTGTTGGGCCACCTTTAATGTCCTAATTAGAACAGCCTGATATAATCTCAAATAGAATGACTCACTTGTGCTGCTTGATGTGACAGTTGCAGCGCCTGGAGAAGGAGTTAACAAGTGAGGACGTTCCGAAAAGAAAATCCTCACTTCTGCTACCAGACTGGACTTGCGAAAGAGGCATGTCTCGAGTTGTTACTCGATGTCCTTGGGTTCGGCAGCCACCGAGGCCTTTGCAGCACACAGAGCAGCGCGGGGGTACATGGCAACACTCCCGATTAGCACGATGCCGCTGTTTCGATGCTGTGAAGCAATTATCCTCGGGGCAGAGGAGCGGAGTGCCAGTCTCCTTCGACAAGGTTTTGATGGCAAACCTCATCTGAACATCCTCCGGGATGGCCTGGATATCGGTGGGAAAATTGTGCCAAAAGAACCATTCACACTTTGGACACTTGGGTATGTAGATAATCAGCAAGGGGATATACCAGTGAAAATAAGACGTACCTTTTGGAACCAGCGAGCCCAATTAGTAATGATGTTGCCATTGAGGCTCTGGGCAAGTTCAAGCAAATTTGCCCCACAATTCTGACAGTCGTGAACCGCGGTGTGAGGTCGAGGATTCAGTGCCAGTGCAGCTGCGGAACCATTGTCGGCGCTCATTATAGTTGATTGAGAAGATGGAAAGAGTGGAGCTTGGTAGGTAGTAGACACAGAGAACAGGAAGAATGGAATGAATATTTTCAGTGGATTGAAGGCTGCTTTTATATATTCATTTTAGTTTTAGAGACGCACTAATATGACGACCATGAAATGGCTGGCCGTCATTGCACAACGTCAGTGGGCCCGCAAAATGTAACCGAGTTTCATTGCTCTGCATCAGTGTGTCGGGAAAGCCAACAGGTGCATTTGTATACTGGCATGTAGCGTAATTTATTGTGATTGGGGAACAATATTATATGTACCAACCAATCTTGCTGAAGTTTTAACCAGCAAGAAAGAGGATGGTACAGAGCCTCTGGCCTTTCAGACGATGTATTCGGTATATTGATGTGTACTTACATCACAAAGGTACGCGGGCATGGGGCGCACACCACATCGAGTCGGCAGTCAAGATGATGCGTCATTTTTGGAGCCGGGCGGTGAGTGGCCCCAATTTGGAGCTGAGCTAAGGTGCAAACCAGTGACGACATTGAGCCGGACGGAAGGAAGTATCAAGCGGCATCAAATTCTACGCGAGTTCGGGCGGGCCCGGAAGTGTCCACCCGACATCATTTTCTACGTGATTCCCTGGAGACCAGTCCACCCCAGCGGGTTCGATCTCCTGCCCTTTGCGGATGTCACACACCCCATCTCTCATCTTCACCCAAAAAAAAATGGCCCCAGCCCAAGCAGAACCTTACTTTATAGACAAATCCTGCCGCGCGTCCATCGCGATATATAGCTGTTGCAACGTGTCTCCAGATCAAGTTTGACGCCGCTCATGCTAGAGTCGATTTGGGAAAGAAAGGAGTTGATTTCATGGTGGCGATCCCTCGTTTCCAATTAAGTGGCTCGGATGTACAGTTATCCCAGACCCCAATCCACTCATCAACAAGGCCGTCGCTGATGGCGTGTTCGTTCACTTCACCATTCGAGACCCAGTCCTCTTACACTCTGTCCTCGATCAAGTGTTCACGATGGCAAAACCGAGCGACGGACAACCTCATGGGCGCTACGGCAGCAACAAAAGCGGCGAGGGCAAGAAGATTGTGATAGAATCTTCATCACCTAATATCGCCAAGCCGTTCCTCGCTAGCACCTTCGTAACACCATCATCGGTGCTTTTCTCTTGGTGTCAGAAACTAGTCTGTGGTTTTTGCTTCCCACAATTCACTATTTGAAACGCCTTTCGTGTAGTCTTGGCGATTGGGGCGCGCAATTTGGTGAGTTTTTGTTTTTCAACTTCGTCGCCAGCTGACTGGTTTAGGGTTGTTGGCGGTTGGATTCAAGAGATACAGATCCGAGGCAGCGCTGGCTGAAAACGCAACAATGCACGTCTTCAATGTCTACGTCAAAATCAGTGCATATAAAGAAGCAGACACCGCCTCTGGTTCGAATGTAACATTGGGTGAAGCGAAGAAAGTATTCAAGGCAATAGAAGACGGTATGAATTTTCTTAGAATCGATACCTCCGCTGAATTGCACTTAAAAAGAACACAGGTGACCCCAAAGCTCTCGCACTCTGGACCCCCTTCCATGACCTCTTCATTGACACCTACAAAAGAGTGTATTCTAGACTCAATGTTGAATTTGACGACTATATCGGCGAGTCACTCGTCACCAACGAGAATATCGATAGTGTCATGCGGGATCTGCGAAACAAGGGCTTCCTCGCAGAAAAGCATATGTGGGAAAGTCAGCACGGACGTGACTATAAATTGCCACCGCCTACCGACGAGGAAGGAAAACCTCTTCGGGACGAAAATCCGGCCTGGGCAGTCGATCTGCACAGGTTCAAACTGGACAAGCCCGTTGTTCAAAAGCCAGGTAAGTTCCTTTGCTAGGGTCCATGCTCAAGCCTGAAATCTTCTCTAGATGGCACTAGTATATAAGTACACTGTGCGAGACATCGCAGGCGCCATTCAGCGATTCGAGAGATACAACTTCAATAAAATGATTTATGTTGTTGAAGATCAGCAAGATCTGCATTGTAAGCCGCGAAGTCAACTCAGACTCGGAGTTGAATCAATGCCCTTTAGCAGACGCCCAGTTGTTCAAGATATTAGACCTTCTTGGCGCGCCCTTCGCTGATCGTTTAGAGCACATCAATTTTGGCAAGGTCAAAGGAATGAGCACTCGTAAAGGTGATGTCAAAACTTTCAGTTCCTAGATTTCAGATCAGCGAGGTTGCGCAGAAGCCATTGCAGCCATTTGATGGCTTTTCAGCAGTGCACAGAAATGGTAGGTGGGTGGTGTGGAGCCATATGAAGCTATTGACATCACATTTTCTCCATGGAGCCATTCGCTTGCACACTGCTAAAAAGCCACAAGATGGCTCCAATGGCTGTTGCATAAGGCCTCTATTTTTCACTTTGAAGTTTTCAGATTTTTCACTCCAAGGTTTTGAACTTTTCACAACAAAGATTTCAAATTTTTCACCTTCAAGTTTTTGAATTTTTCACCATCTTTATGGGCAGAATTTTTTTATTAAATCTGAAACATTACTGTTGAAAATGTTTTGAAAGAAATTAACATCTTTTTTTGAAGTTTTTCACCATCATTCTCACTGCAAAAAGTGGTAAGAAACTTTTGAATTTTTCACCCACCTTTGGGGCCAGAAATATGCTGTGAAATCTGAAAGATTACAGGTGAAAATGTTCTAAAACAAATTATCAATTATGTTTCAAGTTTTTCAGCAACTTCCTGACTGAGAAAAGTGGTATGAAACTTTTGAATTTTTTATCACCTTTTTCAGTGAAAAAAAACTATGTGAAATTTTAAATTTTCTTTTCGGATTTTCTCAGTCAGAAATCCAAAATGTTCATCCAGTGATGGGAAAACTCAACAATGTGGAGGATCCTGAGGCGACGAGTGATCAGGTTGGACAAGGTTAGCATCGCTCTATTTTACCAACAGAGGCAGATGTTCATTTTTCGTTCAGATTCAGGACATGCAAGCTAAAAGGTGAGTACGGTTTTATCAAGTCATAGAACATCAGCACCAACCAAGCACATTTTCAGGATAAACTCTTACACCTTTGACATTATGCGGACGACTTCCTTCGAGGGAGACACTGGGGCCTATCTCCAGTACACCCATTCTCGACTCTGTTCGGTCGAGCGTAAAGTGGCTTTGGAAATATCCCTCTCCAAAGACTCAGCGGATGTCGACACCGACCTACTGGTTGAACCCAAAGCCAGAGATATGGCATACGTCCTAGGGTGTTATCCCGAAGTCGCTCGGATGGCCTTCGAAGTATCCGAACCAAGCACAATCGTTTCTCATTGTTTCAAGTAAATCTTGTGCGTGAAAACATACGCGTTGACGAGAATCACCATACAGGCTCAGCCATGTAATCAGTTCAGCATCGGAGACTCTCATCGTGAAGGGCAAGTGAAGGGTCAGGATGAGCGTATCGCGGGAGCTCGGTTACTTTTATTTGTGTGTGCTCGCTTGGTTTTAGCCAGCGGGATGCGCCTGTTGTCTCTGAATCCCCTAAAGCGCATGTGAACCAGCCTCGGTCTAGTTCCCTAGTCTCCTGCTATCATTGTGTTTTATTAGTATCAGGATTGGACTTTAATTTTGAATTGTTTATGTCGCTTGAGTAGTGAGGTGGATATTTTCGCAGGTAGGTGGGGATGTCTCCGAAGTCCGCCAATTGAGACGGTCCATTCAAACGAATATGGTATATATCGTGATGTTATCCAACCACGGAATCGAGAGAGCATGCTTTATTTCTAATGGCCTTAATAGCCAAGTAAAGATTACAGGCGAGTTTATGCCTTCGGACATATAAAATGGGTACTGTCAGGAGCCACTGAAATGAAAGTAGATACGCAAGTGAGGCGTTAATCCAGAATTGAAGTCCGTGATCCATTACTTAAATTGTCCCTTGAGTTACCAGAAAAAGAGAGGACGTTCGATAGTCATGATCAAACACCTGGAACCACGAAGTCGGGGAAGTCGGGCCAGTTCCCAATTTCGGAGGGATCGCCGCCGATCCGGACCCACGTAGAATGTGAAGGAGTAGGGCCGTCCAGGACAAACAGTTGGTGCCAACCCGGAGGAGACACGAACGCATTCGGCGGCGCCGTCACTGTGCAGGTGGTTCCTGCACAGCTGAACGCCGGGAAGATAGTGCGGGCGCCCATAGCATTGCCGTGTGTAGAGGAAACCGCTATTGATCGACGAGCATTAATTGCCATGTCCCGGTGATTAAAAATATTTGACCCACCTGCGACGAGAGAGACCTTCATCGTTCCAGTATTTCCTTGAGCCAAGTGAACGACAATCGGGTGGCTGCTACCGTAAGCCCAGTCGTTATTGGCAAGCGTGAAAGACGGTTGAGCACGTCCTTCGGTGAGATAAGGAGGGTAGTATGCCTGAATACATGTTAGTCAGCCACAAGAGTTATCAAAGTCATGTTCAGTACCTCGATCCGCATTTCTTCCGGGAAGTTCGGCGTCTGCGGGTCAGATCCTGAAACCATGACACGGGCATCAGGAAGGAGGATGGCCTGAGGTTGTATTTAGAGCGGATCCAGGACAAAGTACGCGAAGTGCAGACCTCAGAGTGGTATAACCGGGCGACAATGGTGGTGTTCAAGATCGAAATTCGCTGGTTGACCGGTTTGGATGGATCGTACAGAAGAGCACCGAGATTGGGATTGGTAGCAAGTCCGAAGCCAGCCAGACCCTGGTGGGCTCCATTCATAATCATGAAGGTGCCATCCGGAAGGGGGGCCATGCATGGCATGACGCGCTGCGATGGCTGTAAAACACATATTTCAATCCCGAATTTCAACCAAAAAAGTGCGTATTTCTCACCATACGTTCCAAGGTCCATTTTGGGTTGGGAGCCTCTGGCGTGATCGAGACACAGTTGTCCAGAGCAATTCCAGCTCCGGGTGCGCTTCCACCGCAGGTCAAGATTGTGACTGGGTCCGTGTACGGCGCGTGTTGAGGGAGCATTACTGCGGCACCTTCCAACGGATACGTGCGACCTCCCTGGACTGAAAACGTGATAAATCGGGTGAAATGCGCCGATGTTTAAGTTGAACTTACAGTTGTTTACCGACGCGGGGAGATTAGGAAGCTGCGCTACGGTGTCAAAAGTATGGGGGTCGAGAATGCGTGCTTCATTGTAGTAGACTTTGGAAGGGTAAGTGAGTCAAGAGGATGATCTGGATCCAGGAGAATAACTGACTGATGAAGATGCGGCCGCTGGGAAGAACGAATACGAAAGGGTACAGGTTATACGGATCCGTACGCTCGAGCCAATCTAGGTCAATGACAGTATCACCGCCCGGTGGCTTAGGCAGGATCTCCAAGTTAGGCTGAGGCGAAGCATTGCTTCCAGTTTCGCCCCCAATGACCAGAACAGAGCCGTTCCCCAGGATGGCGGCAGCTGCTCAGATCATTAGTTCATACATCCGCGGTGGGAGGGCTTTAAGGACATACTTGGATACCACCGTTGCCTTTGTAAAGCGAGCTCATGGAAGTTCTCCTGCCAGTCATTCGTCCCATTGACACCAGCTGACCCGTCTGGGGTATATAGACGAACACCCTTGGTTGAATCGAGAGACCAGCCGCCAACATTCAAAATTCTTCCTCCCTTGTCGGGGAGAATAACGCTTCCGGAGCAGAAGACATCGGACTTGACATGCATTGTTCGCCAAGCCTTACTGAAATCGTGAACGAGACTGAGATCAAGCTCATAAGCCCCAGTCGAGTTGTCGAATCTGCGCTGGTGATAAGACAAGGCTTTTGCGCGTCAGGCTGAGGAGAGATACGGACTCAGAAGTGCCGTCCTTCTCGAGGAACGTGACCTTTCCGTTGATTCCAACCGTGGCGATAAGAGGAACGACCACTCTGAAATAAAGATTCAATTTCCTTTTTCATTGCCAGCATGAGGGAATGAACTCACCCAGGAACTGGATACGAGAATACGAGATTAGAGTAAGTTTTGAAGAAGCGGATCAATGCGTACCGAGGAACTACGAGCGTGTCAGTTTACCTTTTCGTGGCAGTTCGAAAGGAAAGACATACGTCATAATATCCGATATTCGATGGGGTATTCCACACGTAGGGTGCAGCACCAGTCCAAACGTAGTACTGAATTCGGTTCCCAGCTCCGCACAAGTGCAGTGGGTCACCAGGGCACGGAAGGTTGCAGTCACTCTCCGGCGCAAATTCAACGCCCGCTGCTTTGACATCGGAGACATCACCACAGTCTATCGTTATTAATAAGCTACGATTCTTCAGTGCAAGACAAGAAAGAACGCACAGCATTCCTCGCCTGTAGAGCAATTTTGTCAGTCGATTGATGGAAACTGGTCAATGAGAAGCGCACCATATTCCATTCCACCAGCGGTGTAACCGAACGCTGCACATTGACTGAGACAGGTTGTAGCAGAATTATTGGTAGGGTAAATATTTTGCCAAGGAATAGCGCGGCCACCGACGGCCTCTTTCAAGCAGCCTTGGTAGGCCCACGAGCCCGAGGTGTTCTGGGCTACCGGGACAGGCAGAATGGTGACATTCTTGCTCGTCGAGTAGACAGACATCCGGTTTCCAGCCCCGCACTGTCAGATGGATGTGATGAGCTTCAAATGCGACTATATTTTAGAAAGACATACAGCTTCACTGTTGCATGCGTTCTGTTAACATGAAACAATAGATAGTATCTGACAGACGTACGTTGTGTTGCCGCCACATCCCATGTTGCAATCGGACTCTGGGGCGGCTGTCGCACCAGCGATCAGTTGGTTCCCACAGACTGTAAATAAAAATAGACGATCAGTGTATGCGGCCTGGGAAAGGACACGACTTACAGCACTGGACCTAAGTAAAAAGGACATAATTAGTTCCAGCTCAAGGCGATCAGATAAATCGACCGACCCCAAATTCTGCAGCGGCAACAGTGAAATTTTGGCCTCGGCAGGTGTTCACACAGGACTCCATGGTCAACTTCGTGCTGTCTGGCTGCTGGTTGGCGAGGATTCTGCCGTGCGCGTTGTCCACGAAACAGCCGGCATATGTCCATGGCGCCGGCAGATTCGTGACGGGGAACAGGGTCGTGGGTGCACCTCCACCTCCGCCTCCACCCCCGCCTCCACCGCCAACGGGTCCCGTGGGCCTGTCGGACCCGGTGTAGTTGTACATGGAAAGCCTATTCGGTCCACCGCATCTAAGGGCACTGATCAGCCTTTGCCTAAGGAGTCAATCGGATTCGACGAACAGCTCGTTGCTACTTCCAGCACAGAGCATATTGCAATCCGTCGTTGGGGTCTTGGCCGCACCAGCGTTTATGGTTGTTCCACAATCTGGCCAGAATGAGAATACGTTCAGCGGGAGGAGTTTGTTTGTATTTACAGCATTCGTCCGCGTATTCAGATCCTGAGAGTAAGATGAGATCCGAATGATGTACAGGACTAGGTTTAACTGACCAGAGAAAGGATATCCAGCAGTGAAACACGCCGCGGTGCAGCCTTCGAGGGAGAAGGGGCTTGCCACAGCAATCCCATTCGGCAGCGAACGAACGCCATTTACATTATCGCTGGAGGGAATTGAGGATTTCAAGGTGAAACAACTCGTGGGAAAATTAAATGACCGACCTATAGCAGCCGAGGGACGCCCAATTGCCGATTTTAGCTGGCATGCTGGGCGGCGGGGGAGGCGCCCTTCCGCTAGTGAATACATTAAGTCGATTACCGGCCCCACACGTTTCCGCGGCATTTCCGGTACAGGCCATGTTACAATCTGCCAGCGGAGCAGTAGTAGCTGCGTTCTCGATGAAATTGTCGCAGTCTTGCCAGAAAATGCGCGTCAATTCAATTTATAAAATTTCGGGAAAAACGACGCACAGCATTCTTGCTGAAAGGTCGAAAAAAATGGATCAGTGATAGTGGACTTGATGGATGACACGAATACAACGCACCCCGAATTCAACTCCAGCCAAAATGAAGTTCTTGCCGTCGCAGAAGGCAATGCAACTCTGATAAGGGAGATTGAATATCCGCAAGGACCGGGGGAACGTAATGAGCGACAAACCTCGACGGTCATCCCGGTCGTATTGGTAAAACTTGCACCACCGAGGCTGCGTCCTGCAGCTTGGCCATCGGTGTAGCATCCTTTAGAAGTCCAGTTGCCGGGCAGCAATGTCGGGACGGATTGGCGACGCGAGTGAGCGGAACGAATGTGGTTGCTGGAAGCAAAGCATGACTATGGCAAAGATTAGTGGTGGTCGAGAAGTGTAGATCATTAAGACCAACATGAATGACCGAGAGCGCCAACACCCCAACGAAGACACGGGGACGAGCCATCGTGGTTGAGTGTAGAAGGGTGGGCGGTGCGACGTCTCCCTTTATAGGCTGGCAGCTATGGTGCTGAGATCTGTCCTCCGATGTCCGAGTGCCTCCCGCCCAGACTTCCGTAAGGAAAGATCTCACTTTCATGCGAGGCCAAAATTTCATCCAGGGGAAAGTGCCTTGCTGATTACGTCAAGACTCCGATCAGCGGCGAGACCGATGGATGTAGTGCCCCACGCGCTGGGCATGAACACTGCGGCTTTGAACATAAGGATGCCCCTGCTTGAGGGCAATCATCTCTCCGGAACCATCGCACTGTTGCAAGATGAGGTAATGACGGGACCTGTCAGAATAGCGCACGCAGTCCACCAATCAAGGCTGTTAGCAGACGAACTGTCGATGAGTGGTATTAAAGATCGGCATATGGCGGCTGGGATGATTTGCGATGCGGCGAGGGTCTGCGAGGGTGTTATGCTCTTGTTTGTGCTCGACTAAAAATAGCGACAAAAGCAACCGACGAGTCTCAGTTCGGTCATCATCCACCTGAGGCATCGAGACCATCTATCGAGGCTGAAAGATAACTCTGATGGCGAGGAACACGGAACGCGGACAGTTTGAAGACAGTCGGGAAACGGTAATTTGACAGACGGGCGACGCCGGTAACGGTCGGATCCAGATGGGGTTTTGCGGACCGGCTTCCAGTGAATTAATCCTTCAGGTCGCAGAAAGAGTGGGAGGGGTCATAAGTAGGTCTTGAGTGGGGTTTCGGAGCTGTAAACCCTCAGAATAACATCGTTCCAGCTACGATTTGTGAGACTGACACCATTACTGATTCCCGCGCCGCTGCCAGCAAGATGTGCTTTGAATAGGAACGAGCGGACAACGACAATTCCGGATCTCAGGCCAGTTGTGTGAAAGCGGCGACAAGTTAGACAGACATAAATCAGTCCAGCCCCAAGAAGACAGTCAACCGTGATCGCGTGCACCCAGGAAAAGCCGAGCCATGGGTTTAACGTTAGGCGCTGTTGAGGCGCTGGAATTTCTGCCAACGAAAATTGGATCACCCTAGGGATGACGATATCTTTTGGCGAAGAGGTTTCATGGCAGTCCTCGCATAAGTCCAAATTTCTCTTCAGCGTTGAACAGGAGTACCTATGAGTGAGAGGTTACTTCATTTCTCCCTTCCACCGTCGGGACGGGCCTTCCACCGAGATCGCGGAGGCCAAATCTAGAAAGTCTGGGTGCTGTCGCCAGCAGCTCTTGTTACCTCTTGCCAGCTGGAGGCGGGGGCCAGATCCTAGAAATCTTGTCAGATGCGCTCACACGGCAACTAGACTGATTCGCTCCCGCGAGGCGTGGAGTTAGCGGGTTGGTAACGGCAGGTAACGGCGGTAGGGATTCCATGAAGCAAAGACGAAAAAGAGGTAACAAAAAGGCTGTGCAGTCACACTCATCAACATATCATGTGCAGCTGTGACATACGCGTGCTGACGCGCCTAAATCCAATCCCCCAACCACCAAATTTGAGACACGGTGGGGTTTCATGACTGACCAACGCAGGTTTTCTGGCTGTGCGGGATCAATCAGAAAAAGTCTTGTGTCGATGACCTTCCTAAACACGGGGCCTATGAATGTTGTATGAATGTTGAAATGAAGTCATCTCGGCGATCCGAGCAGTGTAGGGTGCAAGGTATTTTGTGACGAGGAAGGTTCTATTCCAAAATGTCTTCCATTCCGTGGCATTGGGACATCTCCATCCGGGCTCATCTTGGGTCCGCGTTTCAGCTATATTAGTGTCTCAGCATTTCCTCACATCGTAGCTTGCAGTTGGTGCAGATAGGCTGTAGTGGAATTTCATTCTCGGGGTTGACACTCAGCCGACGTACGAGTCGAAGAGGCCGAGCGGAGTGACTCATCGCACAACCACCCATGATAGTCGCTACTAGTTTTCGCTGCGTGTCCGCCGCCAAACGCATTAGCCTTCATTATGCATTATTCCTTTATGCATTATGCCTTGATATTAACGGCGTATATCAACACATATCCAGATTGAGAAGTTCACGCTGTTCACTTTTATGCTTTATACTGTGGTCCCACCGGACATCCGCGGACCAATGTACAGCACGATCTCTTACGGTTCTTAAGTTCACGCACGCTTCATCATCCCGAATATCGATGATCGAAGTGCCGCACGTCGAGCCGCAAGAGCCAATCCCTGTACACGGTACGGAACGGAAGCCCAAGCAGTATGAACTGATTCCCCGCACTGACTGCATGTATGCACCATTTTAGCGGAAGGTTATCAAGCGGTACAGCCATGATCCCCATCCCACCACCCAGATTTGCTCCGAGGCTGCGAAGAGTGGCTCGACAGCGGAGATAAGATCGGTCTGTAGAGTATTGAATAACGTAGCTCGACCAAATGCGACAACTATGGAAGGGTAAGGCAATTGTTTGTTCAGTACTTACTGAATCAATAGTGCGCAGTACTAATACTTACAGTCAGACGTCGACTGCCATACTGGTTAACTGATCATTCTGGTCGTTCGGTGCACAACGACTCCTCAGAACCTGCGAGTCAGAGAAGCTATACAAATGTTACGAATGATCTGTACGTAGCAAATATTCCCGTTGCTCCAGGTTCAAAGTTTTAGCACTCCAACTTCTCGATGTTTAATAAATCTCGATGAATATTATCTGCTGAAATAGTATTGCACAGTATTCACTTCACACCGCCATATTGGTAAACTAATTTTGCTGGCCCTCGGTGCAAAACATAGCTGCTCAAAGCTCGCGACAGAGCCAGAGAAGCAAGGTAGCAAATATTCACCATGCTCAAGCCTCAAAGTTTTAGCGCTTCAACCTGAGTTTGATAAATTTCGAGCAGCTTTTGAATGTACGTGCGGTAGTAAGGTAAGATGTTGAGCTCATGCATAGCAGTACCCGGTGAAGTAAACAGACAGTTGCTACTTGCAGAACTCAGGACTCATCTCCCGTTAACCAACATTCAGCTCTGCGCAGACAAAGGCAATTACGGGCGTAGTTCTTCGTTCAACTTGTCCTTAAGATTATGTGGTTGCATTGCAAGTTGATTAGGGGCAGACAACGTTAACCGCGTAATAAAATCGACCTCGCAGTCAACTCCCAGTACTAAAAGTAAGCACAAAATGACCTGGATTCGAAGCTTCTGGCCCTGAAGTGGTGGATCACTTCACTTAGCCTCTATGCTAGACGGGAATGGTTTCGGTCCTCTCCCACGAATAGGATTCGCATGAAGTATGAGAAGCTTTTGAGCATCACAAAAAGGGTGCGCACTGCCACCCCGAACTGATGGGGAACTGATGCGCCATCTCGAATCGCATCAGTTGCAGTGCAATCGATTGATGGCGAACGCAGCGGACGCCGACAAGACGCCGAAGCCGTTCAAGAAATAATCTTTCTAGGTTGAATGTACGTACTGAATATCTTCAACGGGAGAGAGTGAGACCGGTGTACACTGCATTTCGTACCTGGACATTATGATTGAATACGAAAGTGCAGGAAGTCACTGATGGCCCTACCAGGCCGGAATCATTGTCGGTACATCTGTCAGTCCGTTCCCTGGCAGATATTTTCGTTCGCGAATGGATGGTGGGTCAAGGAAAGGAGCTACATAGCAATCATGATAGATGTCAGATTGATGGGTGGGAGACCAGCCTGCACAAGAAGTGGGTTCTGCTCGTAGATCGCGGCCGCGAAGAGCGGAAGATACCTGCCCTGCGCCCTGCAAGCCCGCTTTAAATCAGGACCTAAAAATTGTTTGTGATGAGGAACACGTACGATTCGCCGGCCATGTGGAATCCACGTCCTTGGAACTCGCTAGAGTGCGTAAAGAAAATACAGACAAAGGCTGCGACGTCTATCGCCGCCTCCTCCGTGGTGCTCTACCAACACTGAGATTCGCATTTGCCAACGGATAAGAATATAGCACACGCACCACGTACTCCCCGTAATCAGCATAGCTGAAGCCCACCCCGATGGGCTGATCGATGAAGAATATGTTCGCGTTGGAATTCCATGATTCTGAATGGAAAACTGTTTTGTCGGCATTCACCACTCGACAAGGACCTGTTGAGCTGCTGTTAGCATTAGCAGAAATACAAAGTCCCATTTGAACCCAGTTCCATGAATAAACCGAGAGAAGACGAGCACCCGGGGCCTGAGAGAAGGTGAGACGGTGTGGAATTCGGGAACAAGTGTCTAGCTAGCCTCCATTGGTCCAGAAGATAATGTCGTCCTTGTCGGGTTCGCTTCTACTTTCAAAAAAGTAGAAGAAAAGATGGCGGGCTTGGATGTCGACGTAACCGGTGTACGCACTGCACTCCTGAGTTAGCTTCTCGTCTGAGCCATTTGCAGGGTGTTTCGCACCTCACGGTTTCATCGCAGAAGTTGTTCTTTATGCGCACGCCGTACTGACGGAACAATGGATGGCCAAGCGAGGTGAAGTCTCGGAGAGGATATCGAGTGTTCCAGTGGGAGTGAAGGCATTGACGTCGTTGCTACCAGGAGTACTGAAAACTCATGGCCACCCAACGCGCAGAATGAGGCAAAAGCGCTTCATGAACTAATGCTCAGAAAAGGTCTGGTGCTGCCGATAAAAGTTGACGGCAAGGATAACGGAGAGGGGGCAGACATGGGACCGAGCTAGCCAAATTTCCATGAGATATAGCTTACTGCCGTGAGCAGCGATGTTGTTGAGATGCACAGCGATGCACTTCCGCAGTGCAGGGGTAGAAATGGCGATTTCACGCCATTGTGGCAAATGTGCCCGAGAAATAACGGGGATGCAGGATTGAAGGAGTTGCGTCGTCGGGATTTATGCTGTTGTGGAAGATTTCGGAAACAATTTCGTTGGGCAAGGTGAGGATGGGATAGACAATGGCCGCCGTATCGAGATGTGTTTGCAGGGACTGCTGTTCAAGCTTGAGATCATTGAGCAACTTTTCGAGAGTCCTTGGGTTACTCACCTCCTGTGTCTGGGCCGACTCTTAGGAGTAGCCCGCGTCGACTTTGAGTCAGATTGCAGTAGCGTTCAGTCGGTATCCGATCGACTGTGTAGTGTGGTCTTGCCACCTTGGCCGTCTTGGAGTCAAGCCGGCGGCGAGAACGGACATGGCTGTTTGCCCTTGCTTGCCCTTGTAGTTGTCTATGCCAAAAATCAGAATCTGATCCGATGACACAATCTCATTCATCATGCACACCGATATTCTCGAATTTCGCGGGGTGCGAGCATGGCTCCAGGATCCCGACGGTCAACGATTACCTCTTTCTGTACCCCCTGTCATCCATGGCAACCAGATTACAGCCTCGATCGCCCTCGCCATTCACGCTAAGAAGGTAGGACATCTGAATCGCCCACGATCCGAGCGGTGGTACTGAACGTCTATACTTTTGCAGAAGTTCCATCTTTCTTGGTGCACGGCACCCGGGACACCGTCTCTAAACGCCTGGTGTCAGGTCTTCCGATCTTCTCGTCACGGCGAAACCACTCGCGCGACGAATCATTACATGTCCTCGGAGGATATTGAGACACAGTCCGGGTCAACGAGGAGGCAACTCGAACTTCCTCTTCCACGACATGCGTGGCTTTCCACGCCATACTGGCCTGATGGTAACCGCCAATATAGAGCACACAAAGGTTCCATTTCCCTCGAGATCCGGCGCCTCTGCAAACCACCCCATGAAAGGGAGTATCAGGATGTGGATAAACCTGGGACTGTAATATACGAAGCCGACCTGGATATTCCTGATGACGACGCATCAAAAGACCCCTTCGTCGTCTTTCGCTTTGATTTCAAACCCGGGCCTGTTGGTGAAGGTGTGTTCGATTCTTGATCATGATGCCCAGATTCGTATGCTTAGTTTTTCTATTCCAGATCGATCATCCGGCGCGCTTGAGAGCAGTAATGTTGGACGAATTCCCAGTACCTCCGGGACTCAGCTTACAAATCCCTTTAGGTCGGTGCGGGAACTTCATCTCATGGAAAAAGGCAACTGGAGGAGTCGGACTCAGGGGAGGACATAATCCCGAGAAAAAAGGTTCGAAAACCAACTTGCGATCAAGTTTTGAAAAAACTTGTAGGGAAGTTCAAACATGGTCATACTGTTTCCACTGAGCTCCCTTTTCGGTTTCTAGGACTCGAGGCGTCGATACATAAAAGAACTTCGGAAGGTGCGTTCGTCGATTTGTGTGCTTGATGTTTTTCGGTATTGAACTTGCTACTGTACTCGCAGACGAATCAGCTAAAGCATGGGGAACTCGAGAAGTTGGTCGAGCAAGCCGCGGAAGAAACGAATGAGCTTGAAAGGCAAATAGATACTGAGCAGAAAGAGGCGGAAAGGATTGAGGTACGCACAGCCCGATTCCGATTCGGGATACTTTATACTTCGCTAACGGAAAACGCGATGATTTTATAGAGGGATACCAAGAGAGTGAAAGCAGCGTTGCAGGACGAAGATGAGAGCGATGACAACTGAGTTGAATGCTGATATCACTTGCTAGGTCGACTTGAAATTCAAATGCTTCGTTCGATGTTGAAATACATTGTTTGGAAATTGTACCCACACTGCTATGTCAATTCTCTGGTACCTCCTGGGGCCCTACTGATCACGGTGCATGCGTTAAAATATGTAGCTTCAGGTTAGTGCCAATGCTGCTGAATTCATCTGAGAATGTCATGCCACTGATATATATCGATATGTGGTGAAGAAAATCGAAAGTACCAGGATTCCGTCCACCGGATCCGGCGGCAATATCCTGCAGGATATCAGTCTCCCTTCACAGGCAGTTCGGTCGTCTTTAAGGTGTAACTTCTTTTTTTTTCTCAGGGGGCTACCATTTTCCTGAACAATTCTGAACAAGTTCTGACAGATCTGCGTCGTATCCGCCAAGAATCGACAATTCCTGTCACAAGCCTACGCTGAACCCCCAAGGTCGTTATACGCCTGCGACGATGTCCGTTCTGCACGTAAACATGTATCTGGTCAAAGTAGCATTCGACGAAGAATGGAAGAGCTGAAATAATATCGATGTACTTGAATCGCTCGTGTGCGAGTCGACAGATAAAAAGTATTGCAGGTTTCGCTGGCCGTTAGCCTCCAGAGAATTTCTGTGAAATGGCGACATAAACGTTGTCATCTTGAAAGAACATACGTTAATCTTCATCAGCCCGTCCGCAAGAAGATTATAGACTTCTTTTCCGATGTAAGCCATATCTCCGAGATGCCCGGAAATTTTCAACCAAGCCTATGCAAGTCAAAAATAACAACACTTTCGGTCAGTAGTCTTGAAGAGCCCCCGTAAAGAATTCCAGATATTCCTGAAGGTGTGTCGCCGTCCCTCAAGTGACCGAGGCTCTTAGACGTGTTTGGCAACCCTGAGGGAATTCAGATATCTTGAAAAATGTGCTCGTAACCTGCATGTGGATTTTTTTTCGTAAAGGGGCTCAACTTCCTTCATCATGAACGAAAACCTGTGGAATATAATCTATCGTTCGGGTATATACGGCTCGCGCAGGATATTGCCACCGCGGCGTTCCGGCGGACAAATCCTCCGCACATTCATCCTTCTCATGCGGTGAAGAGGCAACCACCGATCAAATGAAATGAAAAAAAAAAAAGGCCAAGGGCTCACTATTGCGCCCCCCGAGAAGTCAGTCTAATCAGTTCAGTATATGTTTTCATGCTTTAGCAGAACACCCGAGGCGGAAGCTTCAGTCAGTATCGTCATTGACACTGTCAGCAATAATTATCTCTTCAACGGACCTTAAATTGTGCCGTAGTCCCGCATGGAGATGCGCATGGACTCGGAGGTATTGTTGGATTGATTGACGGCCGAGAGCCACGGAGGGAATGTAATTATGTTGAGGGCGCTACTTATGTGAGCGCACTTGAGAATACTAATCCGTCCTTGAGAGGGATTTATGCGAGGACTGACTTCTTGAAAGCTTAAAATGGTCGACAAGGCTGGATGTGGTACGGGCAGAAATGTCATACTTTTTTCCTGTGCATTTATCTCCGCAAGTTGGGTCAGAGTCCGTGCAAGGCGGAGATGCCGAAAGTGGGTGATCTGCCATCAGTCATCGGGCGTGGGAACATGGGCGATTCCAAAACTTCGCGCAGCACGACCATGCTTCTCTCGCTGCGCCCCTCGTCTGCTCCTGGTACACAAGGAAGCTGCGTCCCCTCTGCTTAAAGCCGCAAAATCTCAAAAGTTGCTGTCGTTCCTCGACTCATGTCGGTGTCCGGGCGGAATGGATACGACATATGAACATATTCGTGGTAACCGGGACTGGGACTCCCGAGCAGCCATCGCTACGGGCTGAGAGCGGAGTGTCAACGGGGAAGAACTTGAACCGAGGTACGTGCGGTAGTTGTGCGGTAGGCATGGCTCGTCCGGGTACCTCATACCCGCCACTCGCCGATTTTGCGCATCGAAGAAACTCGTCCCCTCGGGGTATTGCTCGGGGGGTTGGTTGGTGGCGAAAATGGCACCGCGAGCTCGGTGTGCGGTTCGGGGACAAATAATATTTAACTCTAGCGTCGACGACTCAACAGGCAAGCCTAAACTCCTCAGAAGATGGCTTCCGGGTCCACCTCATCTACAAGTGGCTATGTAAGATACAGTAAACTCGGACGCGGCGAAGCTTGCTTCAACTGCAGACGCAGAAAAATGGTATGCTTTGGTGCTTCTACTATATCTAGCAGCTTATCTATGTTTAGAAATGCGATGGAGCCCAACCGATATGTGGTCCGTGCCTCGAAGCACGTAAGCCAGACGATTGCGAGTACACCAACGGACAAAAACGCGCGAGGGCAGAAATTCTGCAGGAGGATATCAGCCGCATCGAGAGCCGCATCTATGAGCTCGAACATCCTCAGCAACAATCCAGAGTTCGGCTTCAGCAACCGTATCGACCTGGTCCTGGGCGTTCGAGTACACTGCGTCCGCCTCGTACGCATTTCCTTTTGCCTTTCGAATAACTTTAACGCCTGCAGCAGAGTGGGCTATCGCAGATGAGCCACCCATGGATGTGGCTGAGAAACTGTGCGACTTGGCTCTTCCGGCCTCTATTTTGTCCTGAATTATCAACAGGATTGATTCATTCCTTCCCTATGCCTCCGAATTCGGCTTTTTCCTCAACACATCGCGTTTTCGTCAGACCGCTTTGATTCAATATCCGATAGGCCACCCCGCGCGCCCCTCCCCTGCCCTCTTAAGCACCGTTTATCTCTGGGGTCTGCGTCTATCGAAGCAATCCCAACTCATTACCCAAGAGCCGCTTTTCTTGTCGCGTGCGTTAAAGCTTATGGGGAAGGGCCTCTCGGGAATCCACCCCCAAAAGATCATGCACACTCTGCAGGCCGAAATCCTTATCGCGTACTATTTCTTCGCGTCTGGCCGATTTTTGGAGGGAAAGTACCACACGGCCGCCGCCGTATCACTGGGTATGAGCAGTAACGTACATCTGGTTCGTTCTGTACACCGGCCCCCTTCCAGCTCCTCGCGACGCTGTTGAGGAGGGAGAGCGCATCTATGCGTGCTGGAGCACGATGGTTCTCGACAAAGCGTGGGCTATAGCACTCAGCGAAAACCCCCATCAAAACCAGGACTGTGTGGTTGATACGCCGTGGCCGCTCGAGTCCGACGACTACGAGAAGGTTCGTTCGTTATTTTTCCTCCGTAAATTATATTCTACTGAATGACGTTCAGGGAGGTCTCAGCCCGACGGCACGATACAGCAGTACCTTCCACAGATTCATCGGTGGTGTTCCAACATCTGATATTGGGATGTCTACGGTCGCTATGTTGTCCAAAGCAACGATACTCTGGCAGCGAGCCGAGCATCTAACGCGCGACTGGAAGCCAGGTACGTATTCCCTTCTCCTAAATTATCTCCTTAAGATGTTACACTATTTCTTACGTCGTGCTCAACAGACATGACAGAGACCGAATCTGCCGCCTTCCAACGGGCATTTACCGCGCTCGACGGACTTATCGATAACTTTCGCGCAGCGCTCGTCCCACCAAATGGCATTACAAATCCGACGCCTGCGATGACGCGCACGCTCGTTGTTGCCCACAGCATCGCGCACACAGCGACGATTCAGCTCCACGGCCTCGGGCCCCTGCGCGCGGACGCCAATTCGAAGACGAAGTGCCTCGATGCGGCGCGGACCGTGCTGAACATCGTCGTCTCGATCCCGTTGCAGCATTTTGCATATATCAACCCGATCATGGGGGTACGCTTGTTCCCTGCGCATGTTTATGATGACAAATCATCCAGTTTCACAGACAGTGTGGCAGGCTGCCTTTAAGATGCTCCTGGAGGAAATTTGCGCCATCCGTGTGCAGCGCAATGGAATCGAGACGGCAGAGCTTACAGCCCTCCTCGCGGAGACGCTAAATGTAGTAGTCTCAAATTTCGCAGGAACTTGCCCGTTGCTCAGTAAGTCGTTCTCGTCGGATGCTTTTTCTCCGAGTTTGACGAATGCCACAGATTATCAAATCACCCAGCTGCGGGAGGCATTTTCGAACATGCAGTCGTAGCCTTGGTGTGCAGGCCAAAATACATAGCGCATGATAGAGATCATATGTGTTCAATTGCACGAAACGATAAGTACACAGAAAACGGAATTCAATCTTGGTGTTGTACAGATAATACTCTTCCACGGCCTGGCTGAAGATAAAATTGTTCAAGATCGATGTGAAAGCTGTTTTGTGCTGCGTTCAGATAAATAAGGTTAGTTCAACACCCCGTGCTTTCCCCTCAGCTCCTCCCAGCCGGGATTGTTAGTTCTGATACCCTTGACTCCGCCGGCATATGTCCCATTGGCGACCAACTTGAAGCTCGGGATTCGAGTATCACTCGTCTCATTACCCAGCGCCCACAGGCTCAGGACAACCGTATTTTCACCGTGATAGTCGAGAATACCCTCATGCACTGGGAACGCGGTCTGCGGGCCGATATTGGCGATACGCTTGCCCATCTGCCACCCATTGACGTAGAGTTGCGCTGCGGGAGGTGTGATGAACATAAGTATGGAATGCAAACCGAAAACACACCTCGGTAGTGACCTACTGCAGAATCGAATATGAAGGATAGAGGAATGTCACAGCCCTTGGGAAGATCCAGCTTGAAGGTAGTACGGAAGAAACCAGCCTAAACAAAGGTATCAGACACTACGGAAATTGACCCATATTTGAGGGACATACACCGGGCTTATCGAGCCCTTGGAAGGGCGTCCTTTTCTCCCACTGCGAATCATCATATCCGGGCAAATGCCATCCTTTTCGCTGTCCATTAAACATCAGCTTTCCTGGGGAAAATGTATTTGGGATTTAGATGCACCTCGCCGTAAAGCCCGCCTTCGTTGTATATTTTTCTGACTGTGTCCGGGTGGTTTTCTCCTCCGTAGTTACCAGCCAACGTCCACTTTGTGAATTGAGCCTTGGCGTCGCGACCGACAAGATAATAGCCCTTCACAGCGGTCAGTGTTGAATTCGTCGACGTCGAACAACGAGGGATATCATGCCTGGAGCCCTCGCGGCTGCTGAAGGTCTCTCGCGCGTCCCCCAGGCGTACAATAAACATCCATACCGGAAAGGTCTCCGCCCATGTGGCTAAAATGAAATGAAACGTCAACAACGTCTAAGGTTGATAATGATCACGCACTCCTGGAGGACGACAACATGGTTCTCTCCCGAAACCAACAAATCATCCGAAATGGGGAAACTATCGTTATTGGTTCTGTTTCGTGTATCGGACGGCCCGAGATAGCGTGTGTTGAGCCACACGGATGCGGCAAAGTTCAACCCGCCAGAGGATGAGATGTTCACCGCCGTAGGCGCTGTGGTGTTGGAATCGTGCGTGAAGGTGCCGCGCCATACAAGATTTCCCGCCTGCGCAGGCTTTGTTCAGCGATCTCTACCCGGTAAAGTGAAAATAACATCACGTACATGGAACCCATACTGATCAGCGTAAAGGATCCACGGCTCGCCGTAGTACGGTGGGAAGACACTCGTGGTGGTGGTTTGATCCGCCGGAATCATTCCATAACCGTCGAAGTCGGGTTGGATCTCGGGGAGGGAATCGCGATAGCGCCAGGAGGCGCTTCCAAGATCGGGCAAGCGAACTGACGGAGTCGAGAAAGGTATCGTGGCGCGCCAGGTTCCTTTCCCCGTTGTCTTCAGATTTTTCACGAGCGCGTTATTCCACTGGAGGGAGGAGAGGACAGAGGGACCCAAGATATCGAGGGTGGTGGTTGCATCGAGGTCGCCCCAGAGAGCGAGATGCGACCCATCGAGACTCGCGTTGCGGACGAGGTACGGGCCGCTGATGAGGAGCGGTGTCGAGGCGCTGACATCAACGTAGTTGGCGAAATTTCCGCCCCCCGCGATAGTTGGCTGCCATAGTTTTGTCGCGGTCTCGTAGTCAGCAATGAGCACGACAATCTGTTTACCGTGTCCGGCAGTGAGGTGGACGGATGAAAGCCCGGAAGCCGGGGAGAAGTTGACGGTGTAGATGCCGTTCTAGAATTGATAATACAAAAGCTGCTGAAATGGGAGGAAGGGGGATAGAATCTTACCTGCAGTTGGCCGTGGACCTCAGTCGGTCCGGTAACATTGATGATTACTGCCCCTTTTAGTTCAAACGCCATCTCATACGGCAGTCCTTCAAAACCGTATACAAACAGCATGTCCGATCCGGCCAGGGTGAGCGAAGTCAGCAAAGTCGCCGTTGAATATTGCAGCCTGCTTGAACCGAAAACCAGGTCGGTCCTATATCAATCTACAATCAACTCGAATAGTCCTGCAAGAAACAAAACAATCGTACGCAATAACAAACGAGTCACGACCCGAGAGGGTGAGATCCCCACCATTCCGTGGTACGATGGCATTGGCCTGACCGATAGCATACCGGAAGGTGAGCGTATCACTTCGCAGCCCATCTATACTACAAAGCACAAGGCGTGGGAATGTCGCGGCAAACAAGCGCAAGCATAACGCGTTTGTTACCGTCGTTGATATCCATTGTTTCTCTGCTCACTGCAAGCTCACTGCCTCCCTCTCGAGCTTGGCTCACCTCCTCCTGAATGCTTGCTCTTCCCTGGAAGCGATCACCATGAACACACCACCTGACACGCCACGCCGACATCAACAACAACGCCGGCAACAAGTGCGTGATGCGCAGGCTGCTCAGACCGTCAACGAAGGCAGTCCCCGTCGACGGCGTCCCCTCATATCAACCACCCACCAGCCGTTGGCGGCTGGCGTTGCGGGACCATCGTCGAATGAGGTCCCCACTCCGTCTGCCGCGGCGCTGAGGCAACGAGCATACCGGGCCCGTAAACGCGCCGAGAGGGAGGAAGAGAACCCTACGCCCGCTCCGTCCGCAGCAGCGCTGAAACAACGAGCGTATAGGGCCCGTAAACGTGCTGAGAAGGAGAATCAACATGCTCAGGAAAACGTCGACCCGCAGTCTGCAGGGCCGTCTGCAGCAGCGTTGCGACAACGAGAATATCGGGCCCGTAAACGCGCTGAAAGGGAGAGTCAGCAGGAGCAACAGAACACTGGCCCACCGTCAAGGATACCTCGAGTCCTCCAGGTGAGTTTTTGTTCTTCCAGTCTGATCAGGTTCTTACTCTGTGCTGTGCAGGAGGCCCGCAACGGAATTTTGACCCCTCCAGCAACGCAACGAGCACCTCTAGGTATAGATATCCTCGCGATCCTGTCATTTTTATCACTGACATTCTTTAGGACGCGTGAATCGGCAACGGCATCCACCTGGACCAGATACGGAGAGGGGACGAGCCAACGGTGTGTTCTAATGGTGTTTTCATTTGAAATGTTCTAATCTCGCACTGTTCGAAGATGGGGCGCTGCCAACGCCACCTCAGACGCGTCCAGTGACACGACAGGCTACCCAACGGCAAAATCGCGAAAACAGTGCGTCATTATTTTTATTTTTAACCCGTTCCTGACGATTTCGCAGCTGCTGATCCACGGACGCCTGCACAACAAGCTCGGCCGGGGAGGGATGAACAACAGCAACCAGAAGGTATGTTTCTACCTGTTTCTATCCAATTCTTTAAACCTCACCGGTCATCCGTAGCTACCCGGGGTCGCCGTCGCCGTACGCAAGCCCGTACGCAAGCCGTAAGAAGGGTATCGCCGGCACCTGAGGTGCGCTTACCCGAAACCGGTGAGGTCGATGTTTGGCTGTATTCTGTGACCATCTGACACCGCGTATAGTTCGGCGACGCCGTGGTCAAGTCCCTAGCCGGCACGCTCTGTTTATGGCAGCGCGTACTGAATACTGGCGCGCTGAGGCGACCAGCGATTCCACTATCCGTCACCCTAAGTTTGGCATGTGCTGTAACCACGGGAAGGTCGTGCTTCCACAGCTTTCTGAACCCCCTCAACAGCTTAAACGTCTGCTGGTAGCCGCCGATACCCAGGCCACGGAGTTCCGTAACCACATTACACAATACAACGCCGCTTTGGCATTTACTTCTCTCGGAGTGAACGACGATAAGGCCATCAACCGGCAAGGTCGCAGTGGGTGGGTTTTCCGTATCCTCGGAAATATCTACCATTTATCAGGCGCTCTTACGGCGCCTGAGGGTACGGCGCCGTCGTACTCGCAACTATATATCTATGATCCTGCTACTGCACTGCAACAACGGATGCACAGGAACATGTTGGAGTTTGACCCCGCTATCCAGTCCCAATGGAGACGCGACGGGTACGCGGTGTTTGGTTGGCGGGGGTCATGTATATATTGGAACCTGTAGGCCGGGCTCTTCAGTCTGAAGAGAACGGTCTACAGGTGCGTAGTATACTTTCCTAATATATATCAGTCTGAAGAGAACGGTCTACAGCTACCTTGAACTCTTGACCTACAACAGAACAGTGATCTTCGACAGGACACCATGCAGGCTCTTCAGGATATGCTTCGGCAATCACATCCGTACACAGAGAAATATCAACAAGCATACGAGATTCTCAGCGAGGAGGATAATGACATACGGGACGCTGAAGTCCATCTTCGTGTGATGCCTGGGCAAGATCGACGCCGGTACAATCTTCCGACTGCAGAGGAGGTGGCGGTAATCCTGCCCGGCGAGGGAGAAGCAGGTAGCGATGGCCGCGACATCATTCTCCGCACTCGCTTGCCAGACCAGGCCCCGCTTTATCGAATTTCTGACCTCCACCCTGCCTATGCTACGTTGTATTATGTCCTGCTTTTCCCACGGGGAGAGCACGGATGGTATCCAGATCTCAGGCTCGAGGAACCGGAGAAAGATAATCCTGGGCGGCTCACTCAGTCACGGTATTACGCATACCGGATATCTCCACGAACCAACGAGTTCTCTGCCATTCTTCGAGGAGGCCGTTTGTTTCAACAATATTTGGTGGATGGATACGCATCCATAGACCAAAATCGACTCAGCTATCTCCGCAACAACCAAGGGAAGCTGCGGGTCTCACTATACAATGGTCTCGAGGACGCCATTTCGAATCAGGATGACAATGTCAACCTCGACGAGCTAGGGAAGCGACATATTCACCCATCCTCCTATATTGGAGGTCCGCGCCACATGCAGCAGAGGTATCTGGACGCTATGGCTATAGCCCGATATTTCCGCAAGGTCGATCTCTTCATCACTGTCACAGCAAATCTGCGATGGGTTGAAGTAACAGCAGAGCTTTTACCGGGACAAACATCTTTTGATCGGCCAGATCTGGTGGCGCGGGTTTTCGAGTTGAAGAAGAAAGACATTATCGACGAGATTCATAAATATGGCATTTTCGGAGAATGTGCTGCATATGTTTACACTACTGAGTTCCAAAAGCGTGGACTACCTCACGCGCACATGCTCATTTTCCTCGAACGGCCATTCAAGCTGCTCAATCCAGAGGTAAGCCGTACCTTGTTTACGTCCAATCATTCTCATTAACAACTGCATTAGGATGTTGATTCAGTAATTTGGGCAAGGTGGCCAGACCCCGAGACCCAACCCTTATTGTTTGAAACCGTGAAAAGCTGCATGGTTCATGGGCCGTGTGGTGTTTTCAATGTCCGCGCACCCTGCATGGAGAACGGCAAGTGCACGAAATATTACCCAAAGCCATTTCAACCGGCTACATCCATGAACGTCGACGGGTACCCTTTGTATCGCAGGGAAGAAGATGGGCGGGCTTACCAAGTGGGGAACCACATGGTCGATAATTCGTGGATTCTGCCGTATTCGCCATACCTGTCGGCTCGCTTCAATTGCCACATCAACGTTGAGTGTGCAGCAACCGTCAAATCAATCAAGTATCCCTTCAAGTATATCAACAAAGGAGGGGATCGTGCGACACTCACTGTGGACCGGGATGAAATCAAGTCATATATAGATGGCCGCTATATCGGTCCGTCTGAAGCAGCCTGGCGCATTTACCATTTTGATATGCACAACCAAATTCCCAACGTAGTCCGGCTGCCTGTTCATCTTCCGGGACAGCATATGGTTACATTTGATCCTGGTGAGGATCCACAGGAGCTTCTTCGGCGTGCAGCAAATGAAATCAGTAAGCTGCAAGGATTCTTTGAAGCGAACCGTGACACGGGATTGCTTGGCGAGGTAGCGCGCAAACAGACCTATCAGGAATTTCCTCAATTTTTCCGCTGGATTTTGAAACCTAAACCACACTGGGGTTTACGAAAGAAGGAATGGGCGCTTGGGCGCATGTATTTTGTTTCACCGACCGCAGGAGAGCGGTTCTACCTTCGAACACTTCTGTCGATTGTTAAAGGACCTCGATCACACGATGATCTATACAAACATCAAGGTACAACGAGTTGCACTTCGGATAATTTGTCCTGGGCTCATTCTTTACCCAGGTATACGTTATCCAACATATAGGCAGGCCTGTCTTGCTCGGGGAATTCTTCAAGATGATGGAGAGTGGCGCCTTTGCCTTGCAGAAGCTGCAGAAATGCAGACTGGAGTACGGTTGCGACATCTGTTTGCAACACTGCTCCTGTTTTGCGACCCAGCTGATCCGCGTCGCTTATGGGAGGAGTTCCGTCTTCACATATGCGATGACTTGGCCCGCAAGCTCCAGCGGATGGGACATCAAAACCCGACCGAAAATGATGTCTGTGATTACGGCCTTTTCCTGTTGGATAAAATCCTGCGAGAGTCGAGCCGCATGCTCAGCGACTTTGAGATGCCGACACCAGAGCATGACTGGAACCTACAAGCAGAGAATCCATTGATTGCTGAGCAGCTGGACTATGATGCTGCTCAGGAACATGCACTTGCAGAGGCTGATGTTCAGAAAATGAACAAGGCGAGCCGACGCTTCGCTCCGGCAGCGGCGACGAACCAAAAAGAAGGGCAGTAACATGATAGATAGCTGAACCACAATTCGAGGGACACTTAAATTGTCACACACGCGAATTTGCAAGACGCTTAACAAATGAAGATATCAGACCGACGAAAGATACAATATTTTAAAAAACACGTACCAGAAACAGATCATGGTTCATAAATATTACTCTACAAATGCTAACGTCCAAATTGCATCAGTGTAAGCGACGGGGATTGAGCACGAGCGCACCTCGAATCCACGGGGTCACAATAAGCACGTTCAAAGCGTGTTGCGGCTTGAAGCAGATGAATAAGAAGAATACAAAGTATCACGAAAATATCGACGTGATAATCTGTGTCAGGGAGCGGAATATTGCGATACCCACATTGGGCGTGCATATACAAAGAAGAACGGCGCCAGAAAGGAACACCCAGGTCCAGAATCATGAACAGGGCAATTTGCAGGGGCGATATTCGACGGGCAGAAAGAAAGCAGAGCGTCCAGAGCGGGGAAATTGATCCACACAGGTTGCAACGTATCATCTTGAATATTTTGCGGGTTATTTGACTGTGTTCAGACAGGATATCAACAGAAAGTGGGATCGGGGACAGGTAAGCGGAAAGGAGATGGGAGGGGGGATCGAAAGAGCATCATGGACCATCAACTATCCTGCAATCTCTTATGGGACACAGAACCACTGCGGGAGCACTGTGGCACAGTCAAAGCTGTAGAAGATGCTGTGAAAATTGCTTGAACACGGGATGCCAGTGTGATGACTTCCTAATTGGGTTCCATTTACAGCTTTCCGCTGCCAAGTCCTCCGGAATGTAGCGAACATAGACCCCGTGGAATTGACTGAGGCAGAGGGAGTGGGAGTAGGAGAGAAGGATGGACATGGGGATAGTCCAGATTGGTCAGCGGTCCGAATAGCTGTTGAACGGCTGTTGAAATGTAGCACATTCACAGCCTTTCACCGAGGTTAACACAGCAAAAAAAGCGCCAACAGTGGGAACAGAACCAACGGATGGGGATCTGCTGCTGTTCAGCGAGGACAGGAAGAGAGAAGTGTGCATGGAGATAGCGTGGAAGCACTGCAGTACAAACAGGCCCCAACGAACGAGCCAGTAAATCTTAAGAGAACGAATAATGTGCAGCAGCGCGATGCGTTTGATCGCATCGTTGAATCCGTGGAAGAGAAACTTGGCAAGCGGTTTTTCCTCAGCGGTGCCGGTGGGACCGGAAAGACCTTTGTGTACAACGCGATTGCTCACCATCTGCGCGGGGAATCAAAGATAGTTCTATGTGTCGCATCATCGGGAATTTCGGCTCTGCTTCTCCGCGGTGGACGAACTGCGCATTCAATGTTCAAAATCCCCATTGATGGTTTAACAGAGGAGTCGCTGTGTTCTATTTCAAAGGAGAGCCAGCGTGCTGCATTAATCCGAGTTTCTGATCTCACTATCTGGGACGAAGCAATGATGCATAATCGGCTTTGCCACGAAGCAGTTGATCGAACGTTCCGAGATATCTGCGGGGTTGATCGCCCGTATGGTGGAAAGACAGGTTCATGAAGGGCTCGGTCGCGGTGTTTGTTGGTGCCGAAAGGAGTTGCAAAAAATGCACCTAAAAAGGAAAGAGGAAGAAAGAGAAAAGAGGAGAATTCATACTTTCGCCTGTACTTACAGTCCATAGTTGTGCATTCGGTATTTGGTTCACATAAGCTTGGCAAACATGAACTCGCATTGGCATCAATTTCCCATCAATCCGATTATCGATAACACACTGTGGTTTTGCTCTGCTTCTGACCACCATGTCGCAAAATCCACCAAGTTCCCCTGACTATTACTTTGATTCTGTTGAAAGTCCAGATCCACAGCTTTATCCAGAGTCTCCCCCGCACAGTCCTAGTCTCAATCTGCCCTCTGACAGCCTTATCGATGCGGAATCTTGTACTCAAGGTCAAGGTAATTCCTGGTTTGAGAGCTTGAATGAATACATTGCTCAAGCATTGCAGAAGAGTTCAATGTTGCTCCGGATTCACAACCTTCTATTCAATCCAGCCAGCAGCAAATTTGTAGGTCTTCAAATTTCATCAAGTTTCTTGCAATAACTTGATTTTCAGTTCGGAATTTCTCCGCTACTGACAGTGAGGCTCCGAATTGAATTCAAGTGTGAAATATTACATGATTGTTCTCTAGATTTCCCGGAAACTGGCCCATTCAACAATGTTAACTCATTTCCAATCACATTTGTTGACAGTCAAACCGGTACATCAGAAAATGAATTTTTTAATTCACCATCTCATGATCTATGTAGATATTCCGCCAGTCCGACGAGGCCGTCCCCCAAAACCTCAAAATATTGGGCATTCCTCCACCCAAGCAAAAAATTCCGGCAGACCACCTGATCCATCTAGGCATAGACCATACAGTGGTCCAAGTGTATGTATCTTTTGTCTGCTCATAATAATTATTTGTAAGACTTAAAAATTATGCAGGGACTTGTTAAGGAGCCCACAGGAGTTCTTCGTGTGCCCATTTCTTTACAGACTTCGACAGATGGTCCATCACGTCAGAGAACACTTGGAGAGTGGGGCCTTGGAACTGCCCCTATTGCTTCTGCCTCAGCCTCCAAATCTGTATCTGCTTCCCTAGATCCGGTTTTAGCTCCTCCTCCTACAGGTCCAAGGATAGAATATGTTGTTCCTGATGCAGATCCAAACCAAGTAATCGATGTTGACACTGCAGACATCGAAAATCCACTAGGTCTTATGGGTGAAGGTCAAGGGGATGATGACGGTGATTACTACAATGACAATGATGAGGAGCAACCTACAGGAAAGCGGCGTGGACTGCCTCCGTTTATCAAAAATGCATACAATAATTTCAAGAACAAAGCTGACAAGCACTACAAAGATACTGGGACATTTTGGGTATCATCCAAAGCCCCGCTCTTTGTTCTTCTAGGGAAAGAGAAGCCTACTGCAGAGGACATTTACAGTGCAGTTCTTGAACTCTTCTACTGGGACCCTGCCTATTTCGTCGATATATTCTGTCCATCTTGTCACACTAAACTCACGAAGCACGGGTGCACCAGGCCTCGGCGAGTGGTTGGTATGCACAATTGCTTCTACATGGTGGGACGTCGGTACTACTGCTCCAGCTGCAAAAATCCTACCAGTCAAAAGAGGACTGTGACTTTCAATAGCTGGGATCCAAGAATTATGCAGTCCCTTCCCACCTACCTTCGGGATGAATTTCCTGCATATCTCAGTCATCGTGGAGCCATGGCAAAGTCAGTGGTCGAAATGATGCGGACATTTTTTCAATATGGATTTGGCTCAAAGCAGTTCTCCAACAGTCTCCTGGTTCTGCACCGACTGCATTTTGACAAATTGCATGTTCAATACCTAGATGGACTGCAGGCATGGGCAAAAGCCCACCCAGAGAAATCCCAATTAGCAGAACCACTTGTGTTCACAGCATTCAGCAGCTTCGATGACCCCAATAGATACTGCGGATTCGTTCCCAGTAGTTCTTGGTTGAACATGATGTATAATGTATACATTGAAGAGCATGGTGCAGCGATGGACCAACAGGCCGCAATGAAGGACTTTCGTATCGGGGGTTGGATCACACTTATAAGACCACAAAACAGATCATGAAGATTAACGGGGAATCAGTTTTTGCTGCCACACTGACTCTGACAAATCACAATGCTGAAGCTCGTGTGCTTGCCTTTGTAGCAACAAGTTCTCATTCAGAATTTGAATCTGCATTGCAAAAGGTTAAAGAGAACCTTGATCGCTATGGGCACTGCCAACCAGAAGCTATTTTCACAGACAATCCAGCTGCTGATAAGAAATTTCTGGAGCGAGTTTTTCCATCTCTGACAAAGGATGTTGTTCCAGTTGAAAAATATCTGGGCATGGATCCATTTGAACTTCCTGACGATGTAGCCATTCGGACCAGCTGGGATGCTGCTGCTATTGAGAATGAAATTGCAAAGATCATCCATGACCTCAATACCGAGGATCCAAATGATAAACTGGTTGTTGGATTTGATGCAGAATGGAATGTGGACACAACCTCTAATGCTGGCTATCCCACAGCAATTATTCAGATTGCATACAAGAACTGGGTGAATATCTTTCAAATCAGCCACTTCAAAGGCAAACTACCTGCAGCCTTAATTTCTTTTCTTTGCACTGGACAAATTATCAAAGCAGGCCGGGCGGTCCAACAAGACTTAAAGTGTCTTGAGAAGGAGTCTGAATCGGGTCCATTCCAGGGTGGGGAAGATGTTAGTAAACTGGCCAGGGATAAGGGAATTATCAACAATGCTCGGATGAGTCTGGCAGATCTTTGTGCTCATATTCTTGGCAAAAAGCTGGATAAAGACCAGGAAAATATCAGGATCAGCAAAAATTGGGACAAGAAGGAATTGTCTCCCGCCCAGAAAAAATATGCTGCACTTGATGCTTTGGCTTCTCTGTACATATACACTCGTCTTATAAAGACTCAAATTCCAGGGAAAATATCTGGAGATGATCTTCCGGGAACTTTGGTTTCAGTGCAGAACATAGATGGTCAGACAATTGCAGAGGGAATTATTGCACCAAGCGAATCCATTCCAGGTGTACCACAGGTCACCAAAACCCGTGTCCGGCTTACAATCACCAAAGTCTTGGTTCCAGCTGCCCTTGTACCTATGCATGATAAAAAGGCACTCGAAACATTTGGCCCTGTCCCATTTGATATTATATATGTAAGAAACAAGGTCTTCTCACGCATCACAGAACCTTCTGAAACTCCGGCCCAAAGTGGTTCAGATACCACAAGCAGAACCAATGATCTTCCCACTGTTCCGGAATTATCTGAGGAGAAAATCTCGGAATTGTTGAATTTCTTACAAGAGGGATCTGATGAACTACCGGACATTGCTGCAAACTGGATGAATGAAATTGATGGTGCATCCCCCGAGTCTGATTCAAATACACAGAATGCTGATAATGGCGAAGCCGATGATGTTGCATTGGAGGCAGCTCTGGCCCTTTACAATGATCCTGAATTTTCAACTTGGTCTGTGGAAATCCGGAGTCGTGTTATAATGGATATATGGCATGCCATGGCCCGTGTGAAAATTTCTAAAGAGCACGGAATGTGGCGACTGTTTGGCATTGCCTTGCGAGATGCTATCTTCATCCCTAACACAGAAGATAAAGCCCGAATTGAAGCCTACTTGAAGAGCATAGGTTCCTCATGGGATCATCAACTCCGATTTAATGCACGATGGCTTTGGCGTCGTTGCAGGCGGACTGTACCACCTCCAGACAAGCTGTTTGATGCAGTCAATGCAGTTTACCAGTTGTATGGCCCTCAAAAAGACTCAAAGACAAAGCTGCCCTTGTTCAATGCTCAGGCTTGGCACGATGCAAAAAATGTTCTGAAAGCAATTAAGCTCGGGCTTTTGTCAGATCCTCCTGGTGTTCAGCTCTATTATCAAATGTACATTGAGAAAAAAACCAACCTTGCGATATACCGATGTGCTCGGGGAACAAATAATCCAGAAGGGTCTATCCATAAAAATCTCAAAGATCGGATGCCAAAATCTGGGACATCCATTCGTCATGCAGCTGCACGCATCAAGGACTATGTCTTCATTCATAACCTGGTTGTTGGAACTCTCAATCGCAGTGGAAAAATGTATAAAGGTCATTACAACGTAGAGGTCCTGGATCGTCTGCAGATCTCATTGGAATCAGCACGACATTTGGTTCCAAATGCACCAATTATCCGGGGCTAGATCAACGGTGATCTATATGTGCAGGGTGGTGAAACGGTTGGGATTCTGGCACTTCCAGAAATTACCAGGAGTCAAGCAGGCATCCTCCGGTACAATTCATCTCTCGATTCTAAGTACAAGCATGCTTTTCTGGCTGAACGACAAGGGACCAAATATGCTGTGATAACTGTCCATACGATTGAAGAGAAGAAAAAATTTACTGAGATGATGCAAACATTTCCCTCTTTCAACATTCCGAACAAGGTGCCTGACTTCAAAGAGGGTGCTCTCAAATGGAATAGCGAAGCTGATGGAGAGACTATTTTCTACAAGGTATGAACCTTATTTTCTCGTCGTGAGGGAAAGTATATTTACAAAAGAAATTATAGCTTGGAGAACATTTGCGGGCATACCACAGGAAATGGCTACGCAGTGCAAATGAGAAAAGCTCAGTGGCTCAGATACTGCCCAGTGTGAAAGCATTGCAGAAAGAACACCGCAGTGATACTCGAGCCTTGGAGGCTCCATCTGTGCCTCCCATCCTTGTGTCAAATATTTCTGTGATGCCAGTCGCCCAATCAATCGATTCTGTTCAGTCTCATGCTTCACAGCCCAATTATCAGCCACACTTTCGGAGCCTCCCTCATTCCAACTCTGCTCAACGTTTTCAACCAGCCTTTAATTCTGAACAGCCACCTCCCACTACTGGTTATGCTTCAGAATTTCAACTTGGACAGATCAGATTCAGTAACACTTCTGACTACAGCCTGGCCTCATCTTCCACTCTTGTCCATAGTTCAGGGAATGAACTTAACCAAACCAGATTCAGCTTGGATTCTGGGTCAACTATGGTTCAAAATTTGTTGCCAGAGCTTCCAACCTCTGGTCAAATCGACAGCTTGATTGAATTTGCATCCTCTTTTGTTGATGATGAAAGCTCTTTTATAGATTCCAACAACACCATTTCTCAAAGCAACAATTTGTTTACAACCACTAGTGTATCATCTGCTGGTGCTAGCTCCTCACGGAAACGGGAGGGTGATCAAGAGCTGTTTATTGCCGAAGCACCAGTTAAACAACGGCAAAAGCGAGTGCGGATATGCCACAAATGCCGACAGAATGGCTGCAAAGGAGGGAATTCCCGGAAGAACTGCCTAAATCCTTGTGGGGATTGTGGTAGCCTAACCTGTGTTGGAAGAGAGAGTTCCCAACCAGATACAAAATGTGGTGGAATGTGGCCATAACAAGCTCGCCGCAATATTTTTTGAGGTGTGTACATATTTGTGTCCAATTCCATTTCTGTAAGCTGACAACTGGTTGAAATATTGTGTATAGTCAGTGTTGTGTATACATTACATATCTGTATCTATTAAACACTAAATAACTATGAAGTTCTCCATTATTTGGTGAGAATGAACCAAATTGCGGCCAGCTATTAACCACGGGCTTTGCCGGGTCATGCGGAAATGATGTCACTATTTCCTTAACAGGTTAGGATTCAACCCCATCCGGTTAGGCCCAAAGCAGCCTAACTCTTTACGGTTACGCCATGTATGGAAATTTGATCCAACAAACACCCTAACCTAATCTCGGTTCGGCTCGGTCGCGGTGTTTGTTGGTGCCGAAAGGAGTTGCAAAAAATGCACCTAAAAAGGAAAGAGGAAGAAAGAGAAAAGAGGAGAATTCATACTTTCGCCTGTACTTACAGTCCATAGTTGTGCATTCGGTATTTGGTTCACATAAGCTTGGCAAACATGAACTCGCATTGGCATCAATTTCCCATCAATCCGGTTATCGATAACACACTGTGGTTTTGCTCTGCTTCTGACCACCATGTCGCAAAATCCACCAAGTTCCCCTGACTATTACTTTGATTCTGTTGAAAGTCCAGATCCACAGCTTTATCCAGAGTCTCCCCCGCACAGTCCTAGTCTCAATCTGCCCTCTGACAGCCTTATCGATGCGGAATCTTGTACTCAAGGTCAAGGTAATTCCTGGTTTGAGAGCTTGAATGAATACATTGCTCAAGCATTGCAGAAGAGTTCAATGTTGCTCCGGATTCACAACCTTCTATTCAATCCAGCCAGCAGCAAATTTGTAGGTCTTCAAATTTCATCAAGTTTCTTGCAATAACTTGATTTTCAGTTCGGAATTTCTCCGCTACTGACAGTGAGGCTCCGAATTGAATTCAAGTGTGAAATATTACATGATTGTTCTCTAGATTTCCCGGAAACTGGCCCATTCAACAATGTTAACTCATTTCCAATCACATTTGTTGACAGTCAAACCGGTACATCAGAAAATGAATTTTTTAATTCACCATCTCATGATCTATGTAGATATTCCGCCAGTCCGACGAGGCCGTCCCCCAAAACCTCAAAATATTGGGCATTCCTCCACCCAAGCAAAAAATTCCGGCAGACCACCTGATCCATCTAGGCATAGACCATACAGTGGTCCAAGTGTATGTATCTTTTGTCTGCTCATAATAATTATTTGTAAGACTTAAAAATTATGCAGGGACTTGTTAAGGAGCCCACAGGAGTTCTTCGTGTGCCCATTTCTTTACAGACTTCGACAGATGGTCCATCACGTCAGAGAACACTTGGAGAGTGGGGCCTTGGAACTGCCCCTATTGCTTCTGCCTCAGCCTCCAAATCTGTATCTGCTTCCCTAGATCCGGTTTTAGCTCCTCCTCCTACAGGTCCAAGGATAGAATATGTTGTTCCTGATGCAGATCCAAACCAAGTAATCGATGTTGACACTGCAGACATCGAAAATCCACTAGGTCTTATGGGTGAAGGTCAAGGGGATGATGACGGTGATTACTACAATGACAATGATGAGGAGCAACCTACAGGAAAGCGGCGTGGACTGCCTCCGTTTATCAAAAATGCATACAATAATTTCAAGAACAAAGCTGACAAGCACTACAAAGATACTGGGACATTTTGGGTATCATCCAAAGCCCCGCTCTTTGTTCTTCTAGGGAAAGAGAAGCCTACTGCAGAGGACATTTACAGTGCAGTTCTTGAACTCTTCTACTGGGACCCTGCCTATTTCGTCGATATATTCTGTCCATCTTGTCACACTAAACTCACGAAGCACGGGTGCACCAGGCCTCGGCGAGTGGTTGGTATGCACAATTGCTTCTACATGGTGGGACGTCGGTACTACTGCTCCAGCTGCAAAAATCCTACCAGTCAAAAGAGGACTGTGACTTTCAATAGCTGGGATCCAAGAATTATGCAGTCCCTTCCCACCTACCTTCGGGATGAATTTCCTGCATATCTCAGTCATCGTGGAGCCATGGCAAAGTCAGTGGTCGAAATGATGCGGACATTTTTTCAATATGGATTTGGCTCAAAGCAGTTCTCCAACAGTCTCCTGGTTCTGCACCGACTGCATTTTGACAAATTGCATGTTCAATACCTAGATGGACTGCAGGCATGGGCAAAAGCCCACCCAGAGAAATCCCAATTAGCAGAACCACTTGTGTTCACAGCATTCAGCAGCTTCGATGACCCCAATAGATACTGCGGATTCGTTCCCAGTAGTTCTTGGTTGAACATGATGTATAATGTATACATTGAAGAGCATGGTGCAGCGATGGACCAACAGGCCGCAATGAAGGACTTTCGTATCGGGGGGTTGGATCACACTTATAAGACCACAAAACAGATCATGAAGATTAACGGGGAATCAGTTTTTGCTGCCACACTGACTCTGACAAATCACAATGCTGAAGCTCGTGTGCTTGCCTTTGTAGCAACAAGTTCTCATTCAGAATTTGAATCTGCATTGCAAAAGGTTAAAGAGAACCTTGATCGCTATGGGCACTGCCAACCAGAAGCTATTTTCACAGACAATCCAGCTGCTGATAAGAAATTTCTGGAGCGAGTTTTTCCATCTCTGACAAAGGATGTTGTTCCAGTTGAAAAATATCTGGGCATGGATCCATTTGAACTTCCTGACGATGTAGCCATTCGGACCAGCTGGGATGCTGCTGCTATTGAGAATGAAATTGCAAAGATCATCCATGACCTCAATACCGAGGATCCAAATGATAAACTGGTTGTTGGATTTGATGCAGAATGGAATGTGGACACAACCTCTAATGCTGGCTATCCCACAGCAATTATTCAGATTGCATACAAGAACTGGGTGAATATCTTTCA
Organism: Mycena crocata; assembly: GCA_029281795.1. Classification (NCBI taxonomy): domain Eukaryota; kingdom Fungi; phylum Basidiomycota; class Agaricomycetes; order Agaricales; family Mycenaceae; genus Mycena; species Mycena crocata. The sequence continues at coordinate 156,013 of JARJCP010000107.1, read as the reverse complement.
AATCAGCCACTTCAAAGGCAAACTACCTGCAGCCTTAATTTCTTTTCTTTGCACTGGACAAATTATCAAAGCAGGCCGGGCGGTCCAACAAGACTTAAAGTGTCTTGAGAAGGAGTCTGAATCGGGTCCATTCCAGGGTGGGGAAGATGTTAGTAAACTGGCCAGGGATAAGGGAATTATCAACAATGCTCGGATGAGTCTGGCAGATCTTTGTGCTCATATTCTTGGCAAAAAGCTGGATAAAGACCAGGAAAATATCAGGATCAGCAAAAATTGGGACAAGAAGGAATTGTCTCCCGCCCAGAAAAAATATGCTGCACTTGATGCTTTGGCTTCTCTGTACATATACACTCGTCTTATAAAGACTCAAATTCCAGGGAAAATATCTGGAGATGATCTTCCGGGAACTTTGGTTTCAGTGCAGAACATAGATGGTCAGACAATTGCAGAGGGAATTATTGCACCAAGCGAATCCATTCCAGGTGTACCACAGGTCACCAAAACCCGTGTCCGGCTTACAATCACCAAAGTCTTGGTTCCAGCTGCCCTTGTACCTATGCATGATAAAAAGGCACTCGAAACATTTGGCCCTGTCCCATTTGATATTATATATGTAAGAAACAAGGTCTTCTCACGCATCACAGAACCTTCTGAAACTCCGGCCCAAAGTGGTTCAGATACCACAAGCAGAACCAATGATCTTCCCACTGTTCCGGAATTATCTGAGGAGAAAATCTCGGAATTGTTGAATTTCTTACAAGAGGGATCTGATGAACTACCGGACATTGCTGCAAACTGGATGAATGAAATTGATGGTGCATCCCCCGAGTCTGATTCAAATACACAGAATGCTGATAATGGCGAAGCCGATGATGTTGCATTGGAGGCAGCTCTGGCCCTTTACAATGATCCTGAATTTTCAACTTGGTCTGTGGAAATCCGGAGTCGTGTTATAATGGATATATGGCATGCCATGGCCCGTGTGAAAATTTCTAAAGAGCACGGAATGTGGCGACTGTTTGGCATTGCCTTGCGAGATGCTATCTTCATCCCTAACACAGAAGATAAAGCCCGAATTGAAGCCTACTTGAAGAGCATAGGTTCCTCATGGGATCATCAACTCCGATTTAATGCACGATGGCTTTGGCGTCGTTGCAGGCGGACTGTACCACCTCCAGACAAGCTGTTTGATGCAGTCAATGCAGTTTACCAGTTGTATGGCCCTCAAAAAGACTCAAAGACAAAGCTGCCCTTGTTCAATGCTCAGGCTTGGCACGATGCAAAAAATGTTCTGAAAGCAATTAAGCTCGGGCTTTTGTCAGATCCTCCTGGTGTTCAGCTCTATTATCAAATGTACATTGAGAAAAAAACCAACCTTGCGATATACCGATGTGCTCGGGGAACAAATAATCCAGAAGGGTCTATCCATAAAAATCTCAAAGATCGGATGCCAAAATCTGGGACATCCATTCGTCATGCAGCTGCACGCATCAAGGACTATGTCTTCATTCATAACCTGGTTGTTGGAACTCTCAATCGCAGTGGAAAAATGTATAAAGGTCATTACAACGTAGAGGTCCTGGATCGTCTGCAGATCTCATTGGAATCAGCACGACATTTGGTTCCAAATGCACCAATTATCCGGGGCTAGATCAACGGTGATCTATATGTGCAGGGTGGTGAAACGGTTGGGATTCTGGCACTTCCAGAAATTACCAGGAGTCAAGCAGGCATCCTCCGGTACAATTCATCTCTCGATTCTAAGTACAAGCATGCTTTTCTGGCTGAACGACAAGGGACCAAATATGCTGTGATAACTGTCCATACGATTGAAGAGAAGAAAAAATTTACTGAGATGATGCAAACATTTCCCTCTTTCAACATTCCGAACAAGGTGCCTGACTTCAAAGAGGGTGCTCTCAAATGGAATAGCGAAGCTGATGGAGAGACTATTTTCTACAAGGTATGAACCTTATTTTCTCGTCGTGAGGGAAAGTATATTTACAAAAGAAATTATAGCTTGGAGAACATTTGCGGGCATACCACAGGAAATGGCTACGCAGTGCAAATGAGAAAAGCTCAGTGGCTCAGATACTGCCCAGTGTGAAAGCATTGCAGAAAGAACACCGCAGTGATACTCGAGCCTTGGAGGCTCCATCTGTGCCTCCCATCCTTGTGTCAAATATTTCTGTGATGCCAGTCGCCCAATCAATCGATTCTGTTCAGTCTCATGCTTCACAGCCCAATTATCAGCCACACTTTCGGAGCCTCCCTCATTCCAACTCTGCTCAACGTTTTCAACCAGCCTTTAATTCTGAACAGCCACCTCCCACTACTGGTTATGCTTCAGAATTTCAACTTGGACAGATCAGATTCAGTAACACTTCTGACTACAGCCTGGCCTCATCTTCCACTCTTGTCCATAGTTCAGGGAATGAACTTAACCAAACCAGATTCAGCTTGGATTCTGGGTCAACTATGGTTCAAAATTTGTTGCCAGAGCTTCCAACCTCTGGTCAAATCGACAGCTTGATTGAATTTGCATCCTCTTTTGTTGATGATGAAAGCTCTTTTATAGATTCCAACAACACCATTTCTCAAAGCAACAATTTGTTTACAACCACTAGTGTATCATCTGCTGGTGCTAGCTCCTCACGGAAACGGGAGGGTGATCAAGAGCTGTTTATTGCCGAAGCACCAGTTAAACAACGGCAAAAGCGAGTGCGGATATGCCACAAATGCCGACAGAATGGCTGCAAAGGAGGGAATTCCCGGAAGAACTGCCTAAATCCTTGTGGGGATTGTGGTAGCCTAACCTGTGTTGGAAGAGAGAGTTCCCAACCAGATACAAAATGTGGTGGAATGTGGCCATAACAAGCTCGCCGCAATATTTTTTGAGGTGTGTACATATTTGTGTCCAATTCCATTTCTGTAAGCTGACAACTGGTTGAAATATTGTGTATAGTCAGTGTTGTGTATACATTACATATCTGTATCTATTAAACACTAAATAACTATGAAGTTCTCCATTATTTGGTGAGAATGAACCAAATTGCGGCCAGCTATTAACCACGGGCTTTGCCGGGTCATGCGGAAATGATGTCACTATTTCCTTAACAGGTTAGGATTCAACCCCATCCGGTTAGGCCCAAAGCAGCCTAACTCTTTACGGTTACGCCATGTATGGAAATTTGATCCAACAAACACCCTAACCTAATCTCGGTTCGGCTCGGTCGCGGTGTTTGTTGGTGCCGAAAGGAGTTGCAAAAAATGCACCTAAAAAGGAAAGAGGAAGAAAGAGAAAAGAGGAGAATTCATACTTTCGCCTGTACTTACAGTCCATAGTTGTGCATTCGGTATTTGGTTCACATAAGCTTGGCAAACATGAACTCGCATTGGCATCAATTTCCCATCAATCCGGTTATCGATAACACACTGTGGTTTTGCTCTGCTTCTGACCACCATGTCGCAAAATCCACCAAGTTCCCCTGACTATTACTTTGATTCTGTTGAAAGTCCAGATCCACAGCTTTATCCAGAGTCTCCCCCGCACAGTCCTAGTCTCAATCTGCCCTCTGACAGCCTTATCGATGCGGAATCTTGTACTCAAGGTCAAGGTAATTCCTGGTTTGAGAGCTTGAATGAATACATTGCTCAAGCATTGCAGAAGAGTTCAATGTTGCTCCGGATTCACAACCTTCTATTCAATCCAGCCAGCAGCAAATTTGTAGGTCTTCAAATTTCATCAAGTTTCTTGCAATAACTTGATTTTCAGTTCGGAATTTCTCCGCTACTGACAGTGAGGCTCCGAATTGAATTCAAGTGTGAAATATTACATGATTGTTCTCTAGATTTCCCGGAAACTGGCCCATTCAACAATGTTAACTCATTTCCAATCACATTTGTTGACAGTCAAACCGGTACATCAGAAAATGAATTTTTTAATTCACCATCTCATGATCTATGTAGATATTCCGCCAGTCCGACGAGGCCGTCCCCAAAACCTCAAAATATTGGGCATTCCTCCACCCAAGCAAAAAATTCCGGCAGACCACCTGATCCATCTAGGCATAGACCATACAGTGGTCCAAGTGTATGTATCTTTTGTCTGCTCATAATAATTATTTGTAAGACTTAAAAATTATGCAGGGACTTGTTAAGGAGCCCACAGGAGTTCTTCGTGTGCCCATTTCTTTACAGACTTCGACAGATGGTCCATCACGTCAGAGAACACTTGGAGAGTGGGGCCTTGGAACTGCCCCTATTGCTTCTGCCTCAGCCTCCAAATCTGTATCTGCTTCCCTAGATCCGGTTTTAGCTCCTCCTCCTACAGGTCCAAGGATAGAATATGTTGTTCCTGATGCAGATCCAAACCAAGTAATCGATGTTGACACTGCAGACATCGAAAATCCACTAGGTCTTATGGGTGAAGGTCAAGGGGATGATGACGGTGATTACTACAATGACAATGATGAGGAGCAACCTACAGGAAAGCGGCGTGGACTGCCTCCGTTTATCAAAAATGCATACAATAATTTCAAGAACAAAGCTGACAAGCACTACAAAGATACTGGGACATTTTGGGTATCATCCAAAGCCCCGCTCTTTGTTCTTCTAGGGAAAGAGAAGCCTACTGCAGAGGACATTTACAGTGCAGTTCTTGAACTCTTCTACTGGGACCCTGCCTATTTCGTCGATATATTCTGTCCATCTTGTCACACTAAACTCACGAAGCACGGGTGCACCAGGCCTCGGCGAGTGGTTGGTATGCACAATTGCTTCTACATGGTGGGACGTCGGTACTACTGCTCCAGCTGCAAAAATCCTACCAGTCAAAAGAGGACTGTGACTTTCAATAGCTGGGATCCAAGAATTATGCAGTCCCTTCCCACCTACCTTCGGGATGAATTTCCTGCATATCTCAGTCATCGTGGAGCCATGGCAAAGTCAGTGGTCGAAATGATGCGGACATTTTTTCAATATGGATTTGGCTCAAAGCAGTTCTCCAACAGTCTCCTGGTTCTGCACCGACTGCATTTTGACAAATTGCATGTTCAATACCTAGATGGACTGCAGGCATGGGCAAAAGCCCACCCAGAGAAATCCCAATTAGCAGAACCACTTGTGTTCACAGCATTCAGCAGCTTCGATGACCCCAATAGATACTGCGGATTCGTTCCCAGTAGTTCTTGGTTGAACATGATGTATAATGTATACATTGAAGAGCATGGTGCAGCGATGGACCAACAGGCCGCAATGAAGGACTTTCGTATCGGGGGGTTGGATCACACTTATAAGACCACAAAACAGATCATGAAGATTAACGGGGAATCAGTTTTTGCTGCCACACTGACTCTGACAAATCACAATGCTGAAGCTCGTGTGCTTGCCTTTGTAGCAACAAGTTCTCATTCAGAATTTGAATCTGCATTGCAAAAGGTTAAAGAGAACCTTGATCGCTATGGGCACTGCCAACCAGAAGCTATTTTCACAGACAATCCAGCTGCTGATAAGAAATTTCTGGAGCGAGTTTTTCCATCTCTGACAAAGGATGTTGTTCCAGTTGAAAAATATCTGGGCATGGATCCATTTGAACTTCCTGACGATGTAGCCATTCGGACCAGCTGGGATGCTGCTGCTATTGAGAATGAAATTGCAAAGATCATCCATGACCTCAATACCGAGGATCCAAATGATAAACTGGTTGTTGGATTTGATGCAGAATGGAATGTGGACACAACCTCTAATGCTGGCTATCCCACAGCAATTATTCAGATTGCATACAAGAACTGGGTGAATATCTTTCAAATCAGCCACTTCAAAGGCAAACTACCTGCAGCCTTAATTTCTTTTCTTTGCACTGGACAAATTATCAAAGCAGGCCGGGCGGTCCAACAAGACTTAAAGTGTCTTGAGAAGGAGTCTGAATCGGGTCCATTCCAGGGTGGGGAAGATGTTAGTAAACTGGCCAGGGATAAGGGAATTATCAACAATGCTCGGATGAGTCTGGCAGATCTTTGTGCTCATATTCTTGGCAAAAAGCTGGATAAAGACCAGGAAAATATCAGGATCAGCAAAAATTGGGACAAGAAGGAATTGTCTCCCGCCCAGAAAAAATATGCTGCACTTGATGCTTTGGCTTCTCTGTACATATACACTCGTCTTATAAAGACTCAAATTCCAGGGAAAATATCTGGAGATGATCTTCCGGGAACTTTGGTTTCAGTGCAGAACATAGATGGTCAGACAATTGCAGAGGGAATTATTGCACCAAGCGAATCCATTCCAGGTGTACCACAGGTCACCAAAACCCGTGTCCGGCTTACAATCACCAAAGTCTTGGTTCCAGCTGCCCTTGTACCTATGCATGATAAAAAGGCACTCGAAACATTTGGCCCTGTCCCATTTGATATTATATATGTAAGAAACAAGGTCTTCTCACGCATCACAGAACCTTCTGAAACTCCGGCCCAAAGTGGTTCAGATACCACAAGCAGAACCAATGATCTTCCCACTGTTCCGGAATTATCTGAGGAGAAAATCTCGGAATTGTTGAATTTCTTACAAGAGGGATCTGATGAACTACCGGACATTGCTGCAAACTGGATGAATGAAATTGATGGTGCATCCCCCGAGTCTGATTCAAATACACAGAATGCTGATAATGGCGAAGCCGATGATGTTGCATTGGAGGCAGCTCTGGCCCTTTACAATGATCCTGAATTTTCAACTTGGTCTGTGGAAATCCGGAGTCGTGTTATAATGGATATATGGCATGCCATGGCCCGTGTGAAAATTTCTAAAGAGCACGGAATGTGGCGACTGTTTGGCATTGCCTTGCGAGATGCTATCTTCATCCCTAACACAGAAGATAAAGCCCGAATTGAAGCCTACTTGAAGAGCATAGGTTCCTCATGGGATCATCAACTCCGATTTAATGCACGATGGCTTTGGCGTCGTTGCAGGCGGACTGTACCACCTCCAGACAAGCTGTTTGATGCAGTCAATGCAGTTTACCAGTTGTATGGCCCTCAAAAAGACTCAAAGACAAAGCTGCCCTTGTTCAATGCTCAGGCTTGGCACGATGCAAAAAATGTTCTGAAAGCAATTAAGCTCGGGCTTTTGTCAGATCCTCCTGGTGTTCAGCTCTATTATCAAATGTACATTGAGAAAAAAACCAACCTTGCGATATACCGATGTGCTCGGGGAACAAATAATCCAGAAGGGTCTATCCATAAAAATCTCAAAGATCGGATGCCAAAATCTGGGACATCCATTCGTCATGCAGCTGCACGCATCAAGGACTATGTCTTCATTCATAACCTGGTTGTTGGAACTCTCAATCGCAGTGGAAAAATGTATAAAGGTCATTACAACGTAGAGGTCCTGGATCGTCTGCAGATCTCATTGGAATCAGCACGACATTTGGTTCCAAATGCACCAATTATCCGGGGCTAGATCAACGGTGATCTATATGTGCAGGGTGGTGAAACGGTTGGGATTCTGGCACTTCCAGAAATTACCAGGAGTCAAGCAGGCATCCTCCGGTACAATTCATCTCTCGATTCTAAGTACAAGCATGCTTTTCTGGCTGAACGACAAGGGACCAAATATGCTGTGATAACTGTCCATACGATTGAAGAGAAGAAAAAATTTACTGAGATGATGCAAACATTTCCCTCTTTCAACATTCCGAACAAGGTGCCTGACTTCAAAGAGGGTGCTCTCAAATGGAATAGCGAAGCTGATGGAGAGACTATTTTCTACAAGGTATGAACCTTATTTTCTCGTCGTGAGGGAAAGTATATTTACAAAAGAAATTATAGCTTGGAGAACATTTGCGGGCATACCACAGGAAATGGCTACGCAGTGCAAATGAGAAAAGCTCAGTGGCTCAGATACTGCCCAGTGTGAAAGCATTGCAGAAAGAACACCGCAGTGATACTCGAGCCTTGGAGGCTCCATCTGTGCCTCCCATCCTTGTGTCAAATATTTCTGTGATGCCAGTCGCCCAATCAATCGATTCTGTTCAGTCTCATGCTTCACAGCCCAATTATCAGCCACACTTTCGGAGCCTCCCTCATTCCAACTCTGCTCAACGTTTTCAACCAGCCTTTAATTCTGAACAGCCACCTCCCACTACTGGTTATGCTTCAGAATTTCAACTTGGACAGATCAGATTCAGTAACACTTCTGACTACAGCCTGGCCTCATCTTCCACTCTTGTCCATAGTTCAGGGAATGAACTTAACCAAACCAGATTCAGCTTGGATTCTGGGTCAACTATGGTTCAAAATTTGTTGCCAGAGCTTCCAACCTCTGGTCAAATCGACAGCTTGATTGAATTTGCATCCTCTTTTGTTGATGATGAAAGCTCTTTTATAGATTCCAACAACACCATTTCTCAAAGCAACAATTTGTTTACAACCACTAGTGTATCATCTGCTGGTGCTAGCTCCTCACGGAAACGGGAGGGTGATCAAGAGCTGTTTATTGCCGAAGCACCAGTTAAACAACGGCAAAAGCGAGTGCGGATATGCCACAAATGCCGACAGAATGGCTGCAAAGGAGGGAATTCCCGGAAGAACTGCCTAAATCCTTGTGGGGATTGTGGTAGCCTAACCTGTGTTGGAAGAGAGAGTTCCCAACCAGATACAAAATGTGGTGGAATGTGGCCATAACAAGCTCGCCGCAATATTTTTTGAGGTGTGTACATATTTGTGTCCAATTCCATTTCTGTAAGCTGACAACTGGTTGAAATATTGTGTATAGTCAGTGTTGTGTATACATTACATATCTGTATCTATTAAACACTAAATAACTATGAAGTTCTCCATTATTTGGTGAGAATGAACCAAATTGCGGCCAGCTATTAACCACGGGCTTTGCCGGGTCATGCGGAAATGATGTCACTATTTCCTTAACAGGTTAGGATTCAACCCCATCCGGTTAGGCCCAAAGCAGCCTAACTCTTTACGGTTACGCCATGTATGGAAATTTGATCCAACAAACACCCTAACCTAATCTCGGTTCCAGATGTTCGGGTGTGCCGCCGCATGCCGCGATCAAGATCAAAGTGATGGGGTATAGAAAATGATGAAAAAGACATGCGGAAGAGCACACCCGAACATCTGGTGCAACTCGTAGTGTAGCCATGGGATCGCTTATCGGTCACATCAGTCACCGCGATAATCTGTCGATAATCAATCCATAGTAGCCCCTAATTGACGCTTATACTGCTCTTGTCCCTCCCCGCCACCGTCGATGGAGGCCGACGTCGACAACTTTGATTTTCTCTATGTGGATGAGCCTGATATCGAAATCGATGACTCTTTTGAGCATGTCGATGACGAGTCGGATGACTGTACCCAGGATTTGTCTGATGATGAAGAGGCGGAAAAGGAGGATCCTATCGCACTGATGAATGTGCGGGCGACAAAATCCAGACTCAAAGAAGAAGATATTCATGGCAAGGTCCTGAAAATTCTAGCATGCATGAAAGAACAGGATCTCCCTTTGCCGCTCTTCCTGGATGCTCTCAGCTGGGGGAATGCTCAATGTACCTCGGATAGGAAATGTATCTATGCCCGCACATCTCTCATGGTCAGCGATGAGCTCTCTGGAATTCTACAGCGCTGGCATAAACCCCCTCGAATCTCCGGTGCTAGACCTGCTGGAGCCCGGGAGCCACTAGAAAAATTTGCATTGCAGACGGTGTGCACCACAATCGATCGTGGGATAAAGCTGTCGGCCCCGTTATTTCTTTCACCACCAGAAGAGCTATCAGAGGAGCATCTGACTGGCTTTGACTTCGAGGTGTTCACATCTCAGGTCAAGGATGGGAATCCGACACTGTGGGAGGTTATTCGGCATGCTGCATACTCACCGCTGCAAGAGTCTAGAAACAAGCATAAGGATCCAGACATGGTGAGGAAAATCACTGTGAACTTCTCTCGCATACTCATCCAGCACATCAGGTCGTCCTCAACATCATCTCCCAAATTCAATACACCCGATCTCATCGACGGGGCAATCAATACACCCGATCTCATCGACGGGGCAGATTGCCCAAAATCTGGGGAATATATCTGAAAGCCTGTGGTCTCTCTGCACGGGCTTTCGATGCCCTCCATAGCCTCGGGATTATCATGAGCCACAAATGGACCGCTGACGCATTTGGGACTCTATCTGAACGTGCAATGGACACAGTGCGAAAGCTCATTCACGAAATGCCATGGAACATCACTCACGATAATGTTGACTTCCCATTGCGAGTATATTCACAGCGCCTTCACAATCAAAGCCACTTTGTCAGTGGCTGCGCTGCAACCGTATGGATCCTCCCTGCCCGTGCTGCACTTTCTCTACAAGCGAACCGACTCTTTCAGATCCACCGTGCCCTAAATTGCGACCACATGTTCGACTTCGAGGAAGTTCTGTACGGCAATACTGCTGCAGATGATCGCATGGAGGCACAGGATGTGTACTTCGTGCTCCGCCTGTTACTCGACAGCCCTGATTTTAAAGGCTGGCGAGGACATGGAGCTGCTGCCCTTGATGCTCCTCTCGCTGTTCACAAACTACCGACTGGACTACAAAATGCCATCAGAGGATTGATTCTGGGCACCGTGCCATTTGAAGAGGCCAGCTACGACGGTACCATACGGTGTATCCACGAGTGGTTGCGTCAACTTCTTCTGAATACCGAGGAAGAGCAAAAGCGAACTGTGATTGAACGGATAATCGCCTGGCTGGGAGACCAGTTGACCATAGAACGACTCCGTGGGTTGTGGAAATATCGCCACGAAGATTATAATTCTTTCGACCGCATGGACTGGATGATTCCTGTCTTTGGGTGGTTTCATCTTGTCATGGCTTTGGGCAATTCCCTTCACAACCAATATCTAGGGACTTCTGCCAATATAGGCGGACTGCGGCAGGCATTTGATATTTTGAATCGGAAAGGTTTGATATCGCAGGCAACGAAAGGACCTTTTTGGCATAACCTTGACGAGGCGATAAAGCACATCAGCGAGGCTCACTTCCGTGCCTGCTGGCTCGTTGTCGGCAACGTCGAGTCTCTTGCTGAACTCAAAGACAGAACACCTACAGAACTTCGGGAAATGGCAGTAAAAATCATTCACGAACATGCCTCGCGACGAGCGCTGGCTGTTCTGGATAACCTCCCAGAGGATAAACATGACGAGACGAAACGACAGTGGACCATGTGGAACATGGACGTTCTTCCCTATCTTCAGCTCCGGGACGCAATCAAGGTGGGAGACATTGGACGAATACAGGACTTACTTCCTACCCTGCTCTTCCGATTTGCGGGTGGAGGCAATTCGAAATATACCATCGAGATTTTGGAGCTCCTGCAGGGTCTGAATCGCGAATGGACACCGGAGATCAAGTACACATATCTTAATTCTTCTGTGCACGATGCTAACTCAGTTCACAGAACATTTGTGACAGAGTTCTGCTGGGTTATGACTCGCACAGGTGAGGAAAGCACATGGCTCCCCTTCGATATGGGACAGGAAGAGAATATATGCGACATAAAGGTGGGATCTGCTTCTGATTCCATGCTTTTAGCTGACGTGATCAGGTGAATTATCGATCCATGGGTCCCGGTGCAACCATGGAATATATAAGGAAGATCTCTCCTGCTATTCCAACCCTCCGAAAAGTTCAACGGCACATGGAGAAACAGTTCAAAACTGTTGCGCGCGGGGCACGACACGGAATTCCTGACAAGGAGGCTGATGTCGCAAAACTTACAGGGCAATATATGAAGTCGAAACTGCATGTTCATGTTGACGGCCGGCAGGTGACTCAAAAGTCACCAGATGTTATAAACATCGGTGCAGAAGACTTGGAACGGTTGGATACTATTAAGAAATGGTGGGGACGTCGCTCCAATCCTAGATCGACGTTGGAAGACTGGACTACAGGTCCCGAGAGCGATGCTATACCTATTACACCATTATTATCAGACCTGCAATAAGATGTTGATTATTGCATACTTTGTCGTTCTGCCTCGGGCTCTACATGAGAAGGCATCGGTGGTACTACCCACGGTGTTTTTGCATTTTAAAATGGGACCCCCCATGTTTTGTTCGAGTTTCTTCACCACTCCGCTCACAGCCCAATAAGGCAATTCCGAGAAAACATCGTGATTGTCCACAGAATTTGAAGTGGTACAGCTGATTTTCACCCCAGACATTCAAAATGAACTTCACTTCCCATACATACCTTCGAAATTGCTTAGCCAGCCATCCCCCAACATTACGTTCAGAAACGACCGAGTTGTTTACATGTATTTGTTCTACATCAATTCGGGTCGAAATTTGCGAGAACACGGAAGTGAAGCATAAATATGAGTGTATCTATGGTATGTTACATGTAATCTAGGTATATCAGATCGTTAGAGGCTGTTGAATAGTATGAAATAAAATAAACAATCTAGAATCCGGAATCGTTCCGAGAATTGGAAGGATCTGGGGCTGGGGGTTGGTAGTTTGCCCAGGCAGGTCGAGGTTGTGGATACTGGCGCTGTGGTTGAGGAAGGGGATGGTGTGGAGGGAGGTCGTGACCATAGAAATGCGAAGGGGGGGTCCGAAAATTGGCAACATTCTGGGTGAGTGAAGGATGAGGTGGGAGCAAATGTGGAGGAGGATTGACGGAAGGTGAATAATGACGGTAGGAATTTACGAGACTGGGTATTGGGGTCGCTGGGGACAAGTAAACACCGCGCTGCACAGGAGTAATGGTGCGCATGTACGGTGAGTGGGGATGTGGTCCGACAAGTGGATTGATTGGGGGCGGGAGCGGTGTTTGTGGGTGGCCCGAGTAGCCGGAAAATTGTGGAGGGGGCGGAGGGTGTAACGGTACCGTGTATGGGTTGTAGAGGCCTCGATTCGGAGTATAGGGCATCGGAGGCAGGGCCGGAGGAAAAGGAATAGGAGGTTCGGGGGGAAGATTTTCTTGCTGATTCTTCGCTTTTTTGGACCGTGTTGGACGAGGGGCCTTGGGAGTTGGATTACTAGCAAGGATGGCTTTCGCCCGCTCCTTGATCTCCTTCGCCGTTGCCTTCCTTTCAACGCGTCGAGCCAGAGTTGCCTCCTTCCGGAGCCGTGCGCGCTCCTCTTTCTCTGCGTCTACAAACTCCCTGTACATCGCATCGTACTCACCGAGCAACGAAAGCACATCCACACCATGCCGCCCAGCGTGTACCGGACTCCAGCCGCCGCTAATGAGATCTTCGGCGGTGGTAAAACGTGCCTTCGTCGCCAAGGCCGTCAGGACTTTATCTGGAAGGAAAACTTGATACCCCCACGCCCGACGGCTGTACAAGTTCATCCAGGTGTCGTATCGCCATTTTTCGAGCCGTTTCCGTGCACCTGCCAAACGTTCTAGCCGGCGGTCACCAACGGTTACTGCCTCGTCCATTCCACGCTTGCCGTTTGCATCAGGTTCCTGTTGCGGCGAGTCTTCAGTGTCAGAAGCAGGCGAACCGGGCCGGTCCACTGTCGGTGAGGGCTTGACCAGAAGCGGGTGGTCCGGCGCCGTCTTTCGTAGACAGTTGTCGCAGCAGACACCCGTGGGAGCTACGGAAGATTTAAATATGAGTCACATTGCAATTTGACAACAAAAAACAGACCTTTCCGTGCAACACCAGAGTCAAAGTACTCGTCGGAGATCACCCGCCGGCAACCCTCGGTCTCTATCCAGTTCCGTAAACCCTCCTCGACGTCTTTTCGATACACTGTACCCTCGCTTTCTGGTATCGGCACCCCTTTCCTGGATTTGATCTCCTGAAAAACACTTGGTTGCACGAGCAGGATGGCTCGCGCAAAAATCGTAAAGGTGCGACCAGCGCGACCAGCACGTTGCATCCATACAGAGAGGGATGAAGGGACCATGAACTGAACGACTTGCTCGATGTAGGGCATATCGCAGCCCTGTAATTAATCAAACGTCAAGGAAGGAGCTCGAATACATCAACGTACCATTCCGGCGGCTTCTGTCGTAAGGAGGATCTTGATTTTGCCGCGTCTGAACTCGTCCATGACGCGTCGTTTCGCGCGTGTTGTCCGAAGGGAGCTATACGCAACAATTTCACCCCATTGCTCACGCGGAAGCTTCGCGCGAAGGTGCTTGAGCGCGTCCAATGACAGACGGATATCATCGAAAAATACCATCGTCTGGACGAGTTCTTCGGTGATCAGAAAGTCGAGTGATTCGAGGTCGGACTTAGCTCCCTGCATTTTCCGGCATATCCATGCAATATTTGAGCGATCCACACCCAGATTTACGTGGAAGGAAGTTTCAGCGCGTATGTGTATAGATTGTCGAACCTGAGCGAGTACCGGAGGAGGTAGGGTTGCGGACGCGATCAGGAAAGGCACGTGTACGGGCACGAATGCTCTGAGTGTACCCAGCATGGCGTACTCGGGACGGAATGATTCGCCCCACTGTGTGACGCAGTGTGCCTCGTCGATGACAAAGGCAGCTATTTTACCCGCAAATTTCGGGTTGCAGAGTAGCTGGCGAAAGCGATCGTGTTGCAGGCAAATGTTTGGCGACGTGATGATAACCTTCGTTTTTAGCGCCTCGATTTCCTGTGGGAGTTAAATGCCTAATGCACCGTTGAATAAAATTCACAGCATACCTTGTGTACCTTGTCGTTGTAAGTATCCCTGTTGATGGCTGCCGCAGCAATACCCATTGCTCGAAAGTGTTCCGCCTGACACACATTATTGAAGGATCAGAGGGGAATAAAGGCGCACACCTGATCCTCTTCGAGAGCATTCAGAGGGGATATAATTATGACAATTTTGTCAGGCTGCGTGAATAGCGGCATCACAAATGGCATTGTCTTCCCAGCGCCAGTGCCGGCAAGGAGGGAGCAGTCGATGCCGAGCTCCAGCGCTTCCCCGATGTTCACCTGCCATTCGTGTGGGACCAGCCCGGGATTGCGGGCGGAGAATTCGTTCCGAATCTTCGCCCGGACAGAAGCGGTGCAATACCCTCCTTCACGCGTCTTGTTAGCATTGTCGCGAGCCTTTTGCAGAAGCTTGGCAGATCTTTCGGCGTCTCTGATGTGGGGATCGAGTCGGGACTGGACGGGCATCAGGAGAAGCCAGCCGTAGAAGGCAGGGGACGCGTCGAAGGAGGGCGTGTGCTGTTGCTGTCAATACGCGTACGGTCACTTGTTGGGTCACAGATAAAGACACGCGATAATCACAGCGTGACTCGATCGCCCGTTTACTCCACGAACTGCACCAGACGTTATAGGGCAGTCTTCCGCCAACAAATTTCATCAAATCAGACGCCCCGGAACAATCCGTCGGTTAGATAACAATATCCCCGGTATGTATCAACATATTGCTACTACTCTGTCTTGAAGACGCCGCCCTATAACGTCGGGAACGAGACTAACCCTAACCGCGCCTCATGAAGTGTCTCGGGGGAGATTAAGTACTTAATCATCAGTCCGGGAGCAATCGGACTGATGTCCGTGATCCATTCCAAAACGGGGATACGTCCGATGGCACTGATGAGATGGAGAGGAGTCGAAAGTGAGTCAAGATCTAAATCAGACCTCGTGCTGCCCGTAACACTTACTGCGACATGGATTCTGGCGACTCTGGTGCCCCATCCAAGAAGCCAAAGGGTCCCCACGGAGGTGCTCGCAAAGGCGCTGGCCGGCCGCCGAAAGAACGGTCAACATTTGGAGCTAACTCAGCCAAGGTGCAAACTCTTGGCAGTCGTCAAGGTGCATCATTGCCAGCGCGAGCCCAAGCTCGTGCCGCTGCTGTTCCATCTACAAGCTCTGCTCCTCCTGCCGCATTTTTCCGCCCATACAATACCCATCGTCCGATTCCTCTGGGGAACTTCACGAGTCCTCCAAGTGTACAAATTGGACGGCCTTCATTTTGGTCTGCCGGCGGCGCTTCTAGTGCACAATCAACGTCCTTCCAGCCTCTGACTTCGCCTGGTATGAGACTATTTTACTTCTGACTGTTTTACTTGTATTAATTTGACCTCAGCTGGGCAAATTTCACCGGAGGAAATCACACGGCTCCACAACGAACTGGAATTTGTAGCGGAGAACGACGAGCACGCTGATATTGCTGCGGGCGATCGTGAAATTGACGAGAGCCTGGTAGACGAATTATCGGACAATGCAGAGGCCAATGCTCGAGCAGCAGAGGCTGAAACAAATTCTTCTGAGGCCAGCGGAGAATCTGTACTTCGCCGCTACCTCCTTGGTGTGAAGAATCGACTCCTTCAAGAGATACAAGACCACGGAAAACCCCTCTGTTACCTCCGAGGAGATCTTTTCGACCGCCCTCCGCACCCGATATTTGCACTCTATCGTGGTATGGGTGGTGTGGGCCTTGATCCGACACAATTATATCTGCGCGACATATTTGTATGGCTGCCCCATTTACTCCCTGGCTCCCCCGATGTTTTCAAGTGTACCTGTGGCAAACCACTGAGTCGCAAAGGTATGTGTAATAGCCCTCTTTCCTCCTTCTCAATTCTGATATACTTAGGCTATAATGATAATCCTATTGCCCGCCGAGTTCGCTCTATGCCGTCCGACTTCTTTTTGTTCACAAACAGATGGATATGTGATGGTCGGCGGAACAGCGAGAGCGGATGCGACAAAAACTTCCAGGGAACTGATCCACACATGATTGCGCAACTTCCGCGCTTTGTGCAGGCCGCATTTCCAGGTCTCTCATATTCCCATATATCATTCGGTAAATGCTGATATTCTTTCTCCAAGCTTACATATCAACGCGTGGCGCTATTTCAAAGCTCATGATGTGGCAGATGTCCAACACGTTTGCAACACGATTTGGCCCGGCACCATTTTCGGAACTTGTCTCCGAGATTCAGTATCGACATCATGCAGAGACCGAACTAATGTATCTCGCGGCGGCTGATTTCTATGGCCAGAGTCAAGTTCAACACGCTAGGCTATTTCATCCTGAGTCTTATCCTGTATTAAAACTCGGCGCCAACCGCGGCACCGACATTATTCCTTGTCCCTTCCATGCATCTCTCCAGGCTCGCTGTTTTTGTGTTTGCGGTACTATGCAGCTTGCACGCTTCCGCGATGCCAGTAAGCGACCATCAACTTATGGCTCGCGATGAGTGCCTCGCTGAATACTGCGCGTTGGACTTTGCCTCTTCCCTTTCCCTACGCGATGTCCCCACCCCGGTTTTTGCCAGTCGGATCAATCTCTGCAATGCGGAACGTTTTCGCCGTGGTATGCCGCCTGCCCCTCCCACGTCGCAGTACGTTCCACCATCTGCCTTTCTTTTTCGCTGCTTTAATAATAGTCAAAAGGAACGGGTAAACGAAACGAAGGCTCCCCGACTCCCACAATCACTCTTCGAGGTCGCATCAAAGTGATCAACACCGCCAACAACGCTGTACTGGGTTATATCTCGAAAAACCCTTTGAGCGGGACACTACGATATCAGTCCAACATGGCCGACGCCGTGACTGTCCACTTTGATCTTCCCCTCGGGGCCCTCACTGTTAAGAAAATCAACATCGCTCAAGAAGTAAGCTGTTGTCATTGTGGATAATTGTGAATCACATCGAAACCTCATCATGTGTGCTAGAGGACAGTGACATTTTCCCGTTGGTCGGGGCAATTCAAGGACGCGACAACACTTCATCCGATATCGCCCCAGGAAGTTTCCAGTGCGTGCCGATAAAACAATTTTTGTTGATATGTAAATCAACGGCAATCATTGACAGTTATGGATACATCGGAGGAACCAACGAGTGTGAGGACGTCATTTTCCAACTCCGCCACTCCGTCTTGCCTTCATCTGGGCCAAACTCTTACACTGCGGTCATTGGTACGCAGCGTACATTTGAATCCGCTGTTGTACGGTATATTTGCTCTATCATCGAAATTCTTACTGAACCAGACCGGTCAGTGGGTCTATGATACCATTTCCAAGGCCATTATCATGCAATGGATCAACATCGACGGCAGTACGTTCAGTCCACTTTAATTTTCTTGTCTCTATTCTAAATGTGCCGCATTTCCTTGGCGAACCTCTCACCCAAATCTTCTCACAAAGTATGTCTTCCCTTCTGCCCATTTATGCATGTGTTCATTCCTCGGAAGGTACCGCACTTTACTTTGGTGGTGATAAGGCTGCTTTCCAGGCGCGATATTCATCTCCCGTCAGCTCGATTAGGTTTTCCTTCGAGGAGATCCTGATTGGATGAGATGGATTATAGGATCCGTTTGTGTATTTAGTCGTTGTATGGACGGTTGGGCACTCGAGTTTTTAATATCACTGTAGAGTCATTTTCGAAGGCTAATTCAGTCCAAAGTATCAAAGGAGCAGCATCTCCCGAATCCTCTGCAATCCTCTACCCCCTCCCATAACCCAACAGAGAAGGTCTACCATCACATTTTTAAGATCGGACGGAAACGATGTACTGATACAGGAGAAAATACGCAATTACCTAGTACACTCTGTGACTGGGTGCCGTATTTGGTCTTTTTATTCCAGCCTGAGCCTGGAAAGAAAAGGCTCCGCGGCCACTTTACATAGGTCGCCGCGTCTTTGGCTAACAAGGGATCATTTTGGAACCGTGGGAATTATCCTCCGGTCTTTACTCGGGCCGACATCAGGTACTGCCACTGTTCCTCCCACCTCAAGGCAGCTCTGTGTGTATGTGTGTTCCTGAGAGGCATAACGCGGTATCTTACTCAAGCGCTTGAGAAATTAGCGTAAAGGGCCTGCCAATCCATGATGAAAGCTTTGCGGAGAAGGAGGCCAAGTTATTTGTGGCGACTTGGTGGCGACTTCATTTCTTCCATAAATCCACGCGACGCCAATCCCGCCCGTTGTCATTGGGCCTCTAACTTTCATTTAGAGCCTCCGGGCATATATATATAAATGACCGCCCTGGATGCCCAGCCTCAATACTCATTCTCTCATACCCATGGGTCTACTAGTAGCTGCTATTTAATTGACCTCTGACACGATTTCCGTTGTAGGTGCCCCGTCTGTCATACAATGTTCTCTCTACGTTTCTTTACTCTTGCCTTCATTTCCGTGGCTTGCGCGAGCAAGCTTGGTGCCAGGCAGGCGACAAACACCAATGCTGCGATCACCAAAGTCGTCGACAAGCTCGACATCAGCATGCATCACTCGGGTCCTGCTATCCGTGCGTTCTTCCGTCCCACTTGATTCCTCTCTGCCAAATTCATGTATCATTCTACTTATATGCAGTGACCTTGATGGCACAACACAAAGTCAACGACATCACCATCGGAGAACAAATGCTCCGCCTCGGTGCTTCATTCCTCGAAGCAGATGTCGGCCTAGCGCGGACCCCGGCCAGTAGTGGCTCAACCACCGTCTCACCCACAAACGACGAGATCAGCATCACCTATTCCGATGTTATACAGTAAGTGTACTAGAATTCTATCGGATGTAATATCAAATTTTCTGTAGGCTCCTTTCAACCAGCCTTTCCGCAATTAAGGGAACCGGCACCGTGCCTCACTTCCCCCAAATGGTCGCAGTCCTCGACACCATCGTCGCTAAAACATCTTCGCAGCTGAACGTGACATCTCCAGGATCGATTGGTCTTGTCCACAGAATGTCTGGACCTTCATCATTTTTTGTGGCGTCGCCTCTGCTCATGATCTCCATATAGGATGCTCGATGCGTCGCAATTCCTCGTTGCCGAAGGTTTCAACAAGACACTGACGGCGCTTGGATTTTGATGGTTAGCCATCTTGCACAGGCCGTTCCCGCTGCACCCTTCCTCAGTTTATTTTTCATGGGTTTTAGTATCAGTTGTTGAAAGGCTTCTTCCCCAAATTAGAAGCGCGGATTTTGTACTATAGCCTTGGTATTATGAGTATATCAGTTCTTACCGCTGTCCAGTGACCCCTGGCCGTTCTGCCCTGTCCTGCCAGAAATTATGACAGCTCTCCAGACTTCCGGTCATGTCGGAACGTTGCATTGACAAATGTCAGGCACGTTCCACGGTAAGAATTGGAAGTAGCCCAGTACATTTCCCAGAATCTTAGACTATTTTGGAAGACGTATATAGGAGTTTCAGCCAGTTTGGCGTACCCGTTTGATATTGTTTCAGAAACCCACAACTAAGGTTGAGCAATAATCCCGAGTCTTGATCTTCTGCTTGCTTCGACTTGTGACAAAAGGTCCTCATTATTTATCACCATTGTCCGTATGAGACATTTTGAAACACTGTCGTGTCTGCCATCCAGAGCTCCCTTGTTCCCAGTCGCCCGTCACTGACTTCTCGCCCTTGCAAGGGCGAGAAGTCGGCGAGAAGTCCTTGCAGTAATTTACACCGAGATCAACTTCAAGGGGAGCTGCGTTACGATAACTTCAGGGACGTGTCGATTTAATCACATCCGGGCACGAGTGGTGTAGGAGGTCCGATCGACCCCAAGTCAACCTGTATCGATTGAATACACACATACTGGACTGTAAAAACGTCTTTAAACATCAGACTAGATCAGACGGGGATCCCCGGGCAGTTTCGCACGGTTGGGATGCCCATTTGCTACAATGGCTGGCCGGCGATCCACCGATTCACCATCTCCAATGACTCTTTTGGTTTGTTGAAGGGAACCTAAAACCGGCGTCAACTTAGTGCGTCGTGAGTGATATATCAAACATACCATGTGTCCAGCAGCATACACTGTCGTGAAGGTTAACCCCTTCGCACAGCGTGTTTTGCCAGCCGGCTTGCCGCCAACAGTCCACTCCCTGAGCGGCTCCGCCACGAACTCTGCATGTCCGCTCCATTCAAGTTCGCGCGTCCACGCGTCGTTCCCGAGCCAGTTGCACACCCAGTCGTACGAGCCGACGTAGATAAGCACGCGCACGTCGCGCTCGAGAAGCGCGCTGACGTAGTCTGTGGCACCCTTCATCAGGTCGAGCGTCATGCGAAAACTGAGCTCGACGCGGTCTGTGCACGTATTGTACTCGGTGGGCTCTGCGCCTATGAGGGCCTGTACGTCCGTTCGATTGAGGTACTTGATGATCTCACTGCGAAGAGTCAATGGTAACTCAGCAAGGTAAAAACCCTGCGCACTCGATTTCATTGTAGCATAGTTCTGAATCACCGACGCATTTTTGGGACAGATCGTAACTGTTCAGCCCTGTGCGACAAGGATAAATTGTTCACACACTTCATGAGAAAGCGACGGATACATACCCAAAGCGAGGTAGGGCTCCATAAAGGAGGCTTCGCAGAAGCTAAGAGCGGCTTCACAGCCGATGAGATCGAACTGATCCTGACACGATTCTTTCAACCATTTCTTGCATCGCGGAAGCTGCAAGGGCCGTTCAAGAATCAATCCTTCTATGATCGCAACCATCTTACCCGCGCTTTCATGTGTACACAGGTGCTGTAATACCATGAGCCAAGAGTACACATGTTGTGTGCATGTACGCACTGGATATCTTGGACGGGAGGGAGTGAGGCTGGCGTGCATTGCATTTCGTACCTGGAAAGTATGCTCGATTAGGAAAGGGCGGGAAATCACTGGTGCGACCCCACCAAGTCGGAATCATTGTCGGTACATCTGTCAGTCCGTTCCCTGGCAGAATTTTCATTCGCGAATCTCGATGGTACGTCAAGGAAAGGAGCGTACATACCAATCATGATGGACGTCAGATTGATGGGCGGGAGACCAGCCTGCACCAGAAGTGGGTTCTGGTCGTAGATCGCGGCCGCAAAGAGCGGAAGATATCTGCCCTGCAAGCCAGCTTCAAATTAGAAGCCAAATGGTCTTTGATAAGGAACACATACAGCGTACGATTCGCCAGCCATGTGGAATCCACGTCCTTGGAACTTGCTGAAGTGCGCAAAGAAGATAGCGACAAAGGAGGCGACGTCTATCGCCGCCTCTTCCGTGGTGCTCTACGAACACGGAAATTCGCATTTGCCAACGGATAAAAATATAGCACACGCACCACGTACTCCCCGTAATCAGCATAGCTGAAGCCCACCCCGATCGGCTGATCGATGAAGAATATGTTCGCGTTGGAATTCCATGATTCTGGATGGAAAACTGTTCCGTTGCTTGCATTCACCACTCGACAAGGACCTGTTGAGCTGCTGTTAGCATTAGCAGAAATACAAAGTCCCATTTGAACCCAGTTCCATGAATAAACCGAGAGAAGACGAGCACCCGGGGCCTGCGAGAAGGTGAGACGGTGTGGAATCAGGGAACAAGGGTCTAGCTAGCCTCCATTGGTCCAGAAAATAATGTCGTCCTTGTCGGGTTCGCTTCTACTTTCAAAAAAGTAGAAGAAAAGATGGCGGGCTTGGATGTCGACGTAACCGGTGTACGCACTGCACTCCTGAGTTAGCTTCCCGTCTGAGCCATTGGCAGGGTGTCTCGCACCTCACGGTTTCATCGCAGAAGTTACTTTTCTTTATGCGCACGCCGTACTGAGGGAACGATGGATGGCCAAGCGAGGTGAATGAAGTCTCGGAGAGGATGTCGAGTGTCCCAGTGGGAGTGAAAGCATTCACGTCGTTGCTACCAGGAGTACTGAAGACCTTCTGAGAGGCATTGGCACTCCACAGCGCAGCGAGGAGGGAAATGACGAGAGTCGCATATCGGAGAGACATGTCTGAGAGAAAGGTCTGCTGGCTGCGGCGCGCAGTCGGCGGTCTGATGGATGACCTAGCGCCCAAAAGTTTAGGTGGTTACATCGCTGGACAAAAATTCCGCATAAGTTCAGATCTTTTGATCAGAATGATCATTGTCCCGCCGCATGATGGCCGGCTTGTGCGAACAGAATGGGAATTTTAAAAAATCTCACCATTCAGCGAGACGGTCGAAGAAGAAGCATAGCTCTCACATTTTTCAAGTGAAGATCATGTAACGTCGACCTCGAATGAAGAGATAGTTCTCCAAGGTGGCAATGTTGCACAGAGCTGTAGATACGTACCGTAACGTACGTAGGGATTATAAATTAATAGACTGCTGCGGCGGATCTTAGCAGCAAGGTGGAGTTTAACGTCTCCGAGGCGGCGAGAGAACGATTCAGCAGAACGAGAAGGAGGAGAACAAATTTGAATGGTATTTTGTTTGTCATCGCGAAAACGTCGATGAACCTCCTTATACAGTGGCTATATGCATGCGCTATTGCTGCTCTACGGAAGGAGGTGAGGTTTAGAGATTGAGAACAGAGTTCTAGGAAGTCAATAGTGAACACTTGGTCACCACTGAGATCGAATCAATCAAGTGAAGGCTGAGCGCTCAGCAAGCTTGAAGGGCCAAAGTAAAAGGAGAAAGCCTCTCGTACTGTAGCTTCAACGGGAGGTTGTAATATTGACGTATCGCGGTTTCCGAATGTTACTGCTTGGCCAGTTTTATGCACCGGCTAAATTTCATGTACTGGCCGCATTATCCGTGAGAGAGTAAACTGATGGGATCAAACGTGACAGGTGAAAAACGTTTTCTCTTATTTTGCTCTTCTTCTTGCTCGTCCGAAGCCAGCCGAACTAGGCTTGGAACTAGGCCACCGGTACCAGCCACTGTGCAAGCAGTTTGGTTCATAGTCGCTTCTGCCTGGCTCTGACGTGGCCCTCCCCTACTCCCACTTGACCCTGAATAAAAACCGTAAAATTTGGAAAATGGGTGCGACTTTATCGAGTCCACATCCGAATTTCGATTCCATGGATCTCTACGCCATACTGGAGGTCTCTGAGGATTCTACGCCGGAGGAAATCAAGGTGAGCCAATGACGATCTTGGCGTCGCTAGCAGTCATCGAGTCCCGAAATCCAATTACTAGCGGGCGTATCGCAAGAAGGCCCTCGAACATCACCCAGACAAAAACCAGGACGACGTCGAGGGAGCCACGAAGAGGTTTGGTCGCGTACTGGAGGCGTATGAGGTCAGTTCCGCTGCACCCCACGATACTGATCCCTTATCGTTAACAGACACTCTCCGACAACAATGTTCCCTATTTCCATTTTTGTCCCACATAACCCGACTAATTTTTTTAACCAGAAACGATATACTTATAACTCCACTCGGGCTCAGAAATCCAACGTTAAAACAGAGCCCGCGCCAAAACCGGCCGCGCCGTATGCGCCGCCCGGCGCTTGGGAAGAAACGGCCCCTGATTCTACCCCTCTGAAGACATGGTATGAATGGCTCTTCGGGCAGCCATCTGGCTATACCAGATCAAAATTCATACCCGAAGTATACGCTGCCAACAATCCGTATCGCGGACCCGGAATCTCATCGCAAACTATCTATGAATTCCTCAAATCTCTTCCTACCTATGGTTTCAAGCATTTACTGAACGACGACGATCACAGCGAGGAGGTTCGTGGTCAATTTTCGTGTTCTGCACATACTCTAGACCGTCTTATAGAGTCTCTTTTCGATCATCGAAAACTTTTTCCTGTGCCTCGCATACGATGAGGGACTCTGGGACCACAGAGGTGCCCATCTTTATCCACGGTTTGGTTGCGGTCACTTCGTCTGGACACACGATGACTGGGATCTGTCGGACGATGATTGTCCGCCTCTCGAAGTCCATCAATTCTACGCATTCTGGTCGACATTTAAAACAGCAAAGAGTTTCAACTGGGTCGCACCCTACGCATGCACCCAGGGGGCGCCCGCAAGGGAACAAAGGTGATGTTTTCAGGCATACTCTACCTCATTCGTCATACTCATCAAATATCAGATTTTGCCGAAAGGCGAATAAACCGTACCAGGACCGGGCCAGAGAGGAGTATAGCGATATCATCCAAGTTTGTCTTTCACATCACGCTCTGTGCTCAATTATATTCCAGTTCTTACCAGTTAAAACTATAGAAATTCGTTACCGGCCTCCAGTACCATGACCCGCGCTTCCTCATACACTTGGCTATCCAGCAACACAGGCGCGCGACGGCAGGGAAGGGAGGCCCCGCCACGCGGGAGGATCGAGACACCAGTAGGAACAAGAAAAAACAAAAGGCGCAAAAAAAGAAGAACAAGAACAAGACAACGTGGTAGAGTTCTCGCGATAATCTGATATGTACATCATCTGTAATATAAATTGACCTCGCTCTTCTCACTATAACTATCCCTTGGGGCGTTCATTTTGATTCACACTGTACATTACCACACTACCACACTTCTGGACAGTTTCTTGACCGCTTGGAAGCTATCCATAAATCGAATGTCAAGGTGTGTTGAACACGATGAATACAAATCGCTGCTGGAAAATCGAGCGGCGCGTACAATTTATACATCTCTACAATACGACAACCCTGAGACATAGCGAGTTCCATCAGATATATCTCCCACTTCTTCCCCGCCGCAGATCTTAGTAGTGTCCGCGGATGCCGGGATCGACGCCCTCGGAAGGCAACGACGCATCTGACACGTTGGGCCGCTCCCACTGGTCGAGTTCGCGGTGTCCCTCGGCGAGCCAGCATGCAAGCGCGACGGGATCGCGAGCGGTGAGTTTGATGCCCGCCGCCAACGGTAGAGCCTGCGGGTCGCAGGCGGAGACCTGGTCGTCGATGGGATGGACCTCGAGGCTCGCCTCCCCGACGGCGCGCAACTTGGGGAAGACAGCTGCACGCGCGGAATCTCCGAGCGGCGCCCGGTCGAGCTTGAAGAAGTAGAGCAGGAGACTGAGACTGGCATAGAACATCTTGTTCACATCTGCCACAGAAAGGGGATATTCAGTCTTCAACTACCGGCTGAGGGACAGAGGACAGCCTACTGGGGACGCCCATGCACACACGGCGTCCGGCCCCGTGATTGAGGTGTGGGACTCCGATCTTGGCCTGTTTAGTATCAGTTCGCCCATAGTGCCCATCCATCCATCGCTCGGGTAGGAACTCTTCGGGAAAATCATACCGCTGCGGGTCGCGGTTGATCTGATACGAGTTATACACAACAAGGACACCCTTTGGAATCAGCACCCCATCGACGACAACGTCCTCGTGGGTTTCGCGCGGAAATCCAAGTCGAATAGAAGCAAAGTACCGGCCTGCTTCCATTCCGAGCGCCTTGATGTAGTCGACGCGGTCAGTGTCCAACGGGTCTGGCGCCTCACCGCCGTAAATTTCTTCGATCGCGCGGTACGCAGTCTCCTGCATTTCGGGATGAGCGGCGAGGAGAGCGACAAGCCAGGTGAGGCCAGTGCCTCCCGACATTCCCGAACCTGTGAGCGTTGTGGCAAGGCGAAGTTCCTCGTTGGGTGTGAGGGTGCCGTCCGTGATGCTCCGGAATATGTCGCCCATCTGAGATGGCGTCGGATCGCCGGCGTCGAGCCGCTCATGCAAATCCGCCAGAAGCGTCTTGCAGAAGCCAACTTCGGCGTCGCGCAGTTCTTTCGCATGCTCCTCTGCGTCATGAACGGAATCGAGCCAAGATGCAAGTCCAATAGGGCGGAGGAGGAAGCGAAGGGGCGAAGCTACTGCGAGGACAAGACTTTCACCTGTCGCGAGAAGAGGCACGTAGTCGTGTACAGGGGTGGCAAGGCTGCGCTGGCGGAATGCTCTGATGTTCACATCCGCGACGAGACGAGTCGTGTCTTCGTCGAAGCGTTGTCCAAAAAGAATATCGGCACTCACGCCAATTGTGGTGCTCCACATCGCCCATCCCATATCCTCCGCAGCGCCAGACTTGGCCGTTTCCGACAGGAGTTTGACGAGTCTGAAATATCTCCGCGCGGCGAAATGATTGAAGCTGCACATGGTGAGCTGCGCAGTTTATTAATCGGCGGATGAAAGCTAACCTCGGCAGCTTTCCGGCGCTGGTCTGGGCTGTTAATAAGCGCCTATATTTACTGATCTGTTCGGTGAACTTGGTTGCTTTACAAAAATTCAGCACGCCGTTCATATAAAAACGATGGAACCTACTGCCAATGGTAGTGGGTGCATCGGGATCCAGCGCCCTCGAGAAAGCCCCATGCCAGAGTTTAAATTCAGGCCGAGACTGGAAAGCAGCGCCTTGTTGAATGAGCGTCTTGTTGACCCCGGCATGCGTGTTGATTATCACCTGGAAACGAAAGTCAGTCTTGTTCGGGTAGGAGGGCGAAACGCGCACCGCCTCTCTCTCGCCCAGTGACAGCCTGGACATCCGGTGACGCAAAGAATTAGCTGTCTTCCCTTTCCAAGTTCTAAAATATACCTGAACATTCCACCGTATAGGCTAGTCCAATGAGCAAGAGATCGAGCGTGCCCCGCCCTCATCTATGAGCACGTCAGAATCACACAAATGATGGTCGTTGTGATTTTGTTTACCTGGAAAAGGTTCCCAATCAGAGGGAGCCCGGCGGGCCCAGGGAGCTTGACGCGACGAGGAGCAACGCCAAGGCCAGGTACGAATAATAGACATGCAACGAGCAGGACGCAGGCGAAGAGCAGGATGACGGATGAAGAACTGGCCGTGGTCAGGGAGGGTAACGGGCGGTCAAATATTGCGGAGGAATTCTCCATGCCCATGGCGGCGAAGGGTGGTCAGAAAGGTATTGAGCGAGCAGAGGTTTATAGCGGTCGTCACAGGAAGTCAGGATGGGGTTTCCATCTGGTTTCAAAGTTGCAATAATGCGCATCGATGGCGTCCATGCAACGTCCATGTGCCCGTGGAGGAATCCCAGCGCCGCGAGGAATTTCTTTACGAAACCCTCCAGAATGCTAGAGTTCACGCTTACCTACCCAGCACGCAGCTGACTTCATTTCGACAAATCGGATGGGTTCCCAAGGACCAAGCGTGGTTCGAACTCATCGGCGGATCATCTCTGTAGGTGTGTCGTTGCCGAACATGATGTTGGGGAGCGAGGATGCGGAGAGACGTTGATCCAAGTGGGGTTGGGCCATGTCAAGGACAGATCTTGGACCGGGCATAATTCTTCCTTCGCATGTGAGAGGAGAGGTGGGAAACTCAACGGTGCTTCTCGTCTTCCCTGTGTTTCACAAGATTGGATCTATGAGCATTGGATTGGAAAGCCTCCAAATTTCGGAGATCTATGCCGGCCTAGGTAGTAGGCTGGTGTTAGAAGACCAGAGAGTCGAGATCAAGTTGGAATTGACTCGGAAAAACAAAGAACCCGACCGTGATACTTCTCGCGCGTTTCTGTCTTTGGGAATAGAGAACGGAGGGACGGACTTCGACGGCGAGAAGCGGCCAGATGAGAAAGTCTTACATAGCAAAGCAAGAGTCTGATTGAAACTTTTTCGCACGGTCCGTTGACGCTGGTTTAGGCGAGCGATGCCATCTGATTGTAATACGAATTGTGTGATGGACGTGGAACGACAACCCAATTCTTTCCTCGGTAGATTGCTTAGTTATTGTTTTCTAGTATAGAGTGGTGTAGGTATATGACACAGAAAACTCCGAAGGCATTGAGCAGGAATTGGGAGCGTGGAATTCCGTTTTGCAGCCCATTGTGCACTTTTGCAACCCATTGGGATCAATATTATGCGATTCAGCTGAGTAGGAAGCATCTCAGGAACTAACTAGAATTCTGAATGTTAAACTCAAGTATATCATTGCACTTTCCTTTGGTTGAATACCGACTTTTTTTAGGCAGGGCATTACTGATTTTCAAAGGGAGCAGAGACATCGCAAGGACATCTGGTAGATTTTGGACATAAAAAAGCACCATGTTCAACAATGAATTGATACGATGGTAAAGCGAGGAAGGCGGGGATACTTCTCATTGATATTGATTTCACTGGAAGCAAAAGCTCAACACCCTTGAACTTCAAGTCATGTTTGACACAGTCGCAGCCTTCATTCAACCAAACTCACCACGGCCCATCTTTCAACATCTCCGAGATGCCCGGGACTACATCAAACCCTTTGATTTGACAAACTCCTAAGATTCTTCCAGATAACAATGTTCCATCGAGGATTCCATCGAGAACGCCATGAAACCGAAAAACCCTCTCCACGTCAAAATAACCTCTGTTAGGATCTTAGACGCATCGACGCAAAAAGAAGCTGGGAGAAATTAACGCAAGGCATTATACGAAAGAAATGACCGATGCAATCTTTTGGCCGTTTTTGACAATGGTGTATATTATCTTGAATCAAGATGTAGGAGGTTGTAGGTAGGGTGATAAAGCAGAAAAGTGTCGGGCTCGTCCCTCTCAAGAGACTGATATCTTAATTGACACCAAATTGAGAACAGTACGTCTGTCAAGGGACCGAAAAGTCCATCAATCATTTCCTTCTCCGATATAGTGTCACAGGTTGCGTTGTGAACGAAGTAACTGCGTAGAACTGCGTTCAATGGGTTCATAAAACAGATCCCATCCTCTTCGGCCATTTCGAAGGCCCACCGAACTTGTCATTGTCGCAGATGGGGAGCTGTCCAAGATTTCCATCCGCAGGTACCAATGTGACGCTTAAGTTCTGATTAGAAGTTGGCAAGAGCGCAAGAGCACGACGTCGAATGAGTGACGAAGCCCGTTACAATAAAATGAACTGTGATATTTGCACTGGGTTGTTCTTCCCAAATGCGTGTTCATAAGATGTACCTCAGGTAGCCTCAGGTATCGACAGATGTAGAGTTATGGAAATTTCGGAGGAGAGTGGGTCAGCTTGGTTGTAACAAATGATGTATAAATATCCGCAGTTTCAGCGTGCTAACAGGTTTTTACGACGCATTCCAAGTCCCTTGAATATGCAATTAAAAGAAGGAATAACTCCACATAATGCTCCATGCAGCGATTACTATCAGATTGCTCCCAGCCCCGGGACTGCGAATTCAGGGAAGTCGGGCCAGTTGCCTATCCCCGCAGGATCTCCTCCGATGCGCACCCAGCTAGAGTGCGAAGGCGTCGGTCCGTCGAGAATGAATAGTTGATGCCATACCGGCGGAGAGATGAACTCATTTGGGGGCGCCGTCACGGTGCAGGTATCTTGAACACAGCTGAATGCGGGGAAGATGGTGCGGCTGCCCATCGCGTTACCGTGGGTGGAGGATGTTGCTGAGGCACGACGCGATCAGAAAACCGGACTCATGCTGAAGATTAATATTCGAGGACTCACCAGCGATGAGAGAGACTCTCATGTTGGCCGTTGTACCGTGATGCAAAATGACGTCGATGGTGTGTTGACTTCCGTACTCCCAATCTGTATCCGTGATGTTGAAAGAAGGTTGAGTGAAGCCTTGGTCCAAGTAGGGCGGGATGTACACCTGGTTCCTCATCAGCCAAAATACGCCCGATTACTTAAACATATACTTCGATTCTAAATTCCTGCGGATTGAAGGGGCTTTGTGGATCAGATCCCGATATCAGCACACGGCCGTCGGGAAGGAGGATGGCCTAGTGACAAACATGAGTTTTTTCGACGGACATCCAAAGATGATATACCATATACCTCAGAATGGTACAGGCGAGCAACGATAGTTGTGTTGAGAATGGAGATGCGCTGGTTGAACGGCAGCGTAGGATCATATAACAACGCACCCAGGTTCGGATCATTAGCCAGACCGAAACCTGCGACTCCTTGAACGGCTCCATTGAGTATCATGAACGTTCCATCCGGAAGAGCCACCATGCATGGCATCACGCGGGGAGATGGCTGAAATTCATATTTATTGAGGTGCAAAGATGCTGATTTATTGCAACCCACCATCCGTTCTAACGCCCAGGTAGCGTTTTCCACTTCGGGTTGAATAGATACACAGTTGTCGAGAGCAAGTGCCGGACCGGGAGTGCTACCTCCACAGACAAGGACTTCCACTGGATCTGTGTACGGTGCATGCTGGGGAAATATAACTGCAGCACCCTCCAGGGGATAGGTTCGTCCACCCAGGACTAGATAGGTATCATATCCAATAAACAATAGAATAAGTATTGAGAGACGTACAATTATTCACGGACGCCGGAAGGTTGGGTAAGGTCTGGATTGTATTAAATGTCCCAGCGTCGATGACGCGTGCTTCGTTGTAGTAGACTGAGGATGACAATCAGAACAAAATTTGTGAACCCGATGAGAATGAACGCACCAACGAAGAGGTTGCCGCTCGGTAGGACGAAAACGAAAGGATAGAGGTTATTGGGATCGGTACGGTTGAGCCAGTCCAGGAAAATCACAGTATTGCCGCCTTCGGGAGTGGGCAATATCTCTACGGTGGGTTCGGGGGCGTCATTGCTGCCTATCTCGCCGCCGAGGACCATGATGGTGCCATTCGGAAGCATCGCAGCAGCTATAACAGTGTTTGTAAACAACGGGCGGGGAGCAGATAATGGAATATGTACTTGGATACCATCGTTGTCTCTGCAGGCGCAGTTCCTCAAAATTTTCCTCCCAGTCATTTGTTCCGTTTACGCCCGGGGTTCCGTCAGGGGTGTACAGCCGGACGCCTTTGGTTGAATCGAGAGACCAGCCGCCTACGTTGAGCTGTCGAGCACTCTTGTCGGGGAGGATGATACTTCCGGAGCAGAACACGTCTGACTTGACGTGCATCTCGCGCCACGCCGCGGAGAAGTTGCTAACAAGACTGAGGTCCAATTCATAAGCTCCAGTAGAGTTGAGGAATCTACACGATTTCGTCCGGTGAAAAAAAATGGATGTTAAACACATCAAGGATACCTACTCAGATGTTCCACTTTTCTCCAGGAAGGTGACTTTGTTGTTAATGCCCACGGTAGCTATGAGAGGTACGACAACGCTAGAAGAATGTTAAATTCGGAACAAAAAATATAGATCCTCGCTAACCCTGGGACTGAACCCCCCAAAAATATCGATTCATAAGATGTGTGAGGGCGAGGAACTTTCCAACATACCAAAGAACTTGGAAAGAGAAGAATCAGCGTGCAGTCAGTTTTAAATAAGGTTTCTTACCTCGTAGCGACCAGTAATGTCCGGTGTATGCCAGACGTGCGCCGGACCTGTCCAGGCATAGTATTGGATCCGATTCCCACCTGGAGTTATCAGTGTTATCGCTGCTGGCTTGTTTTTCCTCGATGACTAACCGCCACATAGATGGATGGGATCCCCGCTGCAAGGTAAATTGCACTCGTTTTCAGGCTGTAAGGAAACACCACTGGCGGTGACATCCGACAGATCACCGCAGTCTAGAAATATTTGGAGATTCGTTGAGGAACTGTGGAACTGGATAAACTCACAGCATTGAAACCCTGTGAAAATCGAGTCCATCTGATCAGGAGATGCGTTGAAAAAACACAGTTCACTTACCGAATTCCATTCCCCCAGCAGTGTAGCCAAAGGCCGCGCACTGATTGAGACAACCGGTGGCGGAGTTGTTGTTCATATTGTCGATTTCCCAAGAGAAGACGCGGGCGTCGGCGGGCTCACTTTGTAGAAATGTATGGGTTCCGGCGGATTTGAACTTGGTAGAAATACATACGCTAAACAGCCCTGGAAGAAGAAGGAGGAAGTTCAATGTACCGCCACGGTCTTGATGAGTAAACAGAAGGTCCTCTACCTGGTATGACCACGACCCTGGAATGCTATCGTTCTGCGGAACAGGCACCGGGAGAATTGTAATATTTAAGGAGGTTGAATATATAGACAACCGGTTTCCGTTGCCGCACTGTTGTGCGAGGTGAGTTTTTACATGAGAAGAAAGTCGTTCCACGTACAGCTTGGCTATTGATTCAACATCCATCAGCCTCATGAGGTTCTTGCTAGTGATCCACGTACGTTGAATTCCCCCCGCACGCCAGGTTGCAATCGGATTCTGGGGCGGGTGCTGCGCCCTCGATCAGCTCGTTGCCACAGACTAAATATAAGCAAAGGGTAAATCAATAAATGAAAGCAGTCAATAAACTGATCTTCGTACAGCACTGGATCTGAACCACAAAGTTTAAGCCGCCCTTCCACACAAACAATAATGGTCCACTCACTGCAAATTCCCCTCCTGCGATCGTGAAGTTGAGTGCATCGCAGCTAGCAACACAGGATTCCATGGTCAAATTTGCATTGTCTGGAACGATCTGAGTCGTCAAAACCCGTCCAGTGGCTCCGTCCCTAAAGCCATCGTGAGCGAATGAGAACTCTACAATGTCAACTGCGACCCACACAAAACAACCAACATATGCCCATGGGTCTGGCAGATCAGTCGCAATTCCCTTTTCTCCCCCTCCGTCCCCGCCTCCACCCGTAGGCGGTGGCGGAAGGTCAGTGCCGGTGTAGTTGTACACAGTCAACCTGTTTGGCCCTCCGCAGCTTGACGCCCAAGATTAGCAAAACCGACGTGCTCTGAAAATGGACACACAATTCAGAAATGTTGCCCACGCATGCCATATTACAGTCGGAAAAAGGTTGGAGAGCCCCTCCGTTTGCGATGGCTGGCCCACAAACTACAAGGAGTTATTAATGTTTATTGCGTAGGACATGGTGGAGGAATTGACTGACAGCATTGATTTGCAAATTCAGCGCCTGGAATATGGGTCAGCGAGCGAGATGAACACTATGACGATGGTCAATTACCTGACAATGGCATCCCAGCCTCGAAACATGCTGAAGTGCACGATTCGAGTGAGACCTGCCCTACAACATCGACCGCATTAATCAGTGCGCGTCCCTGGCCGTCAACGTTGTCACTGAAACATCCGAGGGATTCCCATTCGCCAATGAAAGGAGGGGTTGCGGGCGGGGGAGGCGGTTCAATGCCACTCCAGAAGATGTTCAACCGATTAGCTCCGCCACAAGACTCTTCAGAATCTCCGGTACACGGTAAATCGCACTCCGCGATAGGTGCAGCAATGCCACTGGGTTCAATAAAATTATCACAATCTGTCGGGAAGTGAGTCACAGAGCAACATAAAAAAATCAATTTCCTACAGCATTCCAGCTTCCAATGGAAAAAAATCATGTCAGTATGCGGCATGAGCACAGGCAGAATCTGACCATGAACTCGACTCCTGCAAATATAAATTGCCGAGAATCGCAGAAGCCGATGCAGTTCTGAAAAAGCGGTTGATTAACGAGCCAATGTAAAGTCGTATTGTGGCATGTACCTCTACGGTCATGTTCACGATATCGGCCGTGGCCACCCCCGTTAAAGTCCGTGTATTGGCACTATCGCTGTGAAGTGACGTCAGATTGGTAAAGGGATGTTGAAGGTGATAAAGTCCAACGTGTAGCATCCAACGGAACTCCAGTTGCCGGGCAGAGAGTCGGGGGAGTGGACTGGCGGCGTTGAGCACCAGAAAGGGCATGAGATGAGGTCGCCAACTACCTCGCGGAGTCAATCATTCATTGCAGAGGGTAGAATTTAAATCACAAACATGACTTAGTGGCAGGGTAAGAAGGAAGAAGTCTCGAAACGAACCCATGGAGGTGGCTCTTGGGTGCTCCCTGAGTTATCGAGCACCGAGAGATCCAAGTTATATAGGAAGAGGGTTCCTGTCTCGCGATGTGACTATGAACAGTTAGTTGTCCGAGCGGAATGTGCGGATCAAGGTAAGCCTGTGCGTGGAATATCCGATTCGAAGAAACCGAAGAGCCAGAAACGGCATATCGTACATGTGGTGCACCAAGAAAAGGGCGAACAATGGAATAAAAGCGGCCCAACATACCGTGTCTTTCAGACTGAGCATTGAGATCATGATTAAATTATTATCATACGCCAGAATTGACCTGAGACGTCATACAGGCCGCGGCAAGGAGTCGCCTGGATTCGCCTGGAGTCCCTTGGAGTTCTTGGATGCACTTAGCCGGACAGATTCAAGAGACGGTGCAAAACGGTCATGAGAGAACGACGTGGCTGCTAGGGATCAAGAGTGATCGGGATCTGATTCATTTATTCCGAACGGATCAAAGAACGGATCAAACAGAACAGCTTTGGGTTGAACTTGGGTGAACGGATTCAAGATGGATTCGAGATGAAAAAATTCAAGTACCATTCATGCCGGAGGCGGACTACCTAACTCTTCGAGCACACCCATTGTCAGTGATACAGCACAAATTTGTCAATTCAAAGATCACTACTCTATTGTCGAAATCCTTGTGACTTATCTCCGTTGTTCTTGTTCCTGAGGGTATACTGGGACAGAGAAGAGAAAATATGCCGCGTATTTTGCTATACATATCATGATTTCAACAGCCGCAATAATTTTTCAAAGAAAGATCAGTTTTGTGCCATGTTCGGAACCTCAATCTTGCCCTGGCCTGTCTATCTACGTCGACATTTGTATATTAGGAGAGTCACCTGGTACCAGCATCGACAATTTACCACATAGCTACGTGACGTTTCTCCAACAGTTGCCCTTCCTCGAACTCCCAGTCTTCCGGCTGCATTGGAAGATCCGCCGGCCATGCAATTGAAATTCTGATAAAAGATCTGCCCTTCAGTTTGAGAACAAGAGTCATGTGCACCTTTATTTTTGTTCTTGACAGGAACAAGCTTAGTTCTAGATCCCCTTGTTTTCGGAATCCACTTGGCCTATAGCTGTTATTCCGCAGTTCCAGATGACTCGAGGCTTGAAAGATTTTGTAAAGTTTTGATTCGCCTTTGCTGCCAAGGCGAATTCAGAGCACTGGATAGTATGCTATATTAGGAACAAAGTCGGCCATATATGTGCAACCCAGATTGGACAGAGCGAAGGCCAGAGCTCCAACTTGCCATTCACAGTCACAGGGCTTATCCACATCCGCTCCGGCCGTGAGTCCGTGAGGCGGAGAAAGAGATGGTCCACGAAGACTGCGGGGCAGTTGTCGATTTTCATCGCTCGCAGTGTGCCCATGCTCGGCTGACGGAGAACCAAGGCAACCTGCCAGTCGTCTATATTGGTGTCGACGAAGTCAAGTCTCCGCAGCTTGCAGAAAGAACGAGATAAGAAGGATATGATAGGCCCGACGTCTCGTCGAGTACATACAAGATTAGTAGCATAGGCATTCGGCTTTGCCTCCGAATTTGCTCCGAATGCCTATTTCTGTGCTGAACGACTATCGCCGGATGAAGCAATTGATCGGCCATCATTCCTGCTATTTCTCAAAAATTGCACCAAGTCCCTCCTTCAACAGCATTTAGATACCTCGACCCTGACACTAACCGACCCTAACATTAACCAAAACCCTACCCCCTCACCCTACCCCCTCACCTAACCTCTAACCACCCCAAACCTTAACCAGCCGCTGCGCGGCAGGAATACGGCAGAAACAGTGCCGCCATCATACTTTGATTGCTCCGGATGATGGATAGGTGTTCGAGGGATCAATAGGCATACGGGCCTCGGTCCGAACACCTATGCTACTAAAGTTGTCGTGCCTCCGTCTCGTCCTCCGACGATACTGAGGTAGGAGAGCTGTTGCAGTTTGACGTGCGCAAGGAACGCGGTCACTTCGCTGGAATCATGTGCCTTGTGACGTTCAAGGACGAGACTCTCTATTGGGTGGGCAAAGGTGGCAATTGCTGGTGGTGGGTCGGACGGGTTGGAAGAAGTAAGAATAAACTTGGCGTCGCGAAGCCGCGGAGCCTGCGCCAGCACGCGTAAGCTCTGGAGCAGAGTGATGGCGCCTAAGCTGAGTTTCTGCAGCTCTGACCAAGGAGTCGATGGGCAAAAGTCTCCGAGGAATGTCAGGCTATAAAGCCTCGGCGCGTTCCCAATGGCGGCAGAAATCCACTCCCGGCGATTGTATCCGGGGCGAGAGAGATGTTGAGGGTGGTAAGTTGGCCAGCAACCGTGGGGTTCAACGCAGGAAAGACATGACGCGGACAAGAGGTGCCGTATGGACCGAGCCATGGCTCTTGTAAGTCCAGAGACATGGTGTGAATGCGAGGAATATTAGTGCCAATCAGTTGAATGGCAGCTTTCAGTGCCCAGGGAGCGTATGCTTTGTAACGGAGGAGGATGTTGAGCGGAAGAGGACGTGAACGGGAAATACAATCCCTATTGAAGGCAGGTTTCCAGTCTGGGCCGATATTCCACTCCATATCAGTCCACAGGCTATGTGTTGAAAGCACGATCCCTCGCCAGTCCTTGGACACGCTACAAAGGAGCAAAGTGTATCGGCGGCACTCCATCGTCGGGCGCAGTGGCAGATAATCCTGAAATATCTGTCTCAAGACTTCGTCTGGAAGGCATTTGTGGGCGGTGAGTAGCTGGCAACCGCGTTGTATGACAAGAGTGGCAGATTTTACAGCATTTGGCGGCAAGATAAGCAGTCGGCCTTCCAACTCTGTAACAAATTTGCGGACAGCATCGACCTCCTGCTTCGATTTGGGTGCCCAATTGGAATGAACATCCGCTAACAGACGGAAAAGAGAGGAATTCCTGAGGGTCAAAAGTGGTCAGACACTTTCTGCGTGGCTAGAGAGGAACAGAATGGGGTGGCAAATGCCACCCGACATCGAGGACACGCTGGGTGCGCGCGATACAGACTGAGTGGGAGAGCACTCACATGTATATGTTCTCGGAACAATATATGTGCAGCTCACTCAGAGAGTTGCAAAGACGCGATCGATTGATTCCGATGAGGATGGGAGAGAGGAGAGGAATGTGCTGACGCTGTGGCACGACACGTCAATTTGTAGCCATTGTCATGATATCCCACGTGACCGTTCCGATTCAACAAACACGTCGTCGTGAGTTGCAAAGGTCCATTGACACACATGTGTTCTTTAAGGTGGATAAGTGTATTAGGATCCCCATAGTTACCGTAGTACATGAACGTCGATGCACCCATCCTTTGTTGCGAACTTTTCGAGCGAATATTATGCTAAAACGAAGGATTCCAGCGTCCACCCAAACCGAAGTGTCAGCCGGCGCCCAAAACGGCGCGCGTCCCAGAATCTCATCGTTGACTCCGGATGCGGTTTTTGAGGATTAGATTTTAGTAATAGTAGAGAACACGCAAGCTCACTGTGCACGCTCCGGTGTCCACCTGGGTGGCGGAACATCCATGCAGACCCGCGGGGCTTAACGAGTGTAAAATTCAACTGAGCGAGATCGAAGTTGAGGTGGTCAATGACAACTTGCTTGATATGCGGTGGAAGAGTACCAGATAGCCCTTGAATCGGTGTTCCTTTGCGAAGCCGTAATCGTAGTTCGCCAACGCAACCCCAGGAAGGTCTAAATGCAGGGAGACCGTAGTGAGCAAGGCCGGCAAGATGATGGTTGTGGATCTCGTCGATGTGGACGCGTGCAATGATCTTTGCAAAGGACGGGGTGCTAAGGAGTGCGGCTAGCTTCGGAATACGCCCCTTGTGGGTCTTCAGTTGTTCAGGCTGGACGATGAGGTGCTGGAAACCACCGTTCACTATGTCCTGTGTCAAACGTCAGAGACGGGATAATAGTAGAGGTTAGAGGCGACGCACCTCCCATAGCTTCTTATCCTTCGGTGTATCCTCATTAATACACACAGTTTTTATACCCCATCATTCAAACTCAGCCGCCTAGAGTTGCCATCGGGACAAGGAACTTGAGATGCAGATGGTACAAACCTGAAAAATCTGCAGACGCTTTAACGGTGAAACGGTCATTGAGGTTGTTGTAGGCCACAGAAGATTCGGAAGGATTTGACAGAGAGTTTTGCCGGAACCAGTGCCGGAGTCAACGAGAGAATCAAGACCTTTCGAAAAGGCATCGGTGCTTTCCAGCTGGTATTGTCGGGGTATCATGCGTCCCTGACTGTAGAAGTACACAAGGAGCGTCGAAAGGAATGCAATGGTCTGTGATTTGTCATTGAGGGTAGCAATATACGCGTCAGGAAGCGGTAGCTGGGGCGGAATGACTTGAGCAGCCAGTGCCTTGAGTTCAAGAAGCGGCTTTTGTCGCAATTCAGCTAGGAAGGTAGACCAGTCGAATGCCTGTATGATAGGATCACTCATTGGGGTAGAATTGGAAACATAGAACAAGGCACGCCTGCGCTACGCTCCGGCAAGAGGAAATCAAATCCTTATGCACGGGATCAAATATGTACAAAAAACTGAAAATTTCAGAGGATATGATGCTTGTTGTTGTAGACTCTCGCAGTGGCGGAGGGAAAGACTCGGAGGAAAGTCATGGTGAATAAAGAGTATTATGTGAAAAAAATGAACACAATGTCGTGAGATTGATAACTGAATACCGAGTGGTGTACCAGATTTGTGTGGAAGGATCTTGAAATTCTCGAGAGCAATTGGAGAGGCGCAGAAGATATGGGTCCGAAAGTTCGAGTTCGAAGAGCGGGCATAGCAATGGGATCTTGGACCTTTCAATGGAAATCCACGGAAGATGCCGGGCAGTCAAATCAGCGTGCAGGATTGGAGTGTTATATTCAACATTGATGAACCGGTTCATTTGAGTGTTGTTTCAGAGACTTGACACAGCGCCAGCCCGTGGTTGACAGAACGAATCGAGAAGAACAGTTCTTGAGTCACAGCACACCTAGGCAGAGAGCATCCGAGGGAAGAAAGCGGCGAGAGACAGTGTCAATCAGGGCTAACAGTAGTTTCTTTTATGCTGATTAGAGCGCTTATTTCTACTGCGGTTTGCTGCGGCATGGCTGAACTAAGAGGCACGCGACGTGTCAGTTTCCCTGAGCAGTCATAAATTGGAGAGATTGCTGTTCAGTTTGCTGTTGAAATTTTACCGCTTTCGGCCGCTGAGCTTTATTTCAAGACAGACTGAACAGCAAAGCACAGTAAATAGACAGGCTGTGGAGGGAAATTAAACAGCTTTGCCAACTAAAGAGGAAGAAAAGCTTCGGGAGACAGACACGTCGCCAACACGTAGTCAACACGTAGCACTAGTAATCGCGAGCACGGAGGAAAGGAGCCAGCACATGACGGAAGGAGACCCAAAGGGGAAAAGAAGAAAAACATTCGCAGGACTGCAGGGTGGGCCGTGGACAGAGGACGAAGGCAGAGAGAATGCAAAGGAGATAGATCTGGTGCACAAATAAGTATCAACGAACGAGGCAGTAAAGATTAAGAGAACGAATAATGATATTGTCGCGTTGCAGACGGCGGTAGGGAGCAAGAAGCGACTTGTGTTCATTTTTTTCACATAATACTCTTTATTCACCATGACTTTCCTCCGAGTCTTGCCCTCCGCCACTGCGAGAGTCTACAACAACAAGCATCATATCCTCTGAAATTTTTAGTTTTTTGTACATATCTGATCCCGTGCATAAGGATTTGATTTCCTCTTGCCGGAGCGTAGCGCAGACGTGCCTTGTAACCTTTTATGATAACAAGGCACACCTTCGCTACGCTCCGGGGCGGACCGTTCAAAGTAAGATTTTATCTCATTGGATGCACGCATAAAAAGATAGAATGTTGTGCATGATTCAGGCGGAGGAGTCGTAAGCAATATATATGTAGTGCAACCAAAAGCGATTGCAATGCAAAAAAAATCGGAACTCAGGGAGAATCGTTCGGATGAAATCTGTGTTCATGAAGGAAACATAGAGTGATGCGTAGAAAGATAGCGAGTGCGTCCATCCTAAAGCAAGTAAAATGATTACGGAGTGGAAGGAAACCCGGCACTGGATTCAGAGTCCGAGTTCGACGCTTTTGTCAGTGTCACGGCCAAAAAAAGCACGTAAGTTTGCTTGAAAGCAGTTATTGAAAATCTCAGGGAAAACCTGAAGACAGCCCTTAGTGAGACATCGAATCGGGAAAAGAGAAGCGGAAAGAAAGAAAATCCAGGAAGGTACTCCAGGTACAGCTCTGCTTACTTGGATTCTCGGTAAAGTACGCCAAAAGGACCGAGCTCGAGTTTTGAGGCAATACAATTATCTCGCTTCCACAGAGACGAAAAGGCAGCAGAATTCCCAGTGCGAAATGATCGTTGATGGTTGAACTACGATATGCTCAGCAGCCAATCCAGAGGGCCAGCGTTAGGGTTGTGTCTTGGATTGAGAGCGCTTGAAAACGGCAGGTTCGGAGAGGTGTCCATGACGTTGAGTACAGCAGTTGCGGGCTCAGTTTGAAATGACCAGATGTAGATTTTGCAGGAAAATACGGGGGAGGGGCAGGAAGGGACGGACCACCAGAGAATCAAAACAGCTGCTTCTTATCATCAGAGAGATAACCGCAATGCGCAGCTCAACATCTATCTTCTGCTGTGATCTACTGCGGTGGGGCTGCACAGCAGGGCATGAGGCATCCCGTCTACGTCAGTGGGCCGTAAAAGCTGTTGAACTTCATCACTTTGTGAGAGAACTTCAACAGCTTTTCGACAGCTTTCATCGCGCGAGAAGTAAAGCAGCGAGTTTTTAGCAAGCGTTATCTCGTACTGGATGATTCTTTCCACAAAAGGGTCACTGCAGCTGTTGATATCGACAGCTTTCGGGCGCCAAGAAGATTTTCACCCGCGGGACGAGAATTGCTGTTGAATCCTGCAGTGGGAGACCAAACCCACGCCCCGAACTTTGGTCACACGTGACCGTCACAACATCACCATTTCCTCCCGGGGGGAACGGTGTTCCTCCCGGACCCCCCTCCTCTAGCCTGACGGCGTGTCTGAGGGCATGAACACCAACTCATTCAGAGGGTGGTGCTTGACATTTTTTTTCTTCGCTGCCGCACTGAAACCACACCACCATTGGTCCCTGCGACTGATTGCAGATCACCACAAGGTGGTGCTCTGCGCGCCGGGTCCAATGGTGGCATGGCTTGGTATGCGGCACCTCGGAAAAAAAAAGCAGATTCAGAGTACTTCGCGTTATTTATGTACACATGAAGCTGAAATATAGAGATTTTAGGGAACTTGTTCGGGCGCCGGCCCGGACGGCTGTGGTTTTCCACCCCAGACCCCGACCGCTGGCGCGGGGCCTATCGCTCGCCGCTGGGCCCGCTGCACGGAGCGTCTGCTCGCCGCGAGGCCCACTGCGTGGGGCTTTGCTCATAGCGTGCCGGAAACAAAAAAAAGAAAGAAACTGTCGGGATTCGAACGAGCGACGTCGCGGCAAAACATGAACTCAATGTTCTGACGTCTTAACAGGCAGAGTTGCTGAGGGCTTGGAAGGAGCATGAAGTGTCGCCTCTTCATACCGGACCCTGCTTCACCCGATCATTCCGTCACAATGTGACCAAAGTTCGGGGCGTGAGTTTGAATTCCCCCGCGGTGGAGAGACACCCCCACTGGTTGGAAAAAGGTAGAATGGAGATGTCACTCTCTTGGCTTGCTTGAAAACCTCGTCATTTGCTTAAAGATACGAGTAGAGTCAATCCCGCTCAACTATAGTATTTCAAACTCAGATCCTCCGAGTCCGGTCTGTCTATCGACACTTTCATAGACAGACGGTCACCGGTCTAACCCGCAGGTCTTTACGAGTGTAAGATTCAACTGAGCGAAAGTCGTTTGTATCTTAACGAAAAAAAAGAAAAAAATCAGGAATGGGTCAAGGGGGTCCACTTCTGCTGTATTTTGAAACCCGTCCTAACTTGATGTAATTTTTGCTGCTGAACACGAATATGCTTGTCCCGTAGTTTTTGGTGAAGCCGTCGTGAAGTTGCAACATGAAAGATTATTCCCATATCAAGCCTTATCAGAGATTTGATGCGTCCAAAAGAAGCAATTTATCATGTGATGTCCCAAATGGTCTGGACTTTTGTGAAAGTCTTTTCCTTCAACACGGCACAAACTTCCGGTCTAACACTCGGAATAGACGCCGACATGTACTCTGACAGCCTCTGGCCACAAGAAAATCCGCTCTCGGCGAAACTGAGGTTTATATAAGCGAAATTCCCACGGTAGTTAGTTCCGATTCCGCTGAAAAAATAAATTTGTAGGTGATATCATTTTTTCTTATCGTTGGATCCCCTTGGAATGGGTTGGACACGCCGTTCACACAAACACACGTCTTTCCACACTACGGACTTAACGTGATTGCCTCGCTATAATCAAGACATCAGTCAGCAATTAAAGCAACCGATATACGCCAAAGACTGACTCTTTTGCTGCAGTAAAGAGTGTCGATAGCACCTTGTATGCCTTTGTCGCCACTTGCATCACTTCCGCGGCCGACACAGTTTCACCAGGGACAAGAGCATTAGCCGCGTCTGCATTCTGGACAGC
Source organism: Mycena crocata (assembly GCA_029281795.1). Classification (NCBI taxonomy): domain Eukaryota; kingdom Fungi; phylum Basidiomycota; class Agaricomycetes; order Agaricales; family Mycenaceae; genus Mycena; species Mycena crocata. The sequence goes on along the minus strand of JARJCP010000107.1, from coordinate 113,005 downwards.
AGCGACGCCGTGTGTTTTGGGCTTGAATTTGAGAGGTAGAGCCTCTTCTTTTGCTGGCATAGTCTGTGTTGCCCCACCAAATGGTAAAAGCGCCGCTGACGGTGTCGGCTTTGCCCGGCTGACTGGCGCCTTTGTGCCTGCATCTGTTCAACTCCATGCATAACAACTAATAGTAGAAACCCACCAAGCGCCACCCAATCCGTTTGTCCAACGATGAACGGCGCCACGAGGCTTTTTCCCAGCAAAAAAAGCTCACTTCCGGCCATCTTGAGCAGCGCCTTGTCCGCCGCTGCCCAGAATGCGGTGAAAAGTTCGTCTACACGCTCACATTTATGTGCCCACTCTTGATTGCGAGGGCCCTTGGGATAAACGAATTGGGAGACAGGGAATGCCTTGTCACAAGGGTATGCCGTTGCCTTGTCAGCAAGCGTTGGCGAGTTATCGCCACGAATGATGGAAGCGAGCCGTGAACGCCATTTCTGCAAACACTTCTGTATCCCAGCTTGGAGTTCCTCATCGTTTCCAACTGCCGGCCGGTGCCACTCGACGATGGATTTACAATCGTGGACGACACCCCACTGTGACAGGAGATTGGCAACGAGGGATGAGATACGCCGATGTTCAGTAGGGTCCTGCACAATACGATCGAGCTGGTCGAAGATTTGGGTTAGCTGCCAAAGGTGGGTCTGGTCCTCTTGAAGTAGGATAACTATGTATGTGTATAACTTGTCTTGCGGTCGGGGTTCAAACACCAGTTTGTGTTCCGCGAAAGCAGGATCAGTACAAGAGACGGAGAGCCCTGACATTCATCAGATAGCTTCGAAGATAAATCAAGATGTGGTATACCTACCAGCACGCAGCGCAGAGGAAGAACTGATTGTATTGTGATACCCTTGTTTGGACATATGCGTTTCAAGGAGCCCTAGAATAGGGTGTAACTATTTGAGTGCGTCTTCATAATCCTTCGGTAGTGAGTGAGCGCGCAAGACACCATTCAGATATTTTGCCTGGACTGAGCGAAAATCGTCTATCACCGCCCTCGCAATGTGATAGCACTGTGAAGAATATAAGATGCGCTTTAGTTTCACTGGTAGAAAGACACTGACCGCGAGGAAGGTGTACGCGTCTGACAACATTAGCGCCACAGTGCGGTATTGTACGAGGGACGGTGGTGCTTTTCCAAAAATTGTTTCGATGCGGTGATCGTAGTAAGATCTGAGGGTCTCGGCCAGATATAAGGGATCGGTGCGCAGATCGGCAAGGTGCTGTACAGCGAGTTCATATTAGGTTTCAAGGCTATGAGCAATATCGTCCATCACAAAGACGGGCGGAGGCCCGTAAGCTCTCAGGACTTTCGTACGAGCACTGGACTGCCACTGTAAGTCGCTGCTTGAAATATGTATCTCGGCAGCGGTGTGTTTGGGGTCGGATTAATGAGGTCAAAATCGGTCAAGATTTTGGTAACCGCAGTGATCAGAAAGACCATCTGAATCGATAGGGTAAGTAAGTTCCTCCATCTAGAGGCTATGACCACGTACAAGTTTCGACTGTGCCTCAAGGACAACTAATCTGTCCCCAAGGTACATGGACTCTAGCAGGTGATGCTCCATTTCAAATCCGTCCGGGCTGTCCTTTTCGGAGGCGTTGAAAGGCTCAGAGTACTCGAGAACTTTCCCATATGTATCCTCGTCGCCCAATGTAACCATCGAACAGTCCAAGCCATGAGATTCTTTTATGCCACCCGAAATGATGCCAAAATGCAGCTATGTAAATCGGAGTTAGTCTCCCATCTGCTCCGATACGAATGAGGCCAAACCGTGCTAGCATCGAACCAGGCAAATTCCGAAGGTGAATGATGGACCCTAGCGTGTAAAACCAAGGACTGCTCACAGGTCAACGTTGATGTATCTCCAGGGTGAACGGGTGATATATCATACGCACATAAAATCCCGTTATTCATGGAAAGATCCTCCAGATTCAAATACGGCAGCAGAAAGTAATCATGTCTGTCCTGTCCCGCAGATTGGACGTCACCTCGATACAATGCCTCAATCTCTGGTGCGTGTTCCTTGGGGAGCTGTGGATTAATATCCGTCAGAAGTTGCTTTCTCTTCAATGCGGTTCTCTGCATGCGTCAATTCAGTCAGATGGTCAAGCGCAGAGGGTAACTTAACCTTTTTCCAGCGCTTCTGTATCGTCTCTCCGTGCGCAAGCACGATAGCTCTGAGGCGATGCCAAGAGGAGAAGAGTTCCTGCCGAAGTTTATCGGCTCTGTGTCTGGCATCCTTTGGGGTCAGTATTTCCTTGGGACGCATGTGGGGGGCCATTTCAGCAAAAAATGCCTTTGCTTGGTCCATCGGGTCAGTAAGGGATGGGAGGAGAGAGAAAGGAGTCACTTGTTACGTAACTTATGCCAAAGCACTTCCTTTTCCGGTTTATGAGCGTGGCAGCAGAAGAAAATTGGCAGAATTACACACGGAAATTTACAAGTACAGTTAAACGAGATCCAAGTCAAATACAATAGCTCAGAAGGAAATTGTGAAATGTTGAACTGGATGAACGAGACAGTACGCTACCATGCAAACTGACCCTTGGAGTGCTTTTCCACCCACGGATCGTCCCACGTATTTAGCAGTGAGTGGTGCGTTATGGTGTCGTGCCCCTCCCCGCGGCTCTTCTTCGGCACCCTCTCTCCGTCCACCTCCAAATAATCGTCGACGACCCGGCGCCGCTTATGCCGACCCAACAGCTCCCACTTCCCATCCGCGTCCACCTCACGCATAAATTGACTCGTGCGTACGACCTGGGGTCTCTCCGTCGTGTGGAGGAGAGAGCCCTGGTGCCACGTCTGCAGCCCGGGGATGCGCGGGTCGTCGGGCACAAAAAGCACCGCCGCCTCGCGATCGGTAACCTCGGGCATCTGCACCACCTTCATCGTGAACGGCGTCCCGGGCTCCAGCGGCTCGTTTTCGTCCAGATTTTTCATCGCCTCGCCTACCGCATCAACGTGCATTCTCCGCGCCGCGGCCTGTGCGGCCTGAATTCGCCAGCGCTCGGGGGGACCGCAGTAGTGCTGCTCCCGTTTCCAGATGTCGTCGACATTGGCGGGAGTGCGCTCGATGCTGACGAGCTCGACCTCCTCGCGGATGTCCAGCTCTTGCGGCCCCAGTTCGGGTCCAACCAGCCGCTCGCGGAGTGAAATGAACTCCTCGTCCATGTCCCGGTGTGAGAGGCGAGTAGAGGGTATGTGGCGGGACGATGATTTTTCGCGGGACGGCGATTTTTCGCGTGCCACCGTAGTGAGAGGGCTGTCGGTGGGCTCGTCAGGTGCGGACGTTTGCGGCGGCACCCCAGGAGGCGTCTCGACCAGTGCACAGGCAATATCGGCCTGCTTTGGCACGAAGACGGCGGCGAGTGGCATGCGGGTGTCGTGGGCTGTGGCACAGTATCCGGCTGGTATTATCATCTGCAGCGAAAACTCCTCGTTCTTGCGTCGTGGTTGCTCGAGCTCTATCTGTGCGGGCGTTACGGCAGGTGGAAGGGTCAATTCTGGGTATGCCCCAGGCGGGCGGCGAGGAGCGAGCTTGCTAGAGCGTCCAGCTGCTGGGGCCTGGCGCGAAACGGTCGATGGAAACTGGGGGGTCAGGGACCAGAGATCTGGTACAGACGAGTAGTCCACGACGAGCGGGTCTGATTCATCGACGATCCACGGAGAGGCTACACGGGCTGTGACGTCGAGGGATGTGGCGGGGGATGTGGCGAAAAGAGAAGACGACGAGGCTAATGCAGATGGGGCAGTTTCCTGCGGCACGAGTGGACCAATCTCCAGGTCAATCTCATTTGTTGGGAGAGAGACGTTGGGCCAAAACCTGAAAAGTTAATCGAAATCAATAAGTGGACGCGATGCAACAGGCGGAAAGCGTAGCTACCTGGGGTCTTTAATTCCAGTGCTTAGCGTACGCGCGCTAGCCAGGAGTCTCTCTGCATCACTGTACAAGCTGCGTTGCGGCCCATCCGCGTTCTGGCGGATATGCAGCAGGACGAGGTCAAGGAGACGCTCAAGGAAAGGACCCTGAGTGTGGCTCTTTAGGTATTCGAGTAGCTCCTCGTCATTTGGTAACTCTTCGACCTCGTCTTCGGAGTAGTCTTCACCGTTGGTCGAAGATTCCAGAGATCCTTCGTGTGCATCTGATGCAGTCCAAATGTCATCAACGAGAGAGTCGATGCGGCTGTCGAGGAACTGGGTCGAGGTGTCCGGACGTATACGGCGATTAGGAACAAGGTTAGGGAGATGGCTGGTGGCAGCAGTTGCTGGCAGGGTAGCGGGATTAACCACAAGAGGGGCTAGAATCTTTCGCAAGAACCCTTTCATTTTGCAGGTGGTCGTCAAGAGTGGGAGGAAAGAGAACTTGAGGGGGACCCACTGATTAAATACGCCCCAAATCAGGGCGCTTTGGCCTTGTCATCGCGCGCTTTGGCCTGAGACCCGAGAGAACAATGGGAGACAATGGAACAGCCTGATGGAAACGGAGAAGGCAGTGCATTTTTGCGTGGCGCTGGCTACGACGAGGACCCAAAAGAGAGATTTGGATGTGTTGCTGCATGAAGGACCGAGAAGATTAACGGAGACCTAAACGCGTCCTGGTGGTGGACAGAGAACTGAATCGACGTCATGGACTCGGAACGATTCGGATCTGATCCAGATCATGCTTACGTGGTCAGGCGGAGGTAATATTAAACACATGGCCATTTGAGTCTTGACTTGCTCGCGACGGATTTGAGCGGATTTGTCTTCCGCTCCATGTACGTCGAATTGAGTATTTGACGCTCTGCTGTTTTTATGAAGGTCAGCGGAGCAGATCTCGTCTCTTGGGACTCAAATCTCTTGAGAGGGCCCGAAAATGGGTCAAGTTCGACTCGCATGTCCGATGCGCCGTTGCGACTTGGTTGCGACAGTGCCACAAGCCGCCGACAACTGATGATGCACTGAATTACAACCATAAGCACGGCCATCTACATCCTCTGAACGCCGTTTCTGAACGCCGTTCATGAATCCATGGAAACACGAACGGGCAACTCCGCTCACCGGATCAAACTCGAGGACACCGCATTTCGGCACCGACCGGCATGTTGAAGTTTCTTCAACGTTATCCAACCAAAATAAGACACTGGTGAGTGACAGTTCGAGCGGGGGTCGCATATGGGTAACTACGTCTGGTAACCACCGGGTCGAAGCCCCGTGGCTTGCTAATATAAATGGAATTCGATCCATTGTTCAAAGCTTGTCTGGTACCACTACATCTACCCCTTCATATATTGGAAATATGATCTTCTACTACGCAATCTTACTTCTTCTGACGTCCTTTCACCCTCAGGTGGCTGCGGCACCTGCGGTTTCAACCTCTGAGTCTGCGGATCCTTTTGATGCATACACGTTCGACATACCCCTGACACCAGACGGGTCGTTCACATCTTTCACCACAACATCAGCTTCTTCCACCGTCATTGTGTCAATGGCATCGACTACAACAACGACAACTCTGCCGTCATCCTCCGTTACCATTCCCATCCCTACTCTTACGACTATCACGCCGACGGAGACAGTTACACCGCCCCCCGTGTCGACTCCGACTGATCCATCTTCGCCTCCAAACCCGCCTTCACCTCCGCCCGCTACGACGACAAAAATGCCGGCAAGTCCGCCCTCAGCCCTTCATAGTGGCATAGCTTACATATCACAGGTTATTCCTCCCCAGGGAGGGCCGCATGGAGGGCCTATTCAGGCACGATACTTATCGTTGTCAATAATAAACCTATAGGATGCTGATACTCGTATCTAAAACCTACATAATCCCGAGCATGAACTGTGGATATTTTTCCATGACAGGCCACTTTCAAACCCAGTTAGGGCAGACTCGCCGGATCTATTGTCCAGCCGATGGAATAATGGCTGCTAAGAATGTCAACTTTACAATGCGACCCGATCTTTCCCCATCGTTTCGAAGACAATACCGCATGCACCACGGGCTGCACACTGGAGCTAAAAGATGGTACCAAATATGTGCTTAGGGAAAGTAGCTAAATAACATCAAGTACTTATGCCAATGCTCTTCATTACCGACGGATCCACTTTGACATAGAATCCTGCATGAACATAATCCCGACGGTGCGGCCCGGGGTCGGCTCGTACAATAACACATAAGATATCAGCACCATCCCATGCCGCAATTATTGGGGGCCATAGGGCGTATTCGCCCGGAGAGAAACCGGGGATGGGTTGTGGGATGCTAGGTGCAAGAGCAGAGAAGGCGATATCGATATTCTGTGCCCGAGTACCATCCTCTGGGATCCGAATGAAGCGCACGAGTGGCTCGGCGTCGATAGGCCTACGGGGTCTGTCCGCAATTGGGAGAAATACAACATTGCCATGGATGGACGGTCCAATCGTCGAGTTCCACCAGGACCTGGTGTGACGCAGGAAATCGACCTTGCGCCACTCTTCTCGAAGGCATTCTGCATTCTGTGCGCATTCATACGCGTCAGCCAAGGTCGACGGATGCCATATATAATCCAGAAGGGTTGAGACTTTGAGAATGACTCTTGCACACGGATTATCACTGACCATGGCTGATGTTAGAGAAATGCAACAGGGTCGGAGATGACTCACACGCAACGCACACCTATCACGACGAAATTGGGAGAATTGGGCCCTGATGGATCATCGGTGCTTATTGTCACGCTCGACATTTCGATCGTGGTATCGGAACCAGCAACAGGCAGCGTGAAGATAGCCGGGGCTTCGAAAGGCTCCATTCCATGGTTAAACCCGGTGTCGAGAGAAAATGCTTCGATATCAAAGTCTGTGTCGGCACGATCCAATGCTTCTTCCAGAAGACGGAGTATAATGCTCGGAGCGAGGAAGACATAATCGAGGATTTCTTTGTCTTTGAAGCGGTATCGTTTATCTTCTCCCATTGATCCCTCTTCTGCCGAGGCGGAAAGCTCAGCTTCGGCATCTGTAAACCCCATCTGCCCCGCAATCACCTGCGGATCCTAGAATCCATAAGTCAACCGTATCGTAGCTTGCGATAAGGAAACACTAACCCAGGATAGTTCTTCATGAAGAATTTTCCACTCCGGCGATTGATTTGTCGGGACTTCCCAGAAGGATGACACACATCTGGGCCCGATTAATCGCACTACTGCCTTGTGAAATCCGGAACGAATCGTAGCGTGAACACCGGGGTCTTGAAGTTGAATGACATCCCCAATTTGTAATCGACCCTTAAGAGAGAAGGTTCTGATAGTGTATTTGTGAAGAGGGTGAGATCGCTTCCAGTGGTCCTCCTCTGCATTAAAACGACGCTTCCAGGGACTACAAGGGGTTGGTCAGGGACGCCAACATTTGTGTGTTTTCGTACCGGCCCCAGTCAGCTCCAGTAGCGGTTCTTGTCAGAACAAGAAGGTCGTCACCGGAACTTGAGACATCGGCGATCTCTTCACCCTCGAAATGCAATTCTTGCACGGCTCCGATCCCTAGCCCGTTGGTGAAGATATCATCGTGCAAACGAATGATTTGAAGAAATTGGGGGTCCCAGACAATTGAGCTTTTGTCAGAGGAGAAATTTGTGCGTGTCGCGAGCGAGACTTGGATCGTGGCAGGGAACGGTGTCTGCATGAGCGATAATTGAGAAAGGCCGATCAGGACAGGTTATATCGACCACAGCGTCCCGACTTTGATGGCCGCCATATGCATCACGACACGACATCACGACAGACCAGGTAGGTAGGTAGGTAGGTAGGTAGGTAGGATTAATATAGGACATTCAACCAACCCGTTCACGGGAAATTTGGACATCGGACGTTTATGTTTCCATGCATTCATGAACGGCGTTCAGATGATGCGGATGGCCGTGCTTTTGGTTGCAATCTCGTCATCGATGGTTTGTGCGCGGTCGCAACGCCGCGTGCTACACTTGACATTTTGGATCCACTACCCAAGAGTCCGCCTTGATGCCCGTTCTCGAACAAAAAAGAGCGTCAAGTCCTTACAGCAATTCTCGAATCTAATGAGATTGATCAGTTTTTTTTTCTCTGTTCCCAAAAAGGAAATACCAGCTTACCACATGAAATGCCCGCTTTTCAACGGCTTATAGCAAGACATTTTGTAAGCCAGATACCTGTAGAGGCTTTGTCTGCACATTAGGAGTGAATTGAGGTCAAACGGTGGACAGCGGGCGAAGTCGCTGATCGGATCTATTGATACGGGATCGCCCGCTGATCACCCGCGATCCACCCATCGAGACATTCTGACTTCGTGTCCTGCTGCGGACGTATGTCCGGAATGCATGTCTTACCAATTCCGACCTCTACCCTGTCCTTCAGAGCCTCTAGTGGGTCTTTCTGTGAAAACTCCTTTTTGGGAACTGCTGAAAAAAACTTCGATCAATCTCATTAGATTCGAGAATTGCTGTAAATGACCGCGTGCTACAGTCCGTTTAATCAGTGTTGGCCTGGATGTCCGCTCTTGTACCGTTGCTGCTGGCAGCAATGTTTTCTGCATCTCCTTCATTCACAGTCAAAGCATCGACGCTGGACGTCTCAAACCGTGACATTAACTCTACCTATGCATCCTGCGCTCATTTGGCCATGTCGTGTGTCCAATCCGCGGGATTTTTAGTATGTATGGCCATCCCTCGTCATCGCACTACTTATCTGCGACTCTAGACGTATAAAAAGCCAGTAGGGACCTGATCGATTCCCAGCTGCGTCGTTGCTGCGACTTGCTATGGGGTTTGTCTTCCTACTTCCCACCATACACTACATCACACGTGACACCATCCCCACAGCCCGCCAATATACTATCTGATCTCAGTGTCCACGACTATTTGATGAAGCCTCTCTTGATGTGTCCAACGTGAGGATGAACGAGAAGAATATTTTCCCCCCTACTCAACTTGAATACGTTCTGCCAGATTTATAAATCCATTGTAGGATCTTGCCACTCGCAGCCCGACCTTTGTCCCATAACTCTGCGTGAGTTCTCCCTTCCCCATCCGCTACAGATACCTCATTGATAAATATGTTCAGAAAGTTATACCGTATTTTACACTGAGACTCTTCGGGCAACAAATTCAACTATGAAACCATCGTTTGTTCTTTCTTCTCTTGGAGTCCCTCCCCTTTCTGATTTGGAAACCTTCAGCGTTCAAGATATTAACGCTATTTGGAATAATTTCTTAGTCTCCATCGAGGTTGATTTCATCCATCTCTATTTCCGCAGCCAGGGACTGAATCCGCTCTAGTCCTGTCAGTCGAACTGCACTGATGCTTCCATTTCGTACACGTCCTTCAATTCGTGGCTCCATCAAAATGCTAGTGCCCCAGTAAATTGAAACTGAAATATACGGAGAGTTTGTTGCTCACCTCATATCCAGGTAGCCTCTGCAAGTCACACTGCGGCGCCTTCCAGTTTATCAACGTTAACGTCCACCTCAAAGTCAAGGGGAAGATTCACGACCGTCAAGTCAAAGTCGAGTGGGTCCCTCAGCTCAGTTGGCATAAGTACGAGCCGGAGACCATCCAAAACTGCGCCAAGCCATACTGCGAACAGTGTCCGCAAAACTATTTCCCCATCGGCCAGCACTTACATTGTTTCTGTGTCTTCCACCACAAGAGCTCCTTTCAGTGAGTGTGAAAATGATTATATCGTCCTTGGAATTTAGTAATGACGCAGATTCGACATCAACCGGGATTTTTTCTGAACCTTCCGTCACAAGTTTCCCTCTCAGTGAGTGTGATCATTGAATATGCGTCCTATTCAACTGGGTCCAGATTCGACATCATCCAGCATTTCTAACGTTTCTGAACCCTCCGTAACAAGTGTTTCGTTGAGTGAGTGCTCTGATTGAATACACCATCCTCGAGATCTAACTGGACTGCAGTTTTGACATCCGCCAGTATTTCCACCGTTTCTGCTGAACCCTCCGCCGAAAGTTTTTCTTTCAGTGCGTCATGATTGGTATTCCATCCTCAGAATTCACCTGGAGCCCAGATGATTCGACGTCCGCCAGTATTTTCACCGTTTCTCCCTCTGTGACAACCGCTTCTTTCAGTGAGTGCCATTCCTGAATATTCCCTCGGAATTCAACTGGACCACAGATTCGACATCGGCCGGTATTTCCACCGTTTCTACACCCTTGCTGACAAGCCGTTCGTTTGGTGAGTGCCGCCAGGATTAGATATGTCGTAGTTGAATCCGATTCAAACTCAGACTCGAACCCAATCGCACCAAGTGGCGCTAGTGTGGAAACAATACTGGTCCCAGGTACAACCAAGATCTTTGCAATTCCAACCAATACAACAGTTATTGCGATCGGGACCCCATCTCTAGTTACTTCCACAGTATTCTCGACGGCACTCCACAGTGGTTCAGCTGGCCAAATTACCTCCGTCAATACTGCGGTGTTGACGATGACCTCAGCCTTCGCAATCACTGTTGGGCCCGGAGGCAAAGTAATCGGACCTATAGCAACCTCCATATCGCAGCCAGGCTTTGTACTTCCAACCTTCAGTATGACACCGGGGGCAGAACCCAGGGCACCTGATCTGCAGGTGCCGGAAGGGCAGCTGCCTGGGCGCTGGGAAGGCACCTGTCAAGGCAGCAGTCCAGGCACCGGTCAAGGCAGCAGGCAGCTGTCACTGCCGGACTCGGCAGACATTCCGGGGCCGGAATTCCGCCGCGGCTGGGCTGTCAATGAACTTCTTTTCCCATTTAACGTACTTTTCTTCCCACGGCCCCACATTTCCTCCGAAAGTTAAGAACTGCAAAAGAGAACCTCTTGATCAAATCCTCTTCATCCTTCCCTCCTATGGCTAAGTCAAAAGTGGTCTGTACTTGCTCCTTGTGCATCAAAGTCTTGGAATTTCGGAATGGGATGTTTCAACCTGGAAAGTCTGTCAGCACATCAACACGATCAACACACGAATACAACGATCGTAACACCCAGATCATGGCTGGAGCTACAGAGCGTCATGGATATACAGAAACAGAACCCGAAGCAGATAAGGATATGGACATAGACTCTCCAGATTCAGGTTCTTCAGACGAACCATTGGATTTTGAGACAGGCAAGTGGTGAATTAATCAAGCATAAGTAATCTCATAATCTTGTTGGATTAGCTCTCTTGCCCATCAAAAAAATATGCATTCTATTTGTGGCTTGGCTTAATGTCCACATTGGTGTCAGCCGTAAAACTGCCAACATTATCCTGAAGACCTTGAACTTTATAGTTGTTACAACTCTGCGTCTTGTCTTTGGGGTGCTACAGGCTGCAGGATGGGATCTAAAAGCCCCTTTATTCAAACTTCCACAGGATATTCGAACAGTTTATAAACAAGGAATGGAACCTGAAATTATTCGAACAGCTTGCTGCTCGGTCTGCTACACCATGTATCCTGCAGATAAACCCATTCCTGCAAATTGCAAATGGAAAAAGTCGAGGAGAGCAAAAGAATGTGGAACTAACTTGTGGCGGGAACGCAAAACCCGCAAAGGACTCAAACAAGTACCTAACCGAGTTTACAATGTTCAGTCGTTTGACTCTTGGCTTGACTTCTTTCTGGGACGACCCACTATTATAGATCATTTAAAGAAGTCAGCTCTTCGGAATCAGAACAGGCCTAATCAAAATCCAGATGTCATGCATGATATTCAAGATAGTCCTGCATGGCGTGGTCTCGGAAATTACACATGTTTCCCATTCAATTTGGTCTGGGCGGTCTATATTGACTGGTTTAACCCCTTCACCAACAAGATTGCAGGTTTGTACTTTGCCATATTCTGTGCAATATTATGCTGAAATTTGAATAGGAAAAGTTGTTTCTGCTGGTGCAATTGTACTATACTGCATGAATCTCCCTATTGAAATTCGGTTTCTGGTGGAGAATGTGTTCATCTTTGCAATAATGCCCATAGGCTTGGCTGATGTTTGGACAATATCTCATCTTCTGGACAGCTTTGTGACAAAGATGAATGAATTCAAACCACCAGGCAAGCTATGCCGGGCTCATGGACATCCAGAGGGTGTTCTTGTTCAAAACCGTGTAGTCCCACTTATCGCAGATCTTGGAGCCATTCGGAAAATTGCAGGTTCTCTATCGCACAGTGCTATTCAAAACTGTACATTCTGTCTTCTTCCAGCTGAGGATATCGAAAATCTCAACTACCAATCCTGGGAATATCGGGATGGTGCAACAGTGAAAATCCAGGGAGAAATTTGGCACAACTTGACTACTATAACAGCAAAGCAGGAACAGGCCAAAGAAACTGGGGTGCGGTGGACCCCTGTGCATGACCTTTATCTGTGGGATGCCGTCAAATATGTTCTTCTGGGTTTTATGCACAATTCAATTGAGGGTAATGCTGAACACCACCTTCGTGCACTCTGGGGTATTGGAAGACAAGTCCAAATAACTAAAGACTTAGCAGAAGAGGAGAAGGAGGCAACATTTTCTGAGTCAGATGCATCAGAGGCTTCTGAAGATCTCCCTCATCTCCGGGCAGAAGACGAGCACTCACAGGAAGAATCAGCCAGTCCATCTGATATGGATGTCGATGAAGGTTCTTTGGAAACAGAGGGTTCAACAACACCTACTCCAGGAGACCTGGCTCACAACCTCTATATGGGAAATGAGAATGAGAATGATGATGATGATGATGATGATTATTTGCCACCTGTGAATGCGACGGGTGTATTTGATTTTACACCGGAGGAAATTGAAAAGATTCGGGCATGCATAGCAGATGTTCATCTTCCTACTTGGGTTGGCCGTCCTCCTGCAAACCTTGGTGAAGCGTCACATGGTAAACTGAAAGCTCAGGAGCTTCTGATCCTTTTCACTGTAATCTTTCCACTCATTATTCCAGAACTCTGGTTCAAGGAAGGAGAAATGTTTACCCGACTTCTGGACAATTTCTATGACTTTGTTGCCTGCACTAACATCATTTCTTCCTACTCGACATCTGATGATGAAGCAGATGCATACATGCAACATTATATTTCATATCGAAAATCAAAGCGACAATTGTTTACCCACTTTGAATCTGTGCCAAATCACCACTACGCAATGCATAACAGGGACCTTTTGAAATTCTGGGGACCTTTAGCTGCTCTTAGCGAATTTCCTGGAGAGCGTTTGAATGGTGAATTTGGCAAAGTCAAAACCAACAGACGAGCTTGTGAGTAAACTGAAGAAATCCACATTTGCATTATACTGATGTAGAGAAAAAAAACAGATGACATGGATCTGACAATGCTACGTCAAACTGCACGTCGTGGCCGATTGGAGGCACAGCTGAAAGACAAGCTATCTTCCAATGACCTTGTAGGCGAACTAGCACATATACTTGAACCAGGACATTCTACAGACCCTCTTCAACCATTAACAGGTCTGGAGACAGCTCGAATTCTGGGGAAGGGGAAGGAAGTCCCTCTTCCCATTTACACCATGATTTTGGAATATTTGCATTCTACAGGACAGCTGCAATGGCGATCATATTCCCAGATGCCACATTTGGATAACGAGCTTGTTTTGCCACCGCGTGGCATAATGCCTTCAGAATTCAAACTCGATGATGGGCATACATTCAGCTGCAAGATATCCCATGAAGGAAACAGTGGAATAGAATTCAAAAGCCCTGAAAATCCGGCAACTCATTTAACGGGATACATCGATGAAATTTGGCAGATCCCTCTTCAAGGACGGATACAAACTTTTTTGGTTGTTGAAACCCATCTAGCAATCCCGCAGTGGGTGACAGTGGGCACACCCTTTCGAACCAGACCACGATTTGCAACTAAAATTGTTGATGCTGATCCCTCCAACCAGTTTTGTATCATCGAACCCCACCACATTCTTACACATCTGACAATTTACAAACGACCAAAAGGAACTTATGGAATCGACCATAGAAACATTCTAGTTCTTTCCTGGGCCTTGAATCGGGGACGTCGGTCATAGTTGATACATAGTTGATACCAAAATACATGTGTAAAACTTTCCATAGATCTATCTACTTCTATGAATACTCTCACCTTGTGTAGGGTACGCGGGATGGGCACGGTTCAATTTTTGATCAACCGTGCGTGGGTTCGATTCTCAGGAGAAGTACTTATTCTTTTTATATATATTGTGTATGTAGTCCATTCTCTGGTGCTGCTTCTATATCCAAATCACTGTGAGTCCTATAAGATATGAATGATCCAGCTGTGTTATTTGCGTCAGGACAATAAAAATGCAGTCAGGAGTGCCCGGGTAATATCCAAGTCACGCCTGCTTTTGCTGATGTCAAGAAGGGACAAATTTTCAGAATTCCAGCCAGGGAATTCCTCTAAAAATGCTTTAATCAGAGCCTTTGGGATGGTCAGATTCTCTGGAAGGTCTGTGGGCTGTGAATACTGCTTGTAGAGGATGTTTGAGCACAGAAAGTCGGGCTGGATGTGGTTAAGTGTCACGAGGGTCACGTCACAACGAGTGCAGGATGCCAGTCTCCCACGCTTTTGATCAGCCAAAAACAGATTCTTTCTCTCTCAATTCTTCGTCTTTTCACTTGAACTCAAGCCTCAGAATAACCTCCTTGACTGTCCCTATGTGACCGTCAACTGTGCCAGACCTTATGTGCTGTGGTAATTCTGCACTGACACAATTTTCGGTGACACTTCATAAAAAAATCAGGAATCTGAAGTGGCTGCATAGCTCTACATAGAACAATATAGCTGTTATAGTGTTCAACAAGGTGGGACCTCAGTTTACACTTGAGAGTCCATTTTCAACCCAGAATTCATCAAAATGATTGCGTCGTCATTTGTATTGTGCTAGTTATCAGGAGAAATGTCTAGAATAATCTTGAGGCTGTACGACATGCAAGCGTATCGGAGGTGAAAACGATCCGAGACAATAAAGCTGTACAAAAGAACTAACTTGATATGGTCATGGTAATTCGAGGTGGGTCATGATGAACGCGTGAAACGAGCGCGCCGGAAGGTTCTGGAAGTAGGCGCATGTGGTCGTATTTGGTTCGGAAGTGATCGGGCCGGATCGGCGGATTACGCGAGCAGCGAGGAGTGAAGCTCATCATCTCCTCCCAACTGAAAATGTGACCGTCCTCGGTCACTGGCGACGACGGAGACAAAGCGAACGCGAACACGAATGTGGACTCGACTCGATAGCGGCAGGAAGGGTGGGAAAAGGCGGATAAAAGGGCGGTGGGAAAAAGTAGCAAAGGGAATCAAGGTGTGTCGCAGTGGGGTCCTCCCAACTGAAATATTGACTCGTCGGATGGGCGCAGCGCATGGGGATTGATAGAAGCGTGGAATGAAGAACGAGATGTTGAGAAATGTGTGGAAGAACGGAAGGGAAAGGTGAGAAACGCGTCGCAGCTGATCTGGGTCTGGAAATCCAAAATGCATCGCAAAATGCTGAATGCAAATCCTGGGGCTTGGACTGCGAGACGACGTCGAACTGGGAACTCAAACGACTTGGATCTGAGGCTACACGGCGTGGAACGAACACGGAATCGCGTGCATATTCGACACGGCAGTCAACGGCTCGTAGATTGTCTGGGTATTCGCGGAAACGGAACGACTCGGGATCGCGGAAGCACACGACGGGCAAAGCGAGTGCGACTGGGGAACGTTGTACTGGGGCGAAACGACGCGACTGGACTGCTCCTGGGGCTTGTACGGATGCTGGGACACGGAATCTGCTGTAAATCGGCGCTCGAATGGCTCGGAACGAAACTCGGATGCGGCGGGATTCGAAGACGGAACACAGAATGAGTGCAGCTCGGCGTACGGCGTAAATCCGATGTGCGGCGCTGGGGCTCGAGGCGACAGCTGCGAAACGGCTGGGGAAGCAACTGCGGACGCAAAAACTCGGATCGAAGCGGGGGACTGCTCCTCAGAACGAAGCTGCACCGGAACGAAGGCCTCGCGAGCGGGATGTGGAGACGAAGTCGCGTGTGGGGACGGTATCGAGTGCGATAGGCAGGTCGTGAGCGACGATGCGGCACGGGGAGCGAATGGTGCGGAGGTACGCGTACTCTGAACTCGGGAACGAAGCGCTAACAGCTCGGATTCGAGGGTAGCGAGGCGGTTCTGCTCAAACGATGTGGGCACGGGGGCGGAACTCGATGCAACGTATGCGGGCGCAGGGACTGGCGCTGGCACTGCGGCAACGGAGCGTGGGGCGAGCTCGGCGGCAGAGGACTGCGTGGACGATGCGGTGCGTCCTGAATTCGTTGTGTGCCACGAGCTAAAGCGGGCACGGAGGTCCGGACCAACGACGCGATGGGGAAGGAAGAGCCCGGAAGGTAAGACGACCTTGCCCTCGGCATTGCGCTTGCAAACACCGGCGCGAATATCTGCGGCGACGAGTGGGCAACGGGCAATAAAATGCGCGGGATCGCTGCAGTACGAGCACGCGAATGGACGCGAAGGCGGGGAGGGCGAATCGGAACGCAACGGGGGGAAACAAAATCGCACGGGCTGCGAATCGGGATGCGAAGCGACCGGGGATGACTGCTGCGAGGAAACGAGGTGCGTAAACTGCTTTACGGCGTCGATGAGCGCGGGGATAGACTGCTCGTTCGATACGGGCGTCGGAACGTGGGTCTCGGTGGAAGGAATCTCGGGCGCGGACGACTGCGACGACAAGCTCGGAGACGCGAACCAGGACGGGTCGATGAGAACGAAATCAACGGCGTCGCGGAGGTTGTTTAGCGGGTACGGATCGAGTGGATGTACGTCGGGACATTTAATGCGAAGCCGGTGTTGTGCGAGTGCGAAAATCTCTGTGGGAATGGCGCAAATGAATGAATGACTCTACTCGAATGCAGAAAGGCGACCGTGAGCGTGTGGTGTAGGACTCGACATAGGGCATAAATCATATTTGCATAAAAGCATAGCATAGGTAAGCATATTGTAAGCATATGTGCAGATTCTTCCAGCAAATCTCCGCATTATCGACTCCGCCATCCTCCGCTCTGACAAATTCTGACATCAAACATCGTCCTCCTCCATAGGCTCCCCAGGATCTTCATCGTCCTCGTTGGGCTCTATGTCATCGTCTCCCTCCACATCATCATCGTCCATCCATTCCCAATCCTCCATCTGTGCCGCCTCGGCCTCAGTAGGAAGATCATACTGCTTCCGTACTTCGTCGCCATATCCCGCCATAAAATCTGCTTCAGTCATGGTCTTGAAGCTGTCGGGTACCTTGCCATCTACCCAGTGGCGACGGGCAGGCAATGCAATTGGTGCATTCCGATAGCGCGCTCGCAGTTGAACGGGAAATTTGTTGAAAGCAACGTGATCGAAGAAGTCAAGGGGGACTTTACGAGGCAAGCGATTGGTGAGAGCAGATGGCGCCACATTTGCCGGGGCCGGCTTGCGAGTACGCACTTCGCGTGAGCCAGGGGGTTTCCTATCCGCAGCTGCCAGTACTTTTGCATCCTCATCGATAGTTGCAAAGAAGTCGTTCGGATTGGCGCCTCGGACGGTCTTCTTCCGGGTCCAGTATTTTCCATCCACTGGATCAATTTCATCGTCGCTGTGGCAGAAGGTTTCTGCAGCCAGTTTGACGACAACCTTGGGCCAGCCTGCACGAGCAATTGTGGTAACACGGCTCGTTTTCAGCTAATTAAAATATGAGTTTAAGATTTCCAGGTTAAAAAAAACATACAGTGCCGCGACGCTTGTAAACGGTGCCGACTTTACGACGAGCCACCACAGCTCCAGGCCGGGCTCTCTCCTGTAGAATCTTATCTCGCATCAAGGCCCACACAAAGTTGTTGTAAAGTCGCCCAAGTAGAATAGGGTCTTGAAGTCGGGAGAGGTCAGGGCTCATGTGCATATAACCCTGAGCGGTCGCAACAACCTGGAAAGTGTGAATTGCAATAGTCTGGTGTGCACGGTTGTACAAGCTCTCGGGAGTGCCTGTGACGACGTCGGGGCGCCATTCTGGAAAGCCAGCAGATAGGATGGCAGAGAAGATAATGTGCAGATACTGGTCGTCAATACCTGCGACGTTTCGCGCGATGGGATTACGGTTGGGACCAATGGCGCTCCGGAGCGTGTTAATCGAGGCCAGTGCCTGGTTGTGATCGTAAGAGAGTGACTTGCGCAAGTCCTCCCAGCTGTCGGTGCTACCAAAGCGAGCTTTGAAAGCAGCAACCTGTGCTGCGCTCGGTGTGGCGGGGATATCAACAGAGGAAGTAATTCCCCACATAGCTTGCAAATGGACATTAAAGGCTTTCTAAATGAGAGGATGAGCACTCCGACAAGAGAGGATAGATAACAAATTCTCTCACCTGGAGACTCGCCTCCGACTCATCCAGTGCATCAAGACGGATATGGTGAGCATTCTTGCGTCGAGCCGTCTTCTTCTGCTTAGAAGTCCGAGTTGTATCTTTAGCTTTACCTTTCTTCGTTTTCTTGGATTGACGTTCCGAGGGAGGGCTCCCGTCCCTCTCCTTGCGTTTTCCTGTAGAGCGCCTGGGAGGGCTACCACTGCGGGATCTACGTGTGCGACGCGATGGTGTGAACGGTTGATTTGATGGTCCAGCTTCTGGCGGAGACATGTTGTTGAGGTAGAGTAGGAAAAAAGAAGGAAGACACAAAGTTTCGCTGGAACCTACATGTATGTGCCTACCTGCTACAGCATGTCTGAGGATGGGCGCTGTATGGGTGGCGCGTAGCAAACTGGAAAGTAAGACAAAGGGAAATGAAAGCATGTGACCGAGATCTGACAAGCGGCAATCAAGGATTCACGGCCATGCCGAACGTTGCCGTTTTAGAAACAGTTCATAAATCGGGACTTGATTGGGACAGGGATTCAAGGGATTCATTATAGTCGCGGAAATACTAATGGAACATGTGTCTACCCTTTGATACTGTCGAAATAAAAATACTTAAAGTAGTCTCAGTAGCGCATCCATGATTCATGAGAATTTTACGTTACATACTACACACGCCGAACACACGCTACAGATACCTATCAATAGCTCTCGGGCGACATGTCCCGACACTGGTGCCTTGCATGGTGCCATCGCTGCTGCCGCGGCTGCTGCCCTTCCGGCACCTGCATTTCAGGTGCCACGGGGTTTGCCCGCGGTGTGAGTTTCATTGTGTACATGATTCTGCAATACTGAACTCTCCACGATCCAAGACACGAATCCCATTCCGCCACCCGGGGCTACGGAATTGTTGAGTTTTCTCTTTCAATATGTCGCTGTTTCGCTCATATGATGGGCGACAGAACATTCAGTGGTACATCCGAATTTTCGACCGTTGTCCCGCTACCAACTTCCCTGACGACTATTGTTGTGGCTGCCGGGGAATCGATTGTTCTCGCTGCTGGAGGGACGATAGTGGGAAGCTTACCCCCCGGCATATCTGAGGTTGGGGGTAACATACCAGTCGCTGCTCCGGGTCCGGGAGACTCTCCTCCAGATACCGCCTCTCCAACTCAAACTTCTTCCGACACAGATACTGATTCTCAGAGCTCATTCTCCTCCTCTTCGGCATCAGCATCTTCATCCGCCCCGGCATGTTACATGCCACCACAAAGCCCATGTGGCTCGGCTTGTTTTGGTCCCACAGGGATTCCAAATGAGTTTCAACCCGATCTGGATCTTGACGACAAAACGGACTCTTTAACCGGAGATTTTTGCGGGGGTGACTTGAAAAAAGGACTGTTCGCCCGGAGTAACGGCCGAGGTTGGTTGATTTTTAACCAAATTTGCTTGTGCATTTTTCAAAATCTGGATTCTCTCTTTAGACATTACCTCATCATCGGCATGTCGACATATTTCGTCACCACCAAGACGTCTGAAGGGTCGGGTAAGTACGACGTCTCGCTGTTCTTGCACCAACCCTCAGTGGTGCTTTAGCTGTCGAAGATTATGAAAATCTGAGATATCAGGGCTATTTTGACTTCGACTCAACGGACAAGAATAGCTTCACTGTGACCTCGAGGTCCATAAGATCTACACCAAGTCTGGCCAAGAGTAATGTGTTCAGGTTCTCTACCTTCGGTTACCTGACATGCACAACAGCTGAACACGTCTTCGAGTTTCAAGTATTCTCCCAGTTCATGAAATATTATATGCTCAACAATCGAAAGACCATCAATGGCTGCAACTGGTGAAGTTTGATCGTGTTTTTATCACGGCGATAGCTCATATAATCGCGCAGGTTAGAGAGGTTCTACAACCCCAAGAAAGGGGTGGTGGATACAGCGCAGAAAGTGGTCAATAGAATCGACGACATGCGGAACCTAGGTTGGGTGTGCGACATTCTAATCCACAAAAAATTCAATCCTTTTGAAGTCTTCGCTCATGATTACATCAACACCGCAAAATTGTATACGTCAGTAAAGAAAGGGTCGTCCCCCATCTCATTAATTCCTTGTGCAGAATCGGCGAGAAATACAACTCTGCAGGCGAGACTGGCTTGACTTCAGGGTAAGTTGGAGCATCCTTGCAAGAAATGAGTGGCTCTGATCTGAATTCCAGTTTCAATGTCTCGGCACCGAATTTGGCAGATAGGGTGAAGATTGCAGGCTTGATTCGGGGGTTTGGCGCCGTCCCTAACTGTAAGAGCTACTTTATGGGTATTGAAAGTCCTCTTAACCCTCTCCTAGATTTGAACCAGAATGCCGACGCATTCAAAAGTACTGCTGAAGATATGTTTTCGGACACATTAACTTGAAATCACAGAATATTTGTATTATTTACCGGTGGATAACAAAGAGACAATTGTGCTATCCAGGAATATCTGGTGGATGATACGTGAGCTATCCACACGGGTGGACATCTTGCGATATCGCAAGTATCTACGTAGTGGATACTGTCAGACAGAGTTGCTGTCTACCCCAGTGTCTGCATGGTGATACCCGAGATATCAACCTGGTGGATACCTTACAATATTTTATATATCTGCTGGGATATCTGCCTTGCAGATATTTTGCAGCAAACGCAGTGTATCGGTCAGGTCTTATGACCCATTCTTGTGAAAGAAAGCATCCCAGAGTTGTGATTCCTCTGGCATATGTGAAGTACACGAAGCAGCAGTGTCAAAACACGTCGGTTGGTGCAGAAAGACAACGGGAAGAGAGAAGGAAGTGGGCGGCAGAAAGTGATCGTGCCCGTGGGAACACTTCCGTTTTACTACTACTACTAGTGGGGTGGGGCATCCACTGATGGGAAAGTGTGATGTGTGCACTTGTTTGTCCCATGATCAGCCCTGGTTTCCGTTTACGGGTCGTCGTCGCGGCGCGGGATGGGCAGCTACAATCCGGTGAAAATTCAAACCCCCATTTGAACTCACTTATAATAGATGAATGAACAAATTGTTCGGAGGAATTCAAGGGGATCCCGATTTGCGAAATCCGTACCACACCCCGAAGTTTTATTTTCGGGGGTTCTGGTGGACCCGTCCCGTCGTTAATGACGTCATATCGCCATTTTAGGCCATTGATCCGGATCTTCCCACGGCATCTGGACGAAAACAAACTCAATTGGAGTCCTCAAGTATTTTCAGTGCTTCTGTCCCATCTGTGAACTAAGTTCTGCTTCCACAGACATTACTGTTCATTTTCGAGAGCCTTTTCATGCAACTGGAATTAAACAGGTGATTACTCATGTTGATTACACCTCAGCGGCAAAACTCTCGGCACCCGTATTAGGAAATAATGTTTCTGTCTCTAGCTCAACGGGCATGAATTCTGAGACCTTTGGGCCTTAATTCTGGGTTTCAAGGTGAGGATTTATCCCAGAATTTGAGGTGCCTGAAATTTTCTTGAATCGACACCCCCTTGGAGGAATTGGTGAGTTTGCCATTTTACAGTGAGATATGATTGATTTGCTGCCACAATCCTTGATTTCTGGACGAATATGAAGGTTCATGGCAATTCCTCCGCACAAAATGATCCTTTTGGGTATAGCTCCAACTTTCTCTCTTAAGTTTGCCTGTGCGGATACATATAACTGACGAACTTTCCGGGATGTCTCTCAATTGATGTGTCAAAATGTCACGTGCTCCAATCTTTCCCAATCAAACCACGCCAACTTTCTGCGTGTACATCTCGATCTCCAGGGCCCTAAAAATTATGGACTCGGAGTATGTCATACGCAATTGTACTGGCCTCCAGACCTGATTTTACTGGGAATTTTAGATCTCATCCTGGCCCCCCACCATAGAGTCCAAAAAGGGTATTTTTGAACCATGCTTGAAGGTCCTGTAATGGGGGGAGCCTACAAACAGAAAGTTGAAATATTTCGGATCTGGACTCTATTCAAGCTCTTAAACATATTTTCTGTTCTGACTTTGTGCCGGGCGGGAGACTGTGGCCCGGGGCGAGCGAAACGATCCGAAAACCACCCATTTGGGGCTTTTGATAGTGAACAAACATGCACACACAGCACAATTTTCGATCAACGGATGCCCCACCCCAGAACTTTTAGGCCCTTGACCCGTCACTGACCGGTCAATGACGGGTCAATCGTTTGACGGTTCAGTAATCCTTGACCCCTTTTGACCATCTTTGTCTGACCCCGCCAACACTGACGTCGTCGACCCCTACTGGCTTCCTGATGATTAATGTAACCGCACGCTCAGCTACGTGATGATGAACCCTCAAGGTTGTTTATATAACTTGGGTTGGGAATCTGATGTAATAAATCTCTGTCGGCACTGGATGAACATTTCGAGTTTTTGACTGCTAAAACTGGTGAAAAATATTTAAAGTTTACATCAATTTTTCACTGCAAAAGTTGGTGAAAAATTCAAAAGATTCTTACCACTTTTCCAAGTTAGAATGAAAGTGAAAAACTCGAAATAAAATTGATAGTTTCTTTTAGAAGATTTTCATCAATAATGTTTCGGATTTTACAGAACAGTTCTTGGTGCAAAAGTTGGTGAAAAAATTAAAAGTTTCTTACCACTTTTCTAAGTTGGAATAAAAGTGAAAAACTTGAAATAAAATTGATAGTTTCTTTTAGAAGATTTTCATCAATAATGTTTTGGATTTTACAGAACATTTCTAGCTGCAAAAGTTGGTGAAAAATTTAAAAGTTTCTTACCACTTTTCTGAGTTAGAACACAGGTAAAAAACTTGAAATAGTTTCTTTTGGAAGATTTTTATCACGAATATTTTGGCTTTCATAGCACATTTCCTGCCTCATAAAGAAGTGAAAAATTCAAAACTTTTTTTACCACTTTAGAATCAAAGTAAAAAACTTGAAAGAAAGTTGATAGTTTCTTTTGATCTTTTTTTTTCTTCATCAGGACAACTCGGGCAATCACCAAGATTTAAGTGAAAAGTTCAAAAGCAAAGATACAGTAAGTTTAGTGTCAATAGTGATGAAAAGCCCGAAATATTTTCCAGACATTTTTGAATTGCATCCCTGCAGATTTAGATTCTGCTGCACAATTGTGTTGAAAATCAGTGGTAAATTCTGTATTGGCGGAAGTTGGATTTGAGTGTGGTTTTGGATGCCTAGAACCCAGGGGCAGCCACTTGCCCACTTGAATCCACCACCAAGCCGTTGGTGCTCCAATGGATTTAAGTTCTGCTTTCTCCCTGCAAACAGCCGATTATAGAGGTATTTTATTTCCGCTGGGGGCAAACCTTGGCGGAAGTTGAATTTGAGTGTGGTTTTGGATGCCTGGCACTCAGGGGCACCCATTTGGTCACATGAATCCACCACCAAGCCGTCGGTGCTCCAATGGATTTAAGTTCCGCTTTCTCCCTGCAAACAGCCACCCTCAAATTCAACTTCCGCCAAGGTTTGCCCCCAGCAGAAATAAAATACCTCCATAATCGGCTGTTTGCAGGGAGAAAGCGGAACTTAAATCCATTGGAGCACCGACGGCTTGGTGGTGGATTCAAGTGGGCAAGTGGCTGCCCCTGGGTTCTAGGCATCCAAAACCACACTCAAATCCAACTTCCGCCAATACAGAATTTACCACTGATTTTCAACACAATTGTGCAGCAGAATCTAAATCTGCAGGGATGCAATTCAAAAATGTCTGGAAAATATTTCGGGCTTTTCATCACTATTGACACTAAACTTACTGTATCTTTGCTTTTGAACTTTTCACTTAAATCTTGGTGATTGCCCGAGTTGTCCTGATGAAGAAAAAAAAAGATCAAAAGAAACTATCAACTTTCTTTCAAGTTTTTTACTTTGATTCTAAAGTGGTAAAAAAAGTTTTGAATTTTTCACTTCTTTATGAGGCAGGAAATGTGCTATGAAAGCCAAAATATTCGTGATAAAAATCTTCCAAAAGAAACTATTTCAAGTTTTTTACCTGTGTTCTAACTCAGAAAAGTGGTAAGAAACTTTTAAATTTTTCACCAACTTTTGCAGCTAGAAATGTTCTGTAAAATCCAAAACATTATTGATGAAAATCTTCTAAAAGAAACTATCAATTTTATTTCAAGTTTTTCACTTTTATTCCAACTTAGAAAAGTGGTAAGAAACTTTTAATTTTTTCACCAACTTTTGCACCAAGAACTGTTCTGTAAAATCCGAAACATTATTGATGAAAATCTTCTAAAAGAAACTATCAATTTTATTTCGAGTTTTTCACTTTCATTCTAACTTGGAAAAGTGGTAAGAATCTTTTGAATTTTTCACCAACTTTTGCAGTGAAAAATTGATGTAAAACTTTAAATATTTTTCACCAGTTTTAGCAGTCAAAAACTCGAAATGTTCATCCAGTGCGGGAGGCTCAATCTGCCTCACAAAACATATAAAAAGATGCATCCAACTTCAACATGGTATGGATCACGTCACCGAGTCAAAACAGGCGGAAGTTCAGGATCTATACAATTTTCTTCGCTTCAATCCGCTTCGTCCCAGAGGACACAACAACTTTACTCTCGAATGTAATCCGCCCACTCGCCGCCAGCCTCTCGACGTACACATCCCCAAATGCGGTCACAGGCGTCAATACACCACCGCGACGACCGAGAACGGGAAGTGCCTCTGGCCCGGCCAGTGCAAGCGACAGAGCTGCCTCGGATATCATGACTGTTTTCTGTGAGCGCAGGATTTCCAACACCGAAAGAAATGGGCATCACATACCCGCTGTGAGGGTGTACCCTGGGTCGCCCTTTCCACTCATGACGGTCTTTACCTGGATGGGCACGGGGCTGGCTGGTGAGGCGACCCCGGTGGTGAGATTCGTGACCTCCATAAAGCCGTTCTTTTGGGCCCTGTTTGTTGTATATGCGGCGTCAACCTGCGCAGCGTGTATCATATATTATTAAGCACATACGCTTCAGATGGGCCTTCCCCGGGCTTAGGTAACACCTTTTTGAGCAGCCATCGTATCTAGATTATAGTGCAAAATTCACGCTGAATCAATCACAATTTACCAGAGGCAGGCGGACCTACGTACAGGAGAAAGCATCACCAATGCGAACGCAATAGTAAACCCGACTGTCATCAGGATAGCACTAGCGGGCCCGCTAGTAACCACGAATTCGTCGTACTTGAACATGGGGCCATAATGTGGCTGGGTCTTGTCGTTTACGGCCTCGGCCTCCAGGAGGCCCCACGTGCGCTGGACCAGAGCGCGATCCGCCGGCTTGGCGAAGAAGAACGCGCCGACGAGCGTTGTGCGGGTGTCTGGCAGGAAAAGACGATAGATCAGGGGGCCTCGCGGGGAAAGTGTGCCCTGCACTGGTAGAAATAAGAATGTCAATTCAGCGCAATCAATAGCCTGAGAGCAGAAACTATCATTACCGGGGCCGAGGGAATATTCCGCGCTTGCCATACGCCGTTCTCTAGTAGGGATCTCTTCTATGCCTGTCATAGCGCTATGTATTGTGCCGCCGGATACGCCTCCGCTGACAGCAAATGCTACGAGCGAGGTGTCAATGTCCGCTGGTCCGCCGGACGCGGCAGTAAGTGTTTTGCTGGATATATATGTGGTGAGGTCGGCTGGGACTGAATTGAAGGCACATGAAGGGACAATGACAGCGCCAGACTTAGTTGCTGCGAGATGGAAGCTGGTAAATTCTCAGCACAGACTCGGATCCTGGAATTTACACGGACGTTGTTATAATCCGCTTGATCCACTCAGTTTCTCCCGAAAGATCAACACCTGTTGGGTACTTCAGGGACCAGGGAGAAATAATAAAGAAAGTTGAACACACAGTGCACGCCGCGCTCGACGCAGGCTCTGAGAAGAAGATCAATAAAAGCCGAAAGGGACGTTCATGGACAGCACTTGACAACAGGGGTGCCCCATGTCCAATGCGGCCCAATAGTATTGATAACTACAGTAGCAGCGGAGACTGCAGCGTCGATTTCGTCCTGGTTTGCGATATCGACAACAACAAGCCGGACTACGGCACTCAGGTTGAATTCGGAGAGGAGGGCGTCCAAACGGGACTTGGAGCGGGCTCCAAGCGTTAAATTGAAGGCCGATTTCTCGGGATGAGTCGTTAGATATTGGAGTATGAGACGACCGGTGAAACCTGGAGCATCTGTGTCAGCGTTCTCCGGCCATAAAATCAACAATCCGCGGTCTCACCCGTTGCACCGAGAAGGAGGATGTCTGGTGTAGTTAACATGACTTTGAAAGATGGGTGATACCGGAACCAAAAGACCGACCTTATATATATCAAGGGGAGCCGTGGGATCCGCCGATGGTAATGGATACGCGGCTCAACGGCTCTCAACGGAAAGACGGTTAACATTTGTTCGGTTACAGTATCTCACCTCACTCACAAATACAGGTGCCTTTGCTCAATCAATTCAATTCATCCATTTCGTTTCATGAATTGCTTCGCAGATTTCGACCTTGAGGCGATTTTTGAGGACTCCAACCGCCGCCACCGCCGCCGCATTCAACACCAGCGAATCGCCTTGAAAACGACAACCCCAACGAATCGCCATGAAATGACGCCGCCCATTCCATTCTGACGTTCGCCCGCCGACTGCGGTGCGCTCGATGGGATGCGGGACTCGGTGCGGAGGGCAGAGCGCAAAACGGCGGCGGAGGTAGCGGCTGGTTCGATGCGCGTAAGGGGGATAGCGGGGGTACGAGAGGATGGCAGCCCTGCGAGGGAATGTATTGAGTTCGAGAGATGTATGTAGCACACCAGGCTAAGATAGCAAGTAAGTGAAGCGATAAGCCAAGGAAAATTAGGGAGACGCACTTGACTCCCATTAGGATGGATATGGGCGGCTCGTCGCTCTCTGCATGTCCGCTAGCTACGCACGCAACGCGGGGAGAATTGCACCGCTGTCTGTACGCAGTGCGGATGCACGACAATCGATGCAGGGCGGGCGCTTGAGCTCGGAGAGTGGCGTCGCAGTCCAAGGGCGGCCGGTGTGGTTATGTACTGTGTTCGTAGGAGAGGAAAAGACGAGTCGGAGGCAGATTATAATGAGTTTCAAAACGTTGACAAGAACTTGTGGTTTGCCGGGCCAGCTGGGGTCGCCACAAGGGTCGCCAGCATGAATATTTGTGTGCGCATGTGTGGCAACGCGTTGTAGCTTGCCATCACCTGGCTTTTCTTAGCCTCTCATTGACCTCTCACTTGCCTCTCACTGTACCCTCGCCATCGGTTCTTTGCACAGGAACAGCGCAGACCCTCCTGCCGTTTTGCACCGGTAATTGGGACTATATTCAGCATTGTGAACATTTTCTTTCTTGTTCACGAAGTTTTTTCGTCGGCTTGTTTGGGTCCTAGGATCGTACCTTCTTCCAAGAGTACCAGCATAATGCCCGGTATTCCAGAGCACATGCAGCGGCACCTGGAACGTTCCCTCACCCAGTGCGTTTCGTGCCTTCCATGGCTGTCTGACTGATAAACGGACTCGCAGCCGCGAAGGAGATATTCTACTTGACGCCGGCCAAATCTCTGCTGCGAAAACGGTATACCTACGGGAAGCACTCAAGATTGTGGGGCCCCGATTTGTGCTCCCTGCCACGCCCGGGGAAGGAGAGGGTGGCGTCAGATCCGAACTCTACGCGAATATCCACCCCTTGGAGCGCACGAATCTCATGGGCTGCTTGGTCGGCATGGCTAAATGTCTTCAGCGCGAAAATGATTTGGAGATGGTATGCGATTGTTTCTATGTTCTACTCACGAGCCATTCATTGACGCACCTCAGGCGCTCGCATGGTGCGGGTATCTACTCCGCTCCGGATCCTTTATACGGCGTGTTGGTTTAGTTCCTGTTGAATACCGCATCTCACCTTTCACAGATTGGCGAAACTACATCCTCCCCATCACCGAGCTCATCTACCTGAATGGTCCTGAAAGCGTCCGGACTCTGCGTCGCTGCAGATATTTTCGCATCTCTAGGAAATTCCGGCACTGCTGGTGCGCGGCGCTGGCTGGGAACACATTCGACGCTCAATTTGCCCGACGTGCACCAGACACCGCAGATCAAGAAGCTTCTCAATTATGCGACTCTGTTCAAGTTCCTTGGCTCCCGAGTCCCGGCATCCTGACCCGCAAGCATCGTTGACCACCGGCGTGACCGTGCCGGCGTTGCAGGCTCGCGGCTCGTGGACGCGTCTCCACGTCAGCACGTTGGGAGGCCCCACCGACGGGCGCCTGAATTTCTCCAGCTTCATTTGGAACAGTATGATTCCCTCCCGCATACCGAAAAATAGATATTCAACGGTAAAACTGCAGGCCATTACTACGTCGCTGGCGGCACAAAATCCAGCATTGGCCCGTGGTATCGCGATATATGGAGTCTCGATCTCAACAAACGCGATGCCTGGCGGCGTCTGCCAGATTACCCTGTCCCACCCCAAATTTCGGACATGTTTCTCGGCCGAAACATGCTCGTGCACAACGACACCGCCATCCTCTTCACCAGCCGCCCCGACGTCGATGTTTTTGATCTCAAGACCGAGACGTGGGGCACGTTCCGCACGACGTACGTCCCAACGTCCGAAGACCTGGCGGCGGGCGTCGTGAATGGGTGGCCGTACCCCCGCAAAACGTTGTCCGACAGCACCATGCAGATCGTGGACAACAAACTCTATGTCTTCGGCGGCTCACACGGCACGACGATCATGGGCTGCAGCCTGTTCATGGAGCTTGACCTGAAGACATGCAAGTGGCGCCGCCTTAGCGGGACGGTGCGCGTCACGGAGCATGCAGATTACTCGTGTCCGGGGCCGCGCAAGAGCGCCGCGAGCTGGGTGAGCCCGGATAAGAAGCGTTTCTTCCTGCTGTTCGGCGTCTTCGACCGGGATGAAGCAGGTCGCAACAACGAGTTGCATGGAGAGGACGTGAACTGGGGATGTCCTGACTTTTGGAGCTGGAACATCAAAGATGAGGTATGGAGACTCGAGCGCCTGTCCGGCAACCCGCCCTGCGCGCGCGCTGAGACGGCATATGCATATGTGAGCTCGTACCGTATCTAAACATACTTTGGACTCACTGGTAACCCAGAACGAAAGGCTGCAAGCGCTCCTGGTTTTCGGCGGCTTCCACCCCAGTCTGCCGAGCTACAACATCGAGCCGGGGACGGGCAAGAAAGTCGATCTCTCCTTCTCCTACCTCGCGGACACTTTCCTGTACGACATGGCGCCCGCCCCGCCTGCATCCGTGGACCCCGCCACACCGACGCGCAGCGCCCCGAAGTGGAAGCAGGTGCTGACGCCCGGGTTCCCGACGTACCGATGCCAGGCGCACGTCGTGTGTGACCCCGCGACGGGCCGTATGTACATGTTTGGCGGGTATACGAACAGCCAATACATCCCAACGTGCTCGAAGCTCAAGTCGCGCAGCTTTGGGGATCTTTGGGAGCTGCGCGTCGACGTGCCGGGCGGGCATTTTGAGGAGGTCGATGTTGCGGAGGAGGCGCGCGTTGCGAAGGCAGGCCCGTGGCAGCGGTGCTTCGCCTGCGCGGCGGCGGGGCCGTGGAAGAAGTGCGGAGGTGCGTTATATCTTTATGCCGTTTGAAATACCCACTGATCTGAGCGGCCATAGGAAGCTGCAACGGGCGGGTGTTCTTTTGCGGGACCCCATGTCTGCGAGAAGGATGGAAGGAACACAAGCAGATGCACCAATGTCGCAAGGCGTAGCGACGAACGCTTTCGAACCCTCCCAAGATGCGGATCGGCCACTTTAAATTGCTTCTACTCTGATTGCAATGGTGCTAATAAATTATGATGATGAAATGTAGAAGGCTGAGTATTCTTGCCGGGGTATCGTAACAAATGAAATTTGTGTTTGAACCATAAGCCTCAAACTCCCCCGCCAATTACCCTAAATGACCGCTAAGTATGAACAAGTCAATGAATCCCATGAAACTCCGTTCCCATCATTTTCCGGCCTGTGGAATGCACAAATCCAACGTATTCCCTGGCCCCAATGGAGGACACCCCAACAGCAGACGATTCGCGAGCACTTTCATCCATTGCTGAACTAGCTTCCTCGTGGGTTAAAATACCGAATATACTGTACCAAACGAACTCAGGACCTACAGCTGGGGCTTCTTGGTATACTCGCTGCTATCACACTTCTGCTTCATATCCGTCAAGAAGACGCATCATCTGCAGACGGAGGCCATTCTCACCGCTTGAGTCATGCTGCGCAAATGCAGAGATGGTCCTCGCCAGCCGCTCATCCGCCGCTTTCGCCATACGTACTAGCACCTCATGGGTTTCCTCGACGCTCCCCGTTTCCGCATACACAGCCCAGGCATAATCTACGTCGAACATAGTCTCGTTCGCCAGCTTCGAGAGCTGCTGGTGCACGGCCAGAGCAGCGACGATATGCGTTGCCGGTAAAACCTATCCCATAGCAGGAGTCAACCGTGAGCGTGCAAATGCAACGAGGGGTGTACCGTGGGAGAACTTTCGGGTGTCAGGCTCTCGTCGCTGACTGGGGATGAGCGTGCGACCAGAGTTGAACTCGGAGAGGTTGGAGTGGATGGGGGCAGGACCTGAGAAGTAGAATCAAAGATGAAGCCTATTGGCAGAGGAGGGACAAAGTTCGCATACTTCAGTCGGTACCTCTGACATATGTCTCTGCATCTGCTGACGCTCATAGTCCTCGATTGTCGGAAAAAACTGTTTTGCCTTATCAGGTCCTGACACGACCTGATGGGCTGACAGAACCTTATCAGGTTATATCAGCATTGTATGGGGAGACTTATCAGGTATTGTCAGGGCCTGGTCAGGTACTGTCAGGTTCCCCCACCCCAACACAACTTTTTTTTTACCTTGCATCACCTTAGACAGGGAGTAGCATATGTTCCCAATGTTCAATCAGCTTCAAAAAATCGAAATAATCAGCCCTACAGATGAATAAATGCATTCTTTGGGACAAACCCGGTGTGCCGAACACAGTACATTATTCTGTTGGTGTCCTTCCAACGTGAAACCACATCTTTGATTATTCATTTTCTAGTTCTATAAAAATTACTTTACATTATGTAGTCAGTAACACTGATAATACTAGTAGATTACTCCCAATGTAATGAGTTGAAGAACCACTGAGAGGACCTTCGAAAGAAGGTCAAAGCGTTTTAACGATTGCGGGGAAATTGCCTGATAAGGTCTTATCAGGTAGGGTCAGGCTGATCAGGTCGGTCAGGCTGATCAGTACCGATAATGCATTTCTGACCCATATTGGCCTATGGAAAACCTGACGGGCTGAAGCTACCTGATATGCCCTGATAAGACCATATCATGTAAATCGGTTTTTTCCGACAATGGCAAAATCGAATTCCGACGCATATGCAATGTATCTGTTCATCCACGACTCCGGGCTTCTTTGGCGGCTCCACGCAAATTCTTCTGTCGCCTGAATAGATTTTTCTTCACGGATGGGTGCAAGAAGAAAAATGAACCGACCCACGCTGGGCCCGAGAACTTTGTAGATTTTAGTGCTCCTGCGATCAACGGCGTTGGTCCCGTATGCAGAGACGAAGTTGATGAGGTTGGCGTCATCCTCCTCTGAGAATCTGTGCTGAAACGATGAGCAGCGTTCTGGCGATACGAGCGCATCACAGACGTTGTGTCATCGTCTTGGGGGGCGCTATCGGGTGGCATAACCGGAAAACGGCGGGCAGAGAATTATAGAGAGGCCTGAGACTATGAACTGAGAGTTGGGCTCGTGGTGCACACCGAGGAAAAAAAGCAACAGACGGAACGTTCCTATAGCAATCATTCCATCACTACACGTAAACGAATTTTGCGGACAAAAGACGGAGATTGTGTCTTATCAAGGATACTGTACTATTAAGTTCAGTTCGACACGGGGTGTGACCCGTGACAATTTGAACCATATTCGACATTCGACAGCAGGCAGGGGTGACAGTGACAAGCGGCAAAATTTCGACAGACCTCCGAAAATTTCCCTGGGTCAAAAAAAAATTGAGGGATGTTGTTGGAGACGGAGGTGACTAGAATTGGAATTTCAACCAAAGCTGACTTTCATACATGAATTTCTGATTAGTTATGAGCCACTTGCCTCATATTTCTCCTCCAGACAATGCCCTAAGGCTTATCTCAGTCAGATTTCTCTGAAAAACCTTACCTTCACAACTTTATTTGCTGGAAATTTGAGGTACTGACATTGCAGCTGATTTTCCAAACCGTGGGACTCCGTGGGACCAATTCGACACCAGCCCGGCGTGACGCGTGACATTGACCAAAGTTCGACACCGACAAGGGTGCTTGTGACCCGTGACTGTCGAACTGAACTTAATAGTACAGTAAACTTATGTTGCAACTTGACTGTAACACTTAAATCTGCAGCCCTGTCTCCGTCATTCTAATCGGGATGGCAGGCGATACAGTAATTTCCCATCCAATGCGTGCACATGCAATGCATACTGCTGCAAATCAGGATTTAGCACGTAATTCCCACGGTTGCATCATGCAAGCATCGAGAGAGAATTGGAAATTCCCGAAAAAATAGAAATTGGCTCCATGTTCTAGGGACTAGACAACTATCTAGTGGTCGTCTATCAGCCTCCGACCTCTTCCGACGGAGAGCACTTCGAGATCCGCATCACAAGCCGCATCAGATCCCAACCCATCACCCCTTCCTTTTGCCTTCCTTCCACCTTCATATGTCTTCTCGTCTGGGAATTGGAGCCCTAAAGCTGGATTTCCCTTCATCCTAGGTGCTGGTTCAGTAACAAAAACAGGAATACCTTTTTGACCGGTATCATCGGTGAAAGTGGGACGAAAAGCGGACAAGCCCTCTGATTATCAATTATCATGTTACGCTCAGCATGCTTCCGTCCCTCTGACGTGGGTCGCGACGAGCCTCAGTTTTCCCG
This sequence comes from Mycena crocata, assembly GCA_029281795.1. Classification (NCBI taxonomy): domain Eukaryota; kingdom Fungi; phylum Basidiomycota; class Agaricomycetes; order Agaricales; family Mycenaceae; genus Mycena; species Mycena crocata. The sequence goes on along the minus strand of JARJCP010000107.1, from coordinate 79,658 downwards.
TCGGGAATGGATCAAGCGCTCTCAGAAACATCGACTGACTTGCACATATACCCTATCTTGACCCTGCGCAACGAAGTAACCTCCGAATACTTCACCCACTTCCCCCCACCTTACCCAAGCTGTCGACCCTTTCAAGGCCTATTTTCGCCGACTCTCTTGACACATGTATGTCGCCACTGGAGATAAATCGCTCTCACCACGCCCGCCCTTTGGAGGGCATTTGAACTAGCCTTCCCGGATCGTCACAGTGAACAAGCGAACGAACTCTTATCATTTTGGACCCAAACATACCCACTTTCGATTGAAGTCTACCCCGACTTCGACCTGCCACCGGAATGTGCAAAGACCCTTGCTCTCCATCGCATGAGGTGGCAATATCTGCAATTGTACTCCCTTAAGCCGGACACTGTGTCCAGCCTGCTTGACGGGCCGATGCCTCTTCTCCGCCACCTGGACTTGTCGCCCTGGCAAGATCCCGCTGTCGCACCTGTTAAGTTCGGTGAAGCACACCTCAGGCTGCTCCGCTCTGTGATCCTCACCTGCACCACCGGCGTTGCGCTCCCATGGACCCAGCGGACCTCACTCACTCTGGCGTCGGTATTCCCCTCCCAGTGCACGCCGGTGCTGCGGCAGACGTTGTTTCTCGTATACTGCGAGCTTCAGCTCTGCTTCCTCGCCGATTTGATCAGCGAACGGGGCCCTAAGGACCGGCATGGTTTATCCGGATAGCTATCCGGATCAATTTGATGGATCGTGGATTATCCGTGGATATTGTTTGTTCCTGCTGGATCCAGTGGTTCCTCCCTGTCTTTCGTTTTTCATGTCGTTCTTGAGGGCTCAATCAATTTGGTATGTATCTAAAAATACATCATCACACTGAATCCGTCTCTCCGAATTTTTCCTGACCCAAAAACCCGAATCTGATGATCTTGCACGGCTAAGTTCCTAAAAAATCGGCTAAGTTGTATCTCAGCAGCGATGGGTGCGAATGACACCCATATTTTCTGCTCGAGAGTGTTTTAGGCACTATATAACGACATTGGTGCAGGTGGAAGTGTAGGCTAGTGCAAGGAAGGCGTAAAACCGTGAAATGGATACTTGTTGCTATCCGTGGGAAAGTTTATCCGCGGATTTTTATCCGTACGGATGAGTGATCGGTGGATAATATCCGCCGGATATCCGGATAAGGGCTATCCATGCCGGTCCTTAAGCTGCTGCGAACCCGACATCCACCTTCCACACCTCAAAAAGCTGGTTCTCAAAGTGAGGAAATACCGCATGGTGCCTGGATATGTCAAGACCTTTATCGTTCCCGCTCTCCAGAGCCTCCAAGTTCCCACGGAAATCCTTGGATCCAACTCTATTCTAACACTCGCTCGTTCATCTCTAAATCGGGTTGCACCCTTAGGAGGTTGCAAATCACCGGGGAAGGAGCGCTGCCCGTACAGCCGTATCGGGAAGCATTTCCGTCCCTTACGCAGCTCGCAGTCAATTGAGGGGGCGACTCGGACCACTTTCTTTCCCGAATGTACGTGCGTTTCTGTGATTCTTGACCTTCTTCCACTCACCCCACATTGTCAGCTTATAACATTCACATTATCCTGAATACATATGTGTATGTTGCGCGCCCTTCCGGCTTGTACGAACGTTCAGACATCTGCAGCGCTCCAGATAGTGTGAGCCAATAATATTACTTGGTTGTGATTCGCGTGGCACGGACATCGTACCGATATCACGGACAGGAATTTGTGTTGAAGGGGAACAAGCAGAACCATTAGAACGAAATTGATTTTCATATTTGTAAACGATATGTTGAAAGAAATAATTGTGGAAACTCAAGCATACCAAAAGCCCGGCGGAGTGTGGTCCGTCGAGTCCCCACCGTTCCATGGGCAAGCAAAACCGCAGTCCATCTGGCGATTTCTCTTCCCGGCGCCGCCATCCTATCGCAAGTCAGTATGCTATACTCACTGCATCAAAAGAAATCATTGCTCACCCAGCCGCCAACCGAGCAGCTCCCGTCATCGGTCTGCCATTTGAGGTCGCCCAGGGTGAAGTGGATGGTCCCGTCCTCCGTCCCGGGATCAGCGACAAGCAGGCTATCGAGCTTGGACGTCATCTCAAACGGTGCGTTCGTCCGCGGGATGAACCCGATCTTATGTGCTGCGCCGTTGTCGAAGAGCGTAAGTTCAATTGAATAGGACTTCCCTGAGCCAGGCGGGGGGTCGAAGGGGCCGCCACCGCCGGATTCGCCGTTGTCGTACTCGTGGACATGCATTGTACAGCCGCCGATGTCCTTGTACGGCGCGATATCGCCACTGACATCAGGAACGCCGTCCCACTTTGCACGAGCCTTTTCTGGGTCGATTTGGGCGCATTGGTCGATTTCCGACTCGTCGCCGTCTCGTGGCGGGGTCGCGCCCGGAGGCTGGCTACCGCCTGAATAGATATCATTGTCAGCGCAGAATCCGCTGTGTACCAACGAACACTCACGGTAGAGGTGGTGCGGAATGTACCCTGATGAACTAGTCAGCAACGAATGTGCCATGCATCTGTTTTTCTTACGGATCGAGTCTTGCTCCAATGCCCGCCCGACGTCCTGCGGACGAATCTCGATTATCTGAGTCACGGCAGCAGTGTCAACGATCGCAGGATATTCGTGTGTGACCCAAATTGCATCGCGCCAAATCTGTGCAAGGTTCAGTAGTGTCTAGGTACGTGGCGGAAAACGAACCTCTGCTGGCTGCTCCTCGACAATGAGATAGAGGCGGCCCTCGCAGAGCCTCGCGTATTGCGCAGATGTGAGGCGAAACCAGTTTCGCCTGTTTCCGCCCGAATTCGCAGACCTCATCGGGTCTTCGGTGTCCGTGAAAGCTCTCGCGTTGTCGTACACATCATCTGCAGACAACGTTAGTTTCCAATAGCTTGAGGAAATTCGGACGGACTTACAGAGTGTATGCTGTGCCAACAATGCAGCGAGTCAATTCTCCGTTCCTCGTCGGGGAAAGCGAAATCACGCACATAGTCGCCGCCCGGGTTCGCCGCATTCATTAACGCTGCAAACTGGATCGCGCGGGTCCGCGCATAGTTTGGATCCGTTGGATTAATATTTTGCTGGTTCACATAGAAGACACAGTTCTGTCGCCGACGACGGTTGCCGCTCCCGTCCATCGCACCGACCATGAGTTCCGTGTTGATCCTATTGGGGATCAAGGCATAGTAGTTGTAATCCTCCGACTGCCGCGCAAAGAGCTCAGAGCGCAGGACTAAATCACCATATGACTCAATGTCGCGCCGAGCCACACCACACTGGCCTTGCGGGACAGTTTGTGGGGCTTCCCAGAAACTCACAGTGCTCGCAAAGCCATTGACATTGTCGGCTTGCTTTGCAATGGAGACGTTGGGGTATGAAATCATGTTCGTGCTTCCGGCGGTCGTTACTTGATAGAGGTAGATCGACGCAGATTGTTGGTCGATCAAGGCCATGGAATCCTGACAATTACGATTGGGTACACAATCCTGAGAGTAGGGTTAGACAGCGAACAGGCACGACAAGAAGACTTTACCTGCGAATATGTCTGGGAGTTTTGGTGTTATTAGCCATGTGCAGCTTGAAATGAGCGACATTACCTGGAAGAAACTGTAGAGACCAGCGCCATAAATGAAAACGTTGGACGACAGGGTGATCACCAAACCCCAGGCAGCCGAGAAAGCCCCTTCAGGGTCACCGTAGTTCGTATTTATGGAAAATGGCGTGGGAGGCTTCGGTGTGGGGTGGAAATAGGGTGTCTCCGTTTGAATGAGACCTGCCCAAATGTTCCGGGCCTTGTTGAAAGCGTATTGGTATATTACCTGGGGAGTAACATTAGTACGTGTAAAGAGACGGCTGAGCGCACTGACATGATGCTCCGATGCGGTTCCAACTAGCCACACTGGTCCGTTCGACTCGACTAGGACACCTCGTCCGCTGAAAGAATTAATTTTCGACTCAGCCGGATCGTCCAAATCATGGTCTAAGCGGATGTTTGAATTCGAATCTTGGCGGAAATATAATCAACTCCGCACCTGCATTCCAAACCCAAACATTCTACAGCAAAACTTGGCTCAGCAATGGAAAGTTTCAGAGCGGGAAATCGCCAACCTCGAAATACCCCGAACCCGAATTGGTTATGTGGAAACCAAGGAATGCCGAGGCACACTTCTTCACGTCAGTGGTTGAAGTGGGACAGTTGGCGGCGTTGATGTTGGTACCCTGTATAATTCAGAAGATAGGCTGCAGGCATGCAGTTCACAAACCTTGGTTCCGCCGAGGCGGACGTGCACATCCCACATACCGGCAGATCCTTGCGAGTTTCCCTTGATATTCCATTCGATACCGATCGCACCAGCCGAGCCCCCAGTAGTTGTAATGACCATGTCGCTGATTTCGACTTCGCCGGTATCCCCAGGATTCCCCACCTTCGCCAGTTGAGTATTAAGCGTTTTAAGTTAGGCATGAACTTACTCGAACAACTGGCCGCGGGTTGTTTTGGTCAGCGAATTTTGGGCCGGTGCCCATAATAGTAGAGAACATTTCTCCGACGATGAGTGCAGATGGTGGGATGAAGATCGTGTCCGAAACAAGATATGTGCCGGCCTCAAATACTGCGCAATAAGTCAGCGGGTGCAAGGTTAGAGGCGAAGTATAATGTTACATAAAACGGCGCATCCAGCGTACTGAAAGGAGAAGAGATAACGTCAACAATCAATCACGATGGTAGCAAAACGACTGACCTCTTGGAGGAAGTTGTTTATCGCAGCTGTATCGTCGGTGACCCCGTCGCCTGCAGCCTTTCCTAGATCCCTGACCGTGAGAAATTCTGAATATAGATCATTACATGTGGAAAGAGATAGATAGAGCGAGTGAAAACAGACGCGTATCCTTGTAGTTCTGGTATTGTGGCCGCGACCTGGAAAAGTAGGCTCCGAAGGCGTTGGTCAAGCTGGAAGGTCTGGCCTGTGCAGGCTTATACGCCGCGCGCTTGTAACTCTTTGTTAATCCTGCAGCACATCAAGGTGTCGGGAAAAAACTTGATGGACTGGCCAAATGCCCGCGCACCGAGATACACATTTCCCTGGAACCATTGCTGTCCAAAATCAGCGCTCGCGGCCAGTACTACACCATTCTTATCCTGGATGTTTGCGCTGAATATGTTGGAGAACTGAAGGTTATCCAGAACCACCGATCCGCCGAGGCTGGAGGGTTGGCTGCTTGACAACTGTTAAACGTTTGCCAATTTCCACGATATGAAAAAATAAAAATAAAAATGCGAAGAACAACTTACCCTGATTCCTATAACAGTGTTCTTGATCCATGAATCGACGATAAGAACACCACCCGCGCTCTGCGTTGCCAATGTTAGACCACCCGTATGGATGTCGAACCCAACCAGACAGTTACTATGTTGCGTGTTAGTACGCCAGAGATTTGATTGAAGGTGGAAATACGCACGAAATATCGACGTTCTGCCAGGTGAATCCCCAATTCCATTCCTCGTAAATCGCCACAGCAGCATTGGTGATCTTGATACCGCGAATTGTGAACTGCTGGTTCGAGATCCACATTCCGAATGCACCGCTATCAAGGTCGCGCTCAGAGGGAGTATCCTGGGATATTAGTGATAGTATCACATACCCATCGAAGGTAAGGTCGGACATGAACCCGCCGGATCCATTTTCGGCAAACAAACTATGGATGTGATATGTACGATCAACAAACATTAGCAGTGTGTTGCAAGAGAAAATGCATACCCCTGATGCTTCGTGCTAGGAATATCCGTTGCCCTCACCATCTTGAAGTCGATGTTGATGAGGGATGTGGCCTGACCGACCTGCCAGTGGATGCCAGTCGCGGTTTTGTCGGCGCTCATCGCTGTAGTATCAATAACGAAGTTTCTGATTGACCGAAAGAAATTCTGGAGTACAAGAACTCAGAATCGACGTTTACAGCGAAAGCCTATGACACAAACATTTTGATTTATCCACCAGTTCACGCCGGAGCCGTCGGGATTTGACTGGCCGGGGACATATGGGTTGGCATCTAGACCATGCGAGTGAGAAGTCAAGCATTGATTCGCAGTCATGGCTCACCGATGACAGCGACCCCCACGAAATTAGCATCCGCCTTGAGGATGGGTTTGTTTTTAGCATCGCCAACGCTTTGCCACTGGTCAATTCCGGTTGCCGCAACCAAGAAGCCAAACTCACAGAGACGTAAAGTAGAAGCTATAATGCATGGGCATAAGTTGATGGTGGGGCGTTGACGAACTTTAAAATCACGTACGGAACGATTGGTTTGGTGATACGGTACTGCGAGGTTGGTGAGTAAATGATGTTGGTCAAGGTGCGCAAGGTACATACTGTTCCAGGGGGAAAATATATAACTGCTGGCGTAATCTGTCAAATTTTGTAATTTTTCTTTCTTTTAAGAGAGACGCCTTGAGTCTTAGGCTTGAGAACGCACAGTGGAAGATTTGCATCCCTGGCCACAGCGGCCACCATCTATTGGCCCCATTAATTGAAAGACGCACACCATCCAAAAGGAGAGACATACCGCTAATCGCCCTGTTGATAGCATCGGTGTCGTCTGAAAGATCGGTTAGCGAAGACCTACAGGCGGTGTCAGACGCAAAACCCACCAGCAATACCATTTCCGACGGCCTAAAGAAACGATTTGTTAGCATTACATGCAATGTTGACCAGTGTTACGCACCCCGTAGCCCTGTTTGACGTTGCGCCAGACCTGATAAACATCATGAGCATGTGCCCGGACAGACGCTCGATGATCGTACCTTGAAGCCCGGGTTATAGGCACTCTTGCCAAATACATGGAGTCCAGGGTTGGCCATCCAAAATTGATCTAAGAAAATGTGTCAGGGACAGGAAAGAAGAGAAGAGGCCACTAACCGCCTGCCGATGCTTCTGGGACGACTCCAGAACATGCACTGCGAGCGGAGTGAATGAATATCGATAATGCAGCGACGGAGCTCCATGAGGGTTTGAGCCACATCCTGCTTGAGAGTGCACTGAGTAGGGGGGGAAACGCGAATATGGATTTCCAAGTTTGGGCTTCGAGCTTATATACCTGAATCGTTATTTAAACGAGACTATTCTCAGACAGGCGCGGCCCCGGACGTTCCTGACTGATTAACGACTTGACGAGATCATCTTCGGTGATGAGACCTGTCCCTGAAAATCGGTCAAAGCAACGAAGGCACTGGCAGTCCGAGTCCAGGAAACCGAAGAGGTATAAGTGATGTGTTTCGCCAGTGCCAGGCCACAATGACGAGAGCTTGCCAGATTACGGCGGGGTTTTCTGTGATTCGGTTTTCTTCCCAGGCTCATGAATCGCCCAGATGCATCGAGCTGGAATTGGATTGCTCGGATTGCGAGGCGAAGGAGCGCTGACACAGCCATATGACCAAACATGCACAACGAGCGGGATGGCCCGTCCCTCTTGGCGGAGTTGGCAAACCTGGTTTAGGATTCCGAATCGGTATCGCTCCACGGCGGTGAGGTTCATGAATCATTACCAACCAACTAGCTGGAAGGTCATCCTCAATGTCAACTTTCTGTGGTCTGCCGTAGCGGCGGCTGTCCGTAATACTGTGGTAATTTTCAGGAAGTTACGGAATGGATCTGCGGTATCATGATTTAGATACTGTGATCCAGGCTGATCGGACGAAAAAGGGTGAAACCAACAGCTCTAATATAAGTTTTAACATTTTCAACACGTGGTATGCGTCGGCCCGTACGACATTTACCAAGCCTTTATATATTTGGGTTAGAATCTTTACTACAACCCGATTTCCGCGGCACAGTACCAATCGTTCGAGCCTGAGCCCGGCCCAAGCAAGGGCCCATCAGGGCTCAGGGCTCAAGGCCGGGCTCAAGGCCGGGCTTTTGTGGATACAATTTTGGTCACTGAACAATCACTGAATGATTTTTTCAGGATGCTTTTGAACCCATAAAATCTGGTTGAAACGTAAGTGGTACCTCAACGTTCAGATAAACTGCTCCGTTCGAGGGTAGTAGTGGATGAACATCGTATTTCGGTGAGGTGAGGTGGCTTCGGCTTGCTAAATTACACGAATACATTGATGCCAGGCAGTGAAGGAAATCCCTGAGGCGTCTAGGGAGAGTTCCTTTACATGTTTTTCAAAGCTCCCTCACCCCAATGCAGATGAAAAGAAAAGTTGAAAGCCCGGGCCCGAGCCCTAAGCCCGACCCGACCCGGGCCCGGTCCAGTAGGGAAGCCCAAGCCCTCAAAAGCCCCGCCAGCCCGAGGCTTTCAAGCCCGGCCAGGCCCGAACAACACGATTCGTGTTGGGATGGACCAGATTGGGACCAGGTTCCCATCTTACGATTGAAAGAATTTGAATGGAGTCCTCGGGAGAATACATGTAGAAGAAATTCCCGCTGAGCAGAAATCAGGAAGGTTCCTACTGAGCAGAAAGTTAATTCTTACCTCCAATTGGACATTAGTAAAAGATTGAGAACCGTGTCACTCAGCGGGTGAGCGCTTGGTATTCCGTTTTCTCGTCTCGTCGTGACGCAGCGAATGCAGCCCGCGGATAAATTACCGCCGATTGTGACGGACCATAAATCGACACATCACAGCTTAAAGGGGCGAGGCTAGGACGAGGGAAGAACAAGGGATGTGCGAACTGATGCGTCCACATTTTGAATTATGTTTACAAAACCCCCCAAAAAAGGCTTCGCGGGTGCTTCCGGATATAATTTATCGGGGCGTACAATTCTTTCTTTCATATTCATCTGGGGGTATCTGGCGCTGGAACGACAAAATGCCTTCAGATTTAAAATTGCAGCTTGTTGAGGAAAGCGTCATGGCAGGCAAAAATTGAAGGGAGAAGATACTAACAGCAGCCCATTCGATCGAGCGACCTCGTCGATTCGCAGGAACGTCACGCGGATGTAGTAAACAATGAGGGACCATTATCAACAGACAAAATGAGGGCAAAAAAAAACATCTCGTTAAAGATTCATAGCAGCAACTCGTTTCGATCGAGTGACCTCGGGGTTGGTCGCGAAATATGGGCCCCGCGCGCTTCCAGACTGCGCCATGCTGCTGTTGGAGGGCGCCGAAATGATGCGCTGCCGGGGTCCCGCGCTTGTGACCTGGTAAAGAGCTTTAAGTTGAGCACCGCATCGTTGCACAGCAACTTGAAGGGTGAAATACTCTGCGGGAAAATGCCGTTGTCAATGACAGCGTACGAGCGAGCGGAGTAAAGAAAAGTTGACAGTAATTACTGGAGTCGGAGGATGTTAACTAAGGCATGGTTTTGACGCAAGCAGGAAAATATTTGTGCAAACGGAGTGCACCTGAGCATGGTACACCGTACAACTGCAGAGTATGTGGACCGGTCCTTGAATGACAATGATGTCGGATGATGCGCAGTATGAAAATGTTGTGTCGACAGCGATCAACTAAACCTGACTTGGTTGAGGGCGGGGCTGCCTTCGAGTTCAGTAGAAGGTTGCAAATTCAAGTCGCGAATTGAGGCGGGATAAACGCGTGAATTGCGGAGTGGAGAAGTGGAGAAAACAAGCTACTGTAACGACTAGAGTGGACAGAATCGACAGCGTGAAGCAGTTGCGAGAGGAGGCGGTTTGGCGGCTGGGGCAGATGGTACGTGGTGCAGGAATCGTTTGTAGCAGGTTGGATTGAACAGGATGGATGCTGGAGGTGAAAAGCAATTGCGGCACACGAGAGACAGGATACACGTGTGGAGCATGTTCATGCGTTCTGCGCGATGGAATTGAGACGTGCGTGTGGGTGGTGTGAGGGCGAGGTAGACCCGCGTGCGAGTGGAGTCCGAATGATTTTAGAAGGAGGAACACGACACAGAGGAGACGAGGATGAATGGTGGAGATGTTGCGTGCGGACACACGAACGGAGACGGAAAGGAGCGGCGTTGGCGGACGGCGAGTTCAAGATTGCATGTTGCGCGGGTGGATTTGAACTCATGCGAGGCGCCGAGGTGGAGACGTGCACGGGCTGGTGGTTCGCATCGGCGAGAGCCTAGCGTGTATAGACGCGTAGAGAAGTGAGAGGCGGTGTAGTATGGCATGGCCTGCGAATGCGCGCGGAAAGACGGCTCAGAAGTGGGAAGAGCGGCATGGTAATGATAAGAAAAGCAGCTTGAATGGAGACCTGCACTGCATAGAGCGGTCGGGAAAGGGTGGACGTGTGGTGTGGATGCTAGGCTGCAAGTTGCGAGTTGGTCTGAGACAAGGATCGGGAAATCGCGGTAGTGCTAGTTGCGAATGTCAATCGGACACGCACCGGAATGAGTCGGAACAAGGTGGGAAAAGAGCTGGGGAAAGCGAGAGTAGGATGCTGGGGTTCACTGCTATGCGCACGGAGGACGAATTCATCTGGGCATAGATACATTGAGTGGTGGTGTACACGCCAACTCGAGTGGTGACGAGCGCTCTCTGTAGTTGTCACTGTCATGGGTGCAGCGGAGTGGAGGACGAGGAACGCGTATTCTCGGCTCGAGGATGCAGTTGAAATCGGCGTGAAGCTCCGTGAATGTACGCCGACGCGCGAGCAGAATCGTGGCAAGTGCGCGCGCGGATGCGTCGGTAAAACTCGTGCTGTGAAGGGTTTCCGTGAGATGCGCGCGGGTTTGAGATGGATAGCGGGATCGGCATGCGAATATTACTGGAATGCGCGCGGGAAACTAACGAGGTGACTGACAAGTAAGGGCAACGGATAAGGCGATAACGGGAAATGGTGTTGGAGGTTGTAATAACCACTAGATCCAAATTGACTGTGCGCCGACATTAGGATGCGTGAGACGGAGTGGGAATTGTGACGTCGGTGGGATGGGCGTGGAGACGCCGAGACGGAAGCGATGAGACTGTTTCACCGCGGTGGCGAGCAAAGGAATATTAGGTGTATGCTCGAGAATGTCGTGGGTAGACGAGGGAATGGCAGTCAAGCGGACGCGGGATCTGGGATGGATGTTCTTTTGCGAATGCCTCGCGTTTGGACGCGTGCGGGAGAGCTGCCGCATGCACCGTGACCGGAGTGGATGGGCGCGCTGAAAGCGGAGGACGGCGTTGAGTGACGTTGCGCAACGGGGACGGCAATGCCAGGGCGGACAAACAACGAACAACAGGGGCGGGGGCGCGACGCAACATCGACGGCGAGTCGACGAGGAAAGGAGGACGCGTGAGGACGCGTGTCGTGTTGGTGATCGGGCCGGCGGTGACGGTGACGGTGACGTGACGGTGGCGATGAGGCCAAAGCGAGGGACAGCCATGGGCTCGTGATCTTGTGTCCAAATTACGCTTTTCTACGGATATTTCCGATAATATCATGCAAAAAAAACCCAGTAGTATTAACTAGGTGCCAAGGACATTACCACGTCCCAATATGCTCCATGCTACCCGGTCGTGACGAAAAATATGTGGAATGCGACAATATGTACTTTTGAGCTATTCACGCTTCGATAAAAGCGATCAACTTCAGCTTAGCATAGGGGGAGCCTAGTAAGTCCGTTATTAGCCCATATTTTGCCCAAATCAGTACGGGCTCGCAAAACTGCCATTATCGCCAAATTGGGACGGTAGCGGTTGCTTGTCCCTGCTTGACACGGCCACTGATGAGACACGTGAGTCCTTTGCTCTGGTTTGTCTTCTGCCACCATCTTCGCTCAGTGCTTTTCGGTCTCGACGAGCTGCCTTTCCACCTGTGTCTGTTGTTTACGGCTCTTTAACCTCGGCCAGCTACATCAACCAATACAAGCCAAAACCAAGGGCCAAAATCACAAGGCTACTGTACACATCTATTGCACATCTCATCTCAAGCTATTCCACCGCCTGCACTTATAGTATCCAGCAGCCAATCGCTCAGGTGCATACTGTAGAACTAGTTACATCTTTACGGCTTCAAACCCGTCTACTGCATCAATTCACGGAACAACGCCACACACTACTTCACAGCATCTCGCATCCTACTCGCGTGCCCTCGGTCCAGCTATTCCCTCTTCTTCCTCAACTTATCGTCTTGCAACCTCTCCGAGTCGTAATGCCTCCTTTGTCATGGTTTGCAGTCAATTATCGCTCAGGTAGACCAAGGCTGATGCGACTATCCACAGCTATCAATCCCTGCTACTTCCGCGACAGAGGATTGTGCTACTGGTCATGTGCGTGTCGCTCCTGGCCCTCCCTGTTATCATATATTGCAGCGCGTACACCAACTGGACGTCTCTCGGAGCGCTGGTTACTGCCCATCCGCTGGACCTTGCGCGAAGTCAGTCTCTCAGTCAAGTCCTCTTCCCTCTTCGGCTCGCTGTCGACGACCACTCGTGGATAGCAGAAAACGAGCGCACGATAAGCTCTCTACTCCAGTGTATCGAGGATTCCACCTGCGGGCAGAACCAGACAAAAGGTCCGCTCCCCTCGTTCGCCTTTCTCGCACTGACATGTGAATTCAGTGGTCATCCTCGCAGCATCCCCATTCCGCGGGCTTCTCCACGGTGAAAACGGAGGCGAGGCCATCTGGGCGAACTCGACGGTGAGTGCCTCTGTGTCGCAGATGAAACGGCCCTGACGTGTTGCATATTGAAGCTCATCGCCCTGCGGCGCACGGGGTATAGCTATCTATATTCGACCAGCCGGGAACGCATGAGCCAGCTGTACGACATGTTCCGCGCGCTGGTGGCTGTCATCCTGGTGGACGTGCCTGATGCATATGCATGCTTCCGCGACCAGGAGTGCATCCTCTCGGGCAACAGGCCGCACGGGATCCCAGCGTGGAAGATCCTGTCGTTTCATTTTTGGGACTCGGTCCGTTTATCGTTCAATTTGTGATCGAAGTGAAAGCTAATATGTATTTCCGCAGCCGGAACATCCCCTAGGACGGAAATGGACATTGAGCCCCGAGCCTGTGAGTCCAATTTCCGTTCTCTTTCACCTCCTAAACCCATAATTTTCTCAGTATCGCAGTAAGGCTCGTCTGACCCGTCATTAACCACTCACAGCAGCGCGTCCACAGGAATCGAGGGCAACACGTACCTGGGGTACAGCATCGACCCGCAGTGCGCCCGGACACCATTCGTGTCGCATGCACACCGCAAGCCGCAGGCATACGTTCTCGCAAAGGAGGCAAAGTACTTTAACCCCGCCGACCGCGCGTACGACCCGGAATTCTTCGCCTCCGCTGCCGCTGCCAGCGAAATTCAATTCCTCGCGGGTGTGAGGGAGCAGGAGCTGCCTGAGTATTTCCCGCGGAATATCACGAATGTGGGGTTCCTCCCAGCGTCAAGGTTTTACGCGACGGTAGCGGAGTCGCGGGTGCTGGTGGGGGTGGGGATTCCGGCGACGTGCGTTCCTTCCTGTTAACGGAGCGGAATTCATTTTCAACCATCTACAGCTCTCCGACCCCGTACGAAGCGCTGTGCCTTGGGGTCCCGTTTATAAACCCAATTCACCACGTACGTGTTCTCCCCTCCAAGACGAAATTCAACTTTTGATTGGACTCGTAGTGGGACGCCAACAACCCCAGCGACAAGACACGGTGGAGCTCGCAGCACGGGGAGCTGAAGTACCTCGACCCGCCGTACGTCTACAACGTGTTCCGCGGCGACAAGGCGGGATTCGTGCAGGCGGTCGCTCATGCTGTGGCGCACCCTATAGACAGGCATGATGCATCACTGCATTGCTGGAATTCGGTATCGTTGTTAACAATTCATATAGTTTCGTGCTGGAAGACATGCGGATGGGTGCAGTCGAAGCGCGGCTGGCGGCGATACTCGAGACGGACTGGAAGGCCGAGGGGACGGCCCTGCTGGCTGAGCGGCAGGCGTCTGGGAAAGGCGAGGTGAGTTACGGTTAATTTCTCGTGTTTTCTTATCGTTGTTTCCCTCCTGTGCGAGCTGATTCGTCTCGTTTGACAGACATTTTCGATCTAAAGACGGAATCATCTATCTAGAACCGGAGTTTTTTTTTCATATAGACGGACGAAGTGGAATGCATATATTATTGCACAGGACGGTCACGGATCTACAAGCTACGACGTACAATGTACAATTTCCTGCCTCGTTGGTTCAATATTGTGACACCTGGCTCTGCTGGATTCTCACCTTTTCTTTATTCTTTCATGTCCGTCTTACAACCATCTGCATATATAATGCATTGCAGGCTTGTTTATTGTATGTGCTCCCATTTTGGCTTCACATACATGACTGACATATGTCATTTTGGATGTCACCCTTCGTCCGCTGTTACTATTTGGCCCTGAGTCCTGATGACATTTTATTTTGCTGCCGATTGTCAATCGTGGAAATGGATGCTCTATGTACGGCTGAGAATAGTTTTAGAGGATGTGCAAGCCACTTCATGAGTTGTGCCAGTTGAACTTTACTTCAGACCAGATGACCTGCGTTCTGAAAAATAACGTGGGAGGCAGAGCTCTCGATGCCGTCACTTGCCAGCTGTCCTCCTTGCCCTCTCCCATATTCTTCTCCATGTCAGCCACCTCAAACCCAGAGGACTCGATCCCTGTTTGCGATAATGATAGGTGCAGCATAGTGCGAATTAAAAGTAACATGATGCTGACTCGGAGGATGGTCGCTATAGGCTTATAGCTGCAATGCACTCGTGCTTCTCCGACCTGATCAAGAAGCAGGAGGAGCAAGTATCTTTTATTTTTCCTCCTCTGGTATGACTTATCTCAACAATTTCCCAGAATACACAGGGCAATTGAATCTCTCAAGCCACCGGCACCTGCCACTGACCCGAAAACGACGTTCTGGAACACTTATATGAAACTGGCTGACGAGCATGACAAAGAATTTCAGCAGAAGTATAGCACGGATCTTGACACGTCTCTGATTTTTGTGGGTGGTGCCTGACTTCATAAGTGATTAGATTGTCTCCTTAACATCTAATCCGCAGGCTGGTCTTTTCTCGGCTGTCGCCTCTGCATTCATCATTCAGATACAACCTCAGCTTATGAGTCCCCCAACGATTATTGTCGTGGTGCAATGCCTGCTCTACGCCAGCTTGTTCACAACGTTGCTCGCAGCCCTGCTGGCTGTCCTCGGCAAGCAATGGATCATGCACTACCACGCAGCCGGGAGTAGAGGAACAATCGAGGAACGCGGACTCGAGCGCCAGCGTAAACTGGATGGCTTACGCAGGTGGAAATTCAACACTGTCCTCCAGATGTTCCCGTTACTCCTGCAACTTGCGTTGCTGCTATTCTCAACTGCTCTATCTTTGTATCTGTGGACGGCCAATCATGCGATTGCAATTATCGTCTTGATCATTACAACCTCTGGTTTCGCCTCATACCTATTCCTGCTTATCTCCGCCTCTATTTCCCCGGATTCCCCATTTCAATCACCCGTTGCGGCTTTCTTCGTCCGAACTTTGTCGCCACCTTTGCAGAACTTGCAACGGAAGTTCTGGTGGAAATCTCTCCAAGTCCAGCATTTTGTTTCCAAAATCTGGAAGCACTGCTCCGAACCAGGGAGGGACATTTTACCGTGCTTTGGATTACAGTCTTCAATGCAGAAAGAGGATAAACCAGATTTGCTGGTTACTCACTTCGATGGCTATTCCCCCGACCCGGCATCACCAGAAGTCCCCGCTGTATTGTGGGTTCTGGAAACCTCCACAGACCCTGCGATCATTGACACAGCGGCTGAAATCGCCGCTGACCTGCAGTGGCCCCTGGACCTTGGCGTCACATCGCCACTGACTAGACTCGCTGAAGCCCTCGATTCATGTTTCCACCTCCGATACGAGGATCACAGGTTCATCGTCCACTTCCGCGAGGGTTTGATAAAACGTTTTATCAATTGCGCGAGGGCGTATTGTTCGCTGAGACTCGTTGCTAGGGCAGCAGGTGTTAATTTCCCAGAGTGGTCCCAAGCTTATATGACAAGCCTCGTCCAGACAGACAACTGTGATTCTGCGGAGTTCAGGCAGCTGGTTAATGTCTGGCAGATCCTCCAAGACCGGCCCGATCTCCCACAGGTGTGGGAAACATTGCACGACGCTACATGGGCATTACACATTATCCCATCGCTGTTCAAACAGGACGACTTGAAGGCGAGGGTGGAGCTGTTTCTAGCCCAGTTTCCGTCAGACGAAGTATCAATTCTTGATCAAGAAACTTTCGCCAATTATTTGTGTTGTATCAGCACATTGTTGGGGTATATGAATCCACGAATTATGGCGCAGAAACACAAGGGGTGAGTGAAAAGGACGATCCAGCAAGTAATATTCAATGACACATTTACCAGTCGTCACGGTGGGCTGCAACTTCTCCTGGCCCATCTTTTCAAAACTCTGCAAAAAGTCGACGTGGACGCTTCACTGGTGGAAAAAATCATTAACACCACTGTGAAACAATCACAAAGTATACTCAATGCTGGCGGAGCTTATTCTCCGGAAGTTATGAGAGACACGTTGCTCTTTTGCAGCCATCTGTATCAGTTGAATGGAACACTTACTGTGCAGGCGTCGGCGCTCACCCTAGCCAGGATTGCAAACGGGGGTTCTTTGAATGATGATGGATATCAGCGGATCCAACGGCAACCACCATTGGAGGACGTCGAGTGGATATACGTGTCACTGGAACATGTCCAGAGAACTTGCGAAGAGAGGGGATGTGATTTTCAGGGCCAGCATAATTGGGACAAGGACACTGTACTGGCGATTGACACCCTCCTTCAAGCATTGGCCTGCAGCGGTAACCTGCCTAAAAATCCCCCATTAAAATGCCTTCGGATGATACTGCAGGCGTTGTCGGCTCCTGGAGACATTGCTGTCACAGCCTTCTTTGTTCTAGAACAGGGCTTTACTTGGTTTCAAGAGCCAGATTTATGGCCAATCCTACGGCGGTCTGATGTATGGGCTCGCATCGGGAGGGTGTCATTCGAATATCCACAGCGCTACATCTCATTGGGGAACATGATTGTGGGCATACCCGGTTGGAAATCACTTATAGCCGATGACCTTTCTCCTTGGATCGCGGCATTTATTGGTGACTATGGGTCTCACCGGGAGATGTTCAACTCCGTTATGCGCGCAGTATGGGTCCCACATTTCGACGAGCAGCGTAAATTCAAGGATGAGGGCGAAAGGAGCTGGGCCGTTACCCTCACTGCACTTGCCAATGCTTGGGAGCTCCCCGGCAACTTCTTGTCTGTCCCACATGAATTTGCCAGATTGGCTCGTTGCACGGTGTCTGCATCACTCCTGGTTAAGTACCGGGTCGAGCATCATAACAGAAACGCGGTGATCAGAACTTTTCGCGATATCTCTCCTGGGCCCAGGGCCACTTTTTCCAAGACTCTGGCAGAAGCTCTCAGACGGGCCGCAGAAAATGCGAGGACAGGAGTTAAGCGGGTTCCCGATACCCCACACTTCCATCTCTCTCAGGCTTCCAGAAATACTTCGGAATCCCTTGCGAATTTTCTGGAAGCCTTGGGAGCAAAGATCGGGACAGAATTTATACCAGGCCGCGGAGAGATGCAGCTTGAGGGCTCCATCCACCAATACGAGGACTGGAAAGATCTGGAAAACATTCTCATGGAGGAGATTGATAGATTGGAAGAGTTGTTTGATCAGACCGGGTACGGTACCACAGAAACTTGAGGTTTTGTATCAAGTTTTTACGACTCAGGTTGAATCTTAACATCGTGAAATTCTTGTGAGATTCCTTGTTGAAATTCAAACAAGTGTGATTTGGGTGATGACTGAGTATGTAGAACAAGTAGGAAGAAAATTTTCTCTATAATGAGCGAGGCATGAGAGTGTCGTTATCGAGTAGAGCGTCTGTCAACCTCTTGTCAAGAGAGACTTGTGAGAGAATATGCAAATTTTTACCTCAAGGCTCTTGTCAATTGACTGAAGGTTCAAGGTGCTGCAGCATTTACCCCGGTTCGGTGCCTTCGCGCCGCCGCGCGGTCGCCGAATCCGGACACCGAGACATTGATCGGCGGAAGTCGAAATACTTATCTCGTATGTGCTCGTGGGGTAAATCTGAGCCTCGTGATTATCTCAGAATGGAGGCAAAATGCAAGCAAAATGCCGCAAAAATGAAGTTGTGGCGGTGCTTGATGCCATCTCAGTCGCAGGTAAACCTGTCACAACAATCGATTAATCGCTGCTCTTGACTCCCATGGCCGAATCGCTCATCCACCTCGACCAGTCGATTTTTGTCGTTCCTTCATTTACTTTGGAGTGCGGTAGAGAACTGCGGGACGTACCTGTTGCCTACAAGACCTGGGGGACGCTCAATAGCAGCCGTGATAATGTCATGATCATCTGCCATGCGTTCACTGGCAGCGCCGACGTCGAGGACTGGTTGGATACAGGAAATCAGGTCTTCGATAACTGAACTTATGTTTCTATAGGTGGGGTCCACTGATGGGTCCAGGGAAGGCCTTTGATCCGCAGCGATTTTTTATCTTCTGCGCCAATGTCCTTGGGTCTCCGTATGGATCCGCATCCCCAATAACGTTAAATCCAGACACGGGTAAGCCTTATGGGCCACAATTTCCTGCAACGACCATTCGGGACGACGTGTGGCACGTATTTTCCCTCTCTCTGTATCACTCGCGCATTCTCATGAGCAAATCCAGGATACACAAGCGTGTACTTGATCATCTCGGCGTTGAATCTGTTGCAGTCGCCATTGGAGGCTCCATGGGCGGTATGGCTATCCTCGAATGGCCGCTGTGTACGCCTGAAGGTTACATCCGCCACGTCATCCCAATCGCCACATCTGCGCGGCATTCTGCGTTAGTGCGAGTCTTCACGCTAAATTTCCCCCGTCTGACTATAAACTCAAAGATGGTGCATATCGTGGGGAGAAGCCCAGCGGCAAAGCATCTACAGCGATCCTGGTTACGAAGATGGATTTTACATCACACAACCCGCGTCAGGCTTATCTGCCGCCCGCATGAGCGCCCTTTTAACCTATCGCTCGCGCGACTCCTTCGAGAGTCGCTTCGGGCGTAAGGCCCAGGTACAGGCAGTCACAAATTCAGCTCTCTCCCCTCCAGCATCCCCTCCGCCACACATCCAGACGAACGCAGACCAGGCCGTGGAGGCGCATAACGACGGGCACGTTGGCAGCCGCCCTCGATCCCCCCTCGTCGGCCGCCAACAGTCCCTCGCACCACGGCCCCCGATATTCTCGGCGCAGTCCTACTTACGCTACCAGGGGCAGAAGTTCACCGCCCGCTTTGACGCCAACTGCTACATCCACATCACGCGCAAGATGGATACGCACGACGTCTCGCGCGGGCGTGTAAGCTTTGCTTCAAATGCGCCTGGCGACGACGACGACTCCCTCGCCCTCGCACGCGTCCTCGCCACCCTCCCCCCGCGCGCGCTCGTCATCGGTGTAGCCTCCGACGGGCTGTTCACCCCGACCGAGCAGCGCGAGCTCGCGAGCTACATCCCCGGCGCGGAGCTCGTGATCATCGAGTCGCCCGACGGGCACGATGGCTTCTTGCTCGAGTTTGCGCAGATCAACGGGCATGTGCTGGCGTTTCTGAAGCGCGAGCTGCCGGAGCTGTATGTTGGTGGTGACGACGCAGCGACAGACACGGCCTTGTTTGAGGTGAAAAAGACGAGCATCTTTGGCGAGGCGGAGGCGGACGTTGTTAACTGGTAGGATGTCAGTGTCGGTACTGAATGCTCGGCATTGCTAGATTTTTTTTAGAAAGGGCGTGTATGCGATTGGTACATACTCTATGCTCGAAACTTTTCGGGACAAGGCCTAGAAACTGATTTCCTCTTCCTCGGGTTGGGGATCCCCCAACGCTGCATCTCTCCTCTCGTCTAATGCGTGCCAGTCCTGGAACCCGAACATGCCGGGGAGGCTATCCCACAAGGCGGTTTTCCGCGTCGTATCCCACGCATGCATCGCCGCCTTACATGACGGACACAGCTGCGACTTTGGGTCGGGACTCCACTCGGTGATGTCGGGCACAAACTGCAATTGCTCCAGCAGCAAGCTGCCCTCGCTGAACCGACTGTTGCGGCAGTCTGCGCCTCCCGTGCACCCCTCGTCCGAGAGGCGCCGTGTCTTGTACCATGTGAGAATCTCTTCGGCGTTAGAGGTGTGCAACGCAGCAGAGGTGTCGATGCAAAGCACCTGGTCGGCGAGGCTGAGTTTCACGCGTGCGCCGCCGTATTCGACGCCGTTCACCAGACTGCCCCCGTCCATCTCCAGGCAGAAGCCGTAGAGGGTGAGCGGGAGAATCCAGTCGACGCCGTGCTCGCGGGCCAGGTGAATAGCGCAGAGCAGCTGCCCTCGACAATAGGACGCGTTGAAAGCGCTGGTGCTGAACACGGAGAACGAGGTGGGGTATATCGCGGAGAGGCGGATGAGGGCCTTGCGGCGCAAGGTCGGGATGCGGTACTTGGAACTGAGGCGGAGGACAGCGGCGATGGCCTCAAAGGGGACGCGTCCCAGCGTGGAATCGAAGGAACTATGACAAAGGGAGAGGCGTGAGTACAAAGGGAATCGAGTGGTTTACGCCGTACGTACTCGGCGTCGAAGATCGCGGCGAGGAAATAGGCCATCTCAGGACCAGAGTAGGGTAGTGTCAGGACTGAGCACCCTTCAGAGGTATCGTGGGTAGATAATTCCACCGCACACAGAACGTCGGCGAAGTAGACCGACTGCTTGGTCAAGATACCGCGGAATACCCGGAACTCGTGGGAACCGGCGCGAATTATCAGGTTCCCGTCGGGGTACCAGAGGCTGGCATGTCGGTCCAGGGTAGGCAGACTGGGACGCCGTTCCGCTTCGGAGCTCGGTAAAATGTCGGTCGAGTGCATCATGTTGTGCGATGCCTTGGACGGTCGGATGCGGTTGGAGAGAATGAGCAGGAGGATCCGTAGAATTTGTAGTATTGGTGAGAGCGTCAAGAAGTAAATGAAAGGGACTGAAAAGGGGGGATGCATGCCCCGCCACAAGCGAGGTGGGCTTAAATACGGCGAATGGACAAAGGTTGACTCTGGCTGTGAAAGCCACTATCGAAGCAAATGGGACCATTGTCTGTGAGTCACAATAAATGCATCTTTGCCTCTCAAAAATAATTTTCGAACATTGGTCTTTGTCAGCACGTGGGAATGAACCAGAGCCGGTATTCGCCGAACACAAGCCGATCTCGCCCGCCGAGTGTTTCAACTGAACGGTGATGAGGTATGCAAAGTTTAACTGCTTGGAAAACATATATGATCCATGCATTCCGACCCACGTTCTGATACAGTATTTTCTAGTCTGCTGACTGCTCCGCAAAAAAAAAAAACCCAATTTCATCTCTGTCTCGATTGAGTCGACTCTCGGGGAATAGTTGATGCAGACGCTATTTTGGCCCTTTGTGCTGGGTGGCTATTTTCGTATACAGCATTCAGAACAGTTTTAGGAGCGAACATTTTATTCAAATTTCGCTAAATCACTGATATTATAGCTCGGCGAGATATCAAGTCCGAGCTCGGTCACTGTGAGAGACGACGGGATCCATGCGGCTCAGTATCGAAGCCATTCAGGTTCACCCCAACAGTAAAATTAGCAAGGCACCCGAGCGTTTAAAAGAGTGTACAGCGCATGATAGTTGTTCACACTGTTAATGCTCGGTGTACATGATAAACAAAATTGTGGTGTTGTATTTACCATTGAAAGGCGGGACAGGTGACAGTTCCAGGTTGCAGGAAGAGGTAATATTGGGACCGTCCGGAAGTTTCTCTGACTTGTAGGGCTCGGAGCACATCTGACCGCATGTTGCATTTCCATACGGGATGTTCAAAACGCCGTCGGAACCCCATCACGGCACTAGATGAAAATCGTGTGTGTCCACCACTCCTTCTTTCCTCTCACCTGCACGATGGAATGCGACCTTGCTACCATCTGTAGTACTACCTACCGGGCAGCCACGCATCTCCGCATGTTCTCATTCTCGTCTCACACTAAGTTCGAGTGGAACTCTTCCGCAACTCTTCCGTCTCCCGTTTCACATCCGCCACATCCATGCGGATATCCAACTATGCCAAACTCGTCTCAACGTTCGGTGACGACGCCACTTGGCGTCAAGTCAAAGAGTGACCACTAAACGGACACGGTCCTCCGAAAAGTGTCAAAACTTTGAATGGACGCATTACCCGTGTCTTTCAACCGCTTTGAGAGTCGCCGATAGGTGGACGTCAGAGAGCCTAATCTGAATGAAATGAAATCCACGCACTGTGGGTACTACTTAAACCACCCTTCTCCGTCTTCTATGCAGCATGAAATGTCGCTAAATCTCCTCAAAATCCCTCTCATCCTGTCGGACATCATATGCATGCGTATCACAGCAACGCCGCCGAATCCACCACTGCCTCCCGGACAGCATACGGTGTTCATTCCAGACTGGCGAGAACGATTTCTTCGCCGGTTAGCCTGGCCTGCTGTCCTCCTGCGCGTTCGTGGTGTATTTTTGCGGGTCTTGTCACTGCTGACACCGCGCAGGCCATCTCGCATACCCTCAACATCCTCCAAATATGCCTCATCATCGCGTCGCATAACCCCAATGGCACGATATCGAGCTACATCCTCGCCCACGCCTCTCCCACGAGCAGCAATCCGGCATGCAGCATGAACCTCGCGATCACACCCGCCTTCGCGTTCGGGACAGCCATCACGCTCGCCGGGACGATCCTGCGTGTACAGTGCTATCGCGTGTTAGGGCGCCACTTCACGTTCGAGCTCAGCCTGCAGCAGGGACACAAGCTCATCACCCGCGGGCCATACGCACACTGCAGGCATCCCAGCTATTTGGCGATGATCCTCACGATAATTGGGGGTTGGATCACACTCGCGTTTCCGGGCTCGTATGTTTGGGAATGCTCCATTTCGGAGCACGCTGTTGGCCGCGCGGTAATGGGGATTTGGGTGGGTGTTGCTGCTGCCGTGGTTGCGAGCTTGGTGTTGCGTGTGTCGGGCGAGGACGAGATCCTCCGGATGCGGTTTGGCGCCGAGTGGGAGGCGTGGCAGAAGAAGGTGCCGTGGAAAATTGTTCCCTGGGTGTTCTAGTTGGCTGCGTCGGCCTGGCACTGGCTTGTTGCTATCTAGGTCAAACAGGCGCGTGATATCAACAGAATACATTTGACGAACAAGATAAAGTGTAATGGTTGAGCCTCTCGGATAAGCACAGAAAGAGGTTCTGTCCACACCAACCGCCCGAACAAACAGAAGGATCTTCTGAGCTCTTCTTTTTCCCGAGTGTGACAAGGCCCACCACACCTGAAGGGAATCCAGGAAAACAGGCCTGTCCATCGGCCTGCAGAAGATTCAGGCCTGCAGAAGAATCATGAATCAGGACGGATAGAGCCGATCGAGATCAAAAACATGCATACGGAGTTCGAATAATTCATTCTAATTCTGCTTCGCCCGCCTCATCATCAGTTTCCCCCTCAAAATTGCTACTCCCCCGGAAAGCCGACACCCTGTTGAATGTTAATTTGGCTATGGATGGAAATGCTGTGCGATAAGCCTCGTCGGGTATTGATCTGTCGCCTGTGATAGACAGACTTTGTAACTTGCAGCCTGCTTTGGTAATGAATGAAGCCAGTTTTTCGATTGGGTCGTCCCCAAGGAATGCGTCTGGGATTTGAAGAGTGTGGAGTGCAGGGGCGATGAAGCAGTCGAGAAAGTGGGTCACTGGAGATGAATCGGCGATGTAGGGAGCCAACACGAGTGATTCCAGGTGCGGGAGCGTCACATCAGGGTACTCATCGTCTCCAAAAAAAGGTATGACAGCTACCACGCAATGAACCAGGCTGGTGGCATGCTGGAGGATTGGGGAGCACTCCTGGCCCCATACGCGGGTCAAAGTCAATGAGGTCAATTGGGCCCATGGCAGAATGACGGCGGAGACACCGTGGTTATCGAGAATGGCTGAGCGGAGCCGAGGTGCATTCCCAAACGTCACAGCCAAAGGAGCACGTTCTTGACACGATATGGCTATGTGACTGAGCAGTGGCAGCGGGTGTGCCAGACATGGGAGGTCGCGGAGTGGCAACGCAAAAAAGCGCAGCGATTCCCACCGCGCACGATGAGGAATGAGGGTTTGTATGCATTCCGCGACTGGTGCCTCGTAGGCCTGGTCATCCAAGTCGATGGACAGAGGAATTGTGCATGATCTGGCTAGCCATGACTTCAGGAGATCTATTTTCCCATCGGGATTATTGGCCGACCGAAAAGTTAGCGATATCGCTCTCCAAAGCTCGGGAGTAGCGACCGCAATTTGCCGCCAGTCCCGACATACGTGCGACAAAACTGTCGGCGAGAGAGTCCCGCTCGCCGGAGGGCAAAGAGGATACGGTGGCAAGAAATGGATGAAGATTTCGCTGATAATTTCGTTCGGCAGCGTCAGGACCGGATATCTGTAGGAGTCGAGTCGTGATTCGGTTTCAGCTTTCTGGATTTGCAATGAAACAATCTCGTGCTCAAGCTCCAGGATCCTAGCTTCTAAATGCGCGAGACGGGTCCTATCAGCTGCACAGACAGACATTTTCTCCGTACCGCCAACTCTGTGGATTCGAGATTGGAGTTCAGCGCATGATATACGGCGAAGAGAAGTGCTCACTGTTTCGCTCGAAATCAAGGTGGACGGCGGCGGACGCCGGAGTAGCAAAAGCAAAGCTGGAAGACTGTGACAGGCAAGAAGACCCACGTGGTCGTGGTGATCCGAGGTTGGCCGGCATCTTTTTTTCTTTCCATCCTCCACCATCAACAAGGTCCAGGTTGGGTCCAGGTCAGTTCAATCGTACTCCACCCGTGAAACTGACTCAACTTCGTGGAATGTTCCACGTAAGCTAACAACATACACACGCAGATGTCGAGTGTGCCACTGCCAATGCTGCCACTCGAAGATTCCGTCATGGGCCGAGCAGCAGATCGAGCGCGAATTGCGAACATAAACCTCCAGATACTAGAGTTGAAGCGCTCACTCTCCGCATTGCGACGCGAGAAAAGACTCGCCCAAGAACGGCTTGCCTCATACGCCTACCCCGTCCTGACACTCCCCAACGAAATCACCTCCGAGATTTTCCTCCATTTCATTCCTGTCTATCCCTTGCATCCATCTATCAAGGGCCTTCTTTCTCCGACACTCTTGACACATATTTGCCGGCAATGGAGGAATACTGCCCTCACCACTCCCGCGCTTTGGAGATCGATATCGGTAGAATCGGTGGACCACGACAGTGATCTAGAAAACAGTATCCGCCTAAAGCTGTGGATGACCAGGTCTCGCTCGTTGCCAGTTTCTATTTGCTTCAGGAGAAATTTATACAAGCGATGCTACTCCCCTCAGTTGTACATCAGTGCACTCATTCCACATCGTGCGCGCTGGGAATACCTGGAGTTGAAATGGATGCCGGAGGAATTCGGAGCCTCCTCGTTCCTCAGCGGGCCAATGCCTTCGCTTCGAGAAATCAAATTCTCGTGGGAGGATAAGCCCAGCTCGGTTGTTTTCGTTGATGCACCTCTTCTACGTTCCGTCGATCTTCATTGTTTCGCCGACGCTGTCAACCTGCCTTTCGCCCAACTGACATCGCTGACCCTGACCAGCGTGGAGCCTTTTGAATGTACCCCAATCCTGCAGCGGACTAGGAACCTGGTTCATTGCGCGCTCACTCTCTACCCGTCCGATGACAACCCACCCCAACCGGAAATCGAGCTCCATATCCTCGAATCATTGATTTTTGTGGAGGATGCAATATTCACAGACTACGCAGAGACATTTATTGTCCCTGCCCTCCGCATTCTTGAAATCCCGGACGGTTTTCTCGGAGAAGACCCGCTCCGCAGCCTGGCATCTCTTATTTCAAAATCTGGGTGTCAGATACAAGAGCTCCGCATCACTGGGACACGACTCATCACGAAGACTTCGTACAGAGAGGCATTTCCATCCATCCCGAAGCTCACATTCGATCTGGATTCCGAGTCGGAGGATGAGGTTTCGGATGCAAAGACTGATAGTACCTCTGAATCCGAACCGTAGTTGCATCTTAGGTACGCCTTTTGTTTCTCGAGGTTTATTCCCGCTCATCCGAACGCCATAAAATCAGGTCACAATATTTACAATACGTAGAATCTTTTCCTATATATATCCTACCAACAGCGCGACTCTGGTGTAGATTCCATTTCGCTTCGCTGCAAGGACATTCGAACCCCGTCCTGCCCCTCCATCTTCACCCGGTCAAGGGTTTTTGTCGAGTCCCTCGTCCCACCGCTACATGAGCGCCTTCGAGGGTAGAGATATTATTCGGAACGGCGGACCTGTACACAGGTTCTAAAAATGCTCCCAACTTCCCGGAGAACCGAGATTCCGCATATGCTGTTGTAAAAATATCATTCCAACCCCACAGTATGTACATGTTCAGATGCTCACATTAACGCGGTACACCGTATAAGTTATCCACGACACGCGTATGTTCAATTCCACAATCCGAGCGAAATTCCATTGAACGTTCAAAAGAAACGGCAAACTATAGACAATAAGGTGTAGAATAAAACTAGAACGTATTAAGCCGTCGACGGGTGATCAATCCTTCGGTGGCTGAGAAGAGATGGAACGAGTATGTAGGGCGAAGGCGAAGACGAAGTATTACGAAAACATGAAAGAAGAAATATTAGATATTCCAAGCGAGTCAACCCCAAACCGAAGCACAGATGAACCAAGGACGAAACACAGAGTCCATCGTCGACAAGCGCAGAGGGGTTAGCAGAAGAATGAGCCCAGGACAGGGCTATGAAACCGCGATGAATGAGCAATCGGAAGCGAACAGCAAAAAAAGGGAGGGTGCGTACGTTTTCATGCTGAAATCCAAAATTGAGAACCAAATTCACAATCGACGGTCGAGGAGCCACGGTGGGTGGGATAGACATTAGGGATGGTTGAACCGAAACGGGGGCTGTAAATGAATGAGTGACTGGAAGTGAACGGAGAGATAGGACTGCGTACCGTATATATGTTGAGCCGATATAGAAAGGCCAGTAAAGAGTAGTAGGCGATGTGGACCGTGGCGGGGTGTGCCGCCGTGGTGGTATTATTATTAGGTGGGTAATATGGGGACTGTGGGTGAAGGGTAATTAGCAATCGGAGACGGCGGATGATGGAAAAGAGGGCTCACTAGGACCGAATCAAATCCGAGAAAGAAAAAGAAGAGACATTCCGAAGAGTAGGAGACAAGCTATGGAGGATTATAAATGAGCGGAAGGAAGGGGGTGAGCGTGATGCGTACCAGGACCGAGTCAAGCTAAAGAAATAAAGGGAAAATCAAGCTTTTGCAGAGGCATTTGTGAGTCGAGACGAGCTGGGGATAATGGATGAGCGCATTAAAAGGAGGGAGTGAAGAGAGGCATACCAGCAAAAAGTCAAGGAGATGGGAAAAGAGGCCTTTGCAGAGGCGTTCGAGACTACAGAGCGGGGCGACATAACCTGTGGATTTTATGAGCGAGGGAGCGTTATGGGAGGGAGAAAATGCGCACCAAGGACGGAACAAGCAAACGCATCCGGCATCAGGCAGAAATTCATGACATAACCGCAGACTGTAGACCGAGATGAGCGGTTGAAAGCTTCAAGTAAGCAAAAAAACCGACTCACCGCATCATTCATCATGCGACCGCGCCGTTCTCTTTTCCGATCCTCCGCCTGCCATGCACGGGGTTGGAGTGCGCCTCGGCGATCTTCTCATCGCGAGCACTGCGCATAAGCTTCTCCACCCGAGGAGTACGCTGAAGATTGCCACGCTGCAAGCTGCCGAGGTGTCGAGGTGCAGCGAGTACTCGACGGGGAGTGGGCGAGGGTGGGGAGGCGTCGATGTCGAAGGAGAAGCCGGAGGAGATCGAGTAGATGGAAGAGGAAGCAGAGGGCGGGTCGCCGTGCGCAGGGTGTTCGGTGACGAGGACAGCGATGGAAAGCGACAACGTGGGAACGGGCACGGATGCTACAACAAGAGGGTCCGCCTCAACATCAGAGGTCACTGCACGAAGCGATGAAGCACTCGAGATGGCCAAGCGCCGTTTAACGCCGAAGCGCGCGGGGACCTCATACTCAAGGAGTTGGACGAGATTGGAGCGCGAGGCGACGCCCTACAGATAAAAGATCAGACCCTGCAAGACGAAAAAAAAAAGAAAACGATACGTACGCCCATAACCTTGGCGAGGTCCAATTTGGCCGGGGCCCGAACAGCCTTGTTGGGAACCATCTAGTGTAAAAAGGTCAAACAAATATTAGCGCGTAGAGGTGGGACATACGGCGAGAGCAACGCGGGCTGCTGCGAGGACGACTCCGGGTGCAGTGATGGACTCGCGCAAGGGCGACGGGCCGGGGAGGGTGCGCGTTGACCTAACACCAAAGCGAGCGGTGATGACGAGGTCGGACTTCTGAATGTGGCTCGGCAGTACCTATAGCGAGCAAATGCTTAAATTAGTTTCAACCACATTGGAGGCAAAGTCAAAGACGACGTACACTGCGCACTGCTTTGACGGTGGGCTTCTGGGGCGCGGATTCTTCGGGCTTCTATGGCATGAAACATTAGATAGGGATATGGTGCTGAAAGGGTTCACGTACGAGGAAGAGTTCGACGCACGCCTTTACAAGCAGCGATGCGGCGGCGGCAATCTTGTCCTGGAAAGAAAACATTGCTGGATAAGTATTTGAATGAGCAGAGGTGGGTGTGGAGTGTACGAACATCGGCGGCGAGAGCCTCGGGCTTTATAGGTAGAGTAATCGACGCGGCATCGGTGGTCTGCTGTGGGATGTATGTCAGGCGCTGCATGATGATGATGGGGATGTACTTACCTTAGAATCTGCAATACGTGTCTTTCTCTGGGCGCGTCGTCGCTTGAAGCGAACAATAGTCACATAAGCTCCCGAGAGAGCAGCGACAGCACCGAAGACTGCCACAAAACCGATAACCGGGCCAAAGCTGAGGCTGGGGGTGGAGGGAGGGGAGAGAGGGAGCGAGGGCATGATCGATGTATCGGAATCGGAAGAGGGTACGAAAACCACTGACCTTTCCCTCAGCACCGATCCGAATTTATACGTTTCCTGCGCGTGGGTGAGACCTGGGCGATTTGCGGATGCAGAGGCGGAAGCGGCGGAAGTAAAAAAATGATTTCAGACAGGTTTCATACATGGTCTCAAACTCACAAAATGCATTGGTTCATTGATTATTGAGGCATTCGTCGCAATTCGGTTGGGATGTGGACACTTGGTTCGAATGCAGTTGGAATGTTTACGATGCTCTTGACGCGGACGTCGACGTCACGTCGTACTGGCACCTAGTGAACTGAAAATGAGCCAATTTTACGATAGAAGACCCACGCGAAGTGTGCTTTCGTGGTCACTGAGTTCTGCAAATTCTTATTTCAAGAGGAACTTGATTGAAAATAGGGAGCGTCGTTGGAGCGTCGTGGAGGCAGAGGACAAGTGGCGAGTGGGAAAAGGTGATTGATCATCACAGTCGTCGTGATCCGAAACGGGCCGGCATCTTTTCTCTTTCCGTCCACCACCATCGTCGACGGTCTGTACTACTACTACTACACATGGGCCGACAAGTACCCCTTTGCCTCATGCAATTCATCCCCCCGCCATTTGGCCTGGAATCTTCCCCCCAGCTCGATTCGTTCTGTCTTGTGTCACATACTATGTCGGAAAAACACTGGTCAGCATGCAACGGCATGGTTCAGCATCTGACCTTGAGACGGCTTCAAACTGCTTCGAAGGCCTGGCAGAGGGGCTTTGAACCACTTTAAAGCTGTTTGAAGCCTGGACATGAGTTCCAAGCTGTGCCATGCCGTAGCAAGACATGTGCATATTCTGAGGGTCAGAAAACAGGATTTGGTCAAGTCTCGGTGCCTCGGGGTAGTAATTTGACTTGAAACATGCATGTTGTATTTTGATTTTCTATCAATCATTCATTTGTTCAAAATCTTACAGCTGTGGGGTCCGTGTGAAAGCCTTCAGAAGAGCCCCACCAGGCCCCACCCGGGAGCCCGACCAAGGTACATAACTCTGTTGATGACCTCTGAATATTTTCATACACATGTATGTGTGCCTGATAGTTACTTCAGATTGAAGATCCTAGAATTGAGTGGCTATGATCTGTGCCTAACGTAGACTTTACATTCCGTGCTCGATACAACTATTACAACAAGTGTTACGGCAAGGGGCCCCTTCATTGGAAAACGATGGGGGCGTACAAATTTTGTGACTTTTCTGAGACTCATCTTCGAACGTGTTGGAACCATCGACATGGCTGGGGAGTGGTTGCGTGATTCTCACCTGTGCGTTGGAATTCAGCTTGAGCCATTTGGCCATGCACTGGCTTGGAAGGCGTTTGATGCCAATCAAAGCCGATTTAGATTTTTCCGACATGCCGTGTAATGCTACATTACGAAGGCTTCTGAACATGCCAGGAAGGCGCACTGGGACACGGTGCTCCCATTTCGGCGATTTTATGATCATTTTTGGAACAGCCCTTTCGAGTTTCATCTAGCCCATCTTTGCTTTCTGACAGAGGGTGTGGAGAATTTTTACACATCATGACCGAGATACCGGCTTTTTTCGTGCTTGAGCTAAACCGCCAGTCAAGTTTCAACAAGAAGATTGTCGGCATCAATGTTCGCAGCCGGCTGTTGCGCTTCCCTGTTGCGCTTCCATCGGGGTCGAACTCTCACCGTGTCGTGAGACCACCAACCACCGGCGTAGCTGTAAAGTGGAATGCTCTGTGCTTCTATTGCATTTATTTGTTCTTCTCAAGAGCATCGTCAAACATTCTCGTGGCAGGATACTACAGAATATGTAGCTGAAGTAATTCTGATTGTGTTGAAGTAATTGTGTAGTAATCTCTATTCCCACTCCACTCTCCCATGTTGCTTCCATGAGTCATGTCGCGGGAAGGAGCCGACACAATTGATCATGATGGTTGGGTTGGTTCGGAGGTAGAAACCACCGCTTGACCACCGCTATACATAAGACCAACGTTTGCAACGGGATTTTTTTGATCGACGCAATGCTTTCTGGCCCACTTGTTCTAGCTGCCCTTTACTTGTCCCATAGAGCCGGTGCGCAAACTGCAGCTATCTTTCACTGGGAGCATGTAGGTGGTTCGCAGGATATTCCCCGAAAACCTTTTCATCCCCTTATTCAGGTCAAGCCCAGCGAGAATTTAGAATGGGTTGAGTGTTATTCAATGTACCAGTGTACGCGGCTGGAGGTATTTCCATCCCTTTTATAGAGTGCAGTCAGAAGGAGGCGAGATTTTTCACTCCTCTTCACAGGTTCCTCTCGACTACGCTAATGATAGCGCCGGCAAGGCCGCTCTTGCGATTATCAGACTGCCTGCAACTGTCTCCAAAGAAGAATATCGCGGTCCCCTGCTATTCAACCCAGGAGGACCGGGAGGAAGCGGAATCGACGCGTTGGTGCCATCGGGCTCCAACTTCCACGCTGTATTTGGGAATCAATATGATATTGTTGGTTTCGATCCTCGAGGTTCGACATTCCACTTTGCACAGAGTTGATCCGGAGCTGACGACTTCTAATCACAGGTGTCAGCTACTCGACCCCTAGCATCTCATTTTTTGAGACGGGGGCAGAGCGCGCTCTTTGGAATGCTGGTGCACTACCGATATCCTTGAATGCATCCTCCGCCGCGATTCCGGAAGGGTGGGCGCGCGCGCATCTTCTCGGTCGGTTGGCCGCTGCACGGGATGCGGCAGGTATTCTTAAATACATTACGACTGACAATGTTGCACGCGACATGCTGTATATTACGGAGAAATTCGGTTTCAACAAGCTGAACTATTATGGGATCTCGTGAGTTTCGTGCTCTACACCTTTTTCTACGGTAAAATGACCCGCCATAGGTATGGGACAGTTCTCGGGGCGACGTTCGCAGCATTGTTCCCTGTTTGTTACATCGCCTCGGGTGTGCGTTTCGGTCTACTGAATAACACTAGGACAGGGTTGAAAGAATTCTGATCGATGGTATACCGTTTTCATCACTATCGACTCATTGAAATGACCTATTAAATTAGGCGTGGTGGATACCGAGGCATGGATAAATGGTATGAACATATTTCAACTCCAGAATATTTGCCGTGCCTAACACTGCCGGCGGATCCAGCAAATATGACCATCGAGGCGACGGACACGGATGCGGAGTTGCAAGTGTTTTTCGACAGTTGTGCTGCAGCTGGACCTGAGCTCTGCGCCTTCCATAAGCCCACTGCGGTTGAGATCTCAGATAGGCTTGCGGTGCTCACCGCCTCAATCCGCGGCCAGCCTGTTCCCGTCATCACTCCGAGTTCCTATGGCATCGTTGACTATTCCGTCCTTCGCAGGACCCTCTTTGCCACTCTCTACGTGCCTTATAATTTCTTCGGGCTTCTTGCAGAGGGACTCGCTGCCCTGGAGGGTGGAAACGGCACCATCATCTATTCACTTACAGAGCAACTCCCTTTCCAATGCGAGTGCAACGACGACTCCGTCCCTTTCCATCTGAATGGGGCCGAGGCCACCGTCGCCATTCAATGCGGTGACGCGGTTGAGGTTCCAGATTCCCTCGCAGACTTTGAACAGTTCTATAACAGCGCGGCACGGACGTCCCAATTTGCCGAGTTTTTGGTTGGAGCGAATCGACTTTCCTGCACGTGTGTTCGCGCCTCTGTAGTACTTTCGCTTATCGTGTTGATGATTCCTTTGCTTAGTGGTTGGAGAGTCTATCGGGAGGATCGATTCAAGGGTCCCGTTGCGGCGGCAAACACCAGTTTCCCTCTTCTGCTTCTTGCAAACAGCGCAGGTTAGCGCATTTGATATCTTACAGAGTATTTCCACGGGTCTAACGCGCTATTTCATCGAGATCCTGTGACTCCAAAGGCAGGGTGAGGAAGTTCTTTCCCTTCGGATTCGATTTCACTGCATACATATTCAGCGCACTCAAGGTACAGGCCAGATTCCCTGGCTCCGTTCTCTTCACCCAGGATTCACCCGGCGTACGTCCCTGCAAATTATGTTCTTCCTGATTGAGTTCAAGTCTCGCACAGCACACTTCCGGCACCGCCCCGTCGCTGTGCACATTCACCTACTTTCGCCAATATTTCCAGAACGGCACCCTGCCTGAGCCCGGCTCTGTCTGCTCTGTCGAAATCCCTCTGTTCGGCACCGCTGACAATTCAACAGCAACCAGGAGGCAAACCTTGAGTGCGGAGGAACAGGCTGCAACCGACGCGTTGAAGGTCATTGGCGATGCGGTCAGGCCTATGATTACACGACAAACATGGCAGTGATAGTAAATATGGGTTACGCGGCGAAGGCCATCTCGCATACACGGACAAGCTGACCTTCACTTTACGATCGGTCTTTCGGGTATCCAGGAACAGTTAGAGATGGAGGAATTCAAACTGCATAGTGGCTTCCAATGCATTCTATGGTATACAATTGATTGGAGTTTGCCAATGACTGCAGAAGATGGACATTTGGTTTGAGCCAAGGAATGCAAAGCGTAATCTACATATGATTGCGATTCTGCACCGCGAGGAATGATCGTGAAGGGCGACCGATTTGAACATTTGAAAGTGAAAGTTCCAGGTGGATGAGCCATGTAAGCCCAGGATTATTTTGACGACAAAACATAGCTCATTTCTTGCTCATTTCCGCTGTGAGCTCGAGCGTATGGCGGTCCGGATTATGGCGGTCCGGATGCACTTTTGATCCCGCCCCAAAAACATTGTGCTCCGCCCCTTATAAATCGAGTTTTTCAACCTCCCGCCCCTTAAATAGACAGCTGATGTCAGCAAGTTTATGTGGGGGGCACGGCAACCTCCACCCCTTTTAAACTCGTGCTGCGCCCCTTTTATATTCAACCCCCACCCCTTATATATTCGACCCGCCCCTTTTATATTTGACTCCGACTCCCGATTTTTTTCTTCAACACTGGCTCAATTCCTCGAGATATAACCTATACACAGGCTGAATCCCGCCATATCATGTTGCAATTGAAAGAAATGATCAAATCTCTGTTCCCATTCAATCTCTAGGTGAAATGGTTCCAAATGTGGCTACTTACTAGTACTGTTCCAGTGCAAAGTCTTGCCAGGAAGAGTACAAGCCCGTTAGGAGAGGACAACGTTGAAGCAGTCGACCCCACACATGTTGAACGGTGCTTCAAGTTCGAGACATAATGAAACGGCAAGCCTCGAACACTCAGTCCAGCTATCAACGTCTTGAAACCTGTTGATTGACGATTGTGATAGCACGGTGTTCAAACCGTCAGACAGTATTTATTCACTGTACTACAAACTCTACACATAATGTTAAGGAATCTGAGGTGTGCCGAGAGGCAGGTATGTTGTACTGTACTATTAAGTTCAGTTCGACAGTCACGGGTCACGGGCACCCTTGTCGGTGTCGAACTTTGCTCAATGTCACGGGTCACTAGGATCTATTGTCGAATTGGTTCACCGTGACATCTCTGACGGCTCGCCTAGAAGTGCTGTTTTTTGGAGTTTTCGTGTCGAAAAATGTCGAATTTTGGCCGCTGGTCACGGTCACCGTGCCAGTCGGTTGTCGGCTGTCGAATTTGGTTCAAATCGTCACGGGTCACACCCCGTGTCGAACTGAACTTAATAGTACAGTATCTGTTGTGATATACCTCACATTGAGAAAATGTGTCAAGTGATCCGTTCTCTTACCTGACCCGATATTGCCTCTGACAATGGTGTTTCATGCGCCAGAAGCCCGAGAAGCCCGAGTTATGGCCAAATGGTTAATCCAGGTCTCCGGGGAATGGTTAAATGAAGCCTGGTATGTACTGATGTTCTGGCTTTGGCTTGGCCTGAAAGCCACGGCTTTGGCCTGAAAGCCATTGGCTTTGGCCTGGTGAAAGTCCAGGCTGGGCCAAAAGCCAAGCCAAAAAAAGGGTTGGCTTTGGCCTGAAAGCCAGAAAGCCATGGCTTTTGGTGGTATTTTGGGGGGAGATTTTGGCTTTGGCCTGATGAAGTCCCAGGCCAGGCCAAAAGCCAACCCAGGCCACTCGCTTGGCTTTGGTACCAAAGCTAAAGCCGAGCCAAAAAGCCATGGCTTTTTGGCCTGAGGCCAAAGCCAGAACATCACTACTGGTATGATAGTTGAGGCTAAACGGCTTGCTAAATTCTCCAATTGAGCAACTCCAAAGCTTCAATTAGTGACTAGATAAGCACTTGAACTGGAACAGAACGATTTGCACCAACCATGCAACCACCATATATGGATTCAACATATGATGGTCTTGTGGGTGAGATGACCATCTCCGGAAGTCGTTGGGTTGAAATCATGCCCGCTTCAGTTCAAATAGAATTGAGTGAATGATTTAAAATGCATATTCGAACAATGGATAAAAAGAGAGGTTTTTGCTCAAATCTCAACACATGATTGTATGACGTCCACTGTTGCTTGCTGTTCGTCAAGCCGATGATCTTTGCTGTCCAGTGTTCAGTGTTGACTCGAAGGAATTCGTACACTAAGTGCATAGAAAGGACTTGAAACGTGAGATTTTTTGATGTTATGTTCACTTCAAAATTGAACACATCGAAGCGGTGAAGCTCCTCGATCCAGACTGCATACAGTGACAAAAACTCATTGTAAATGGTTGCACCGGACATCTCAAGGTCAAAATACATGATAGTGTCCTGATGCTGTCCTAGGTGTTGACCTGAGTTGTGATGTGCAATGAGACACTATCGGAATTAAACCCACCTTAGATTGCAAGGAGACAGACTGACTCGACTTCTACCATCAGACGAGGCTTTACGACATGAAGTCGGTCTTCAAAGGTTCAAACTTGCCAAACCAGTTCATAGACGACCAACGAAGTGAGTACTACAACAACAGTAATGGAATGGAAACAACAGATAATTCCACGTACCTGTAGTGTTATAGTGCCGTTTCAACAAAGCACCCATCAAGCATTTGTATGGGTCCACTGCTGCGAGGTTGCCCTGTCTCACCAACACTGTGCGCCGGAGCTGGTGCATAGATACAGTTTGAACTGTATAACTGCGCAAACTGAATTAGAACAGACAAAATGGAGACTTCACGGTAAGAGTATGAATCTTGCACATCATTCCCGAAAAGTGGCCCTCTGTTTGACTTGATGTGCTCGAACGAATCGAGTCCTGGATGGGATTAGGCAATAATAGGTCCTGCTACTGAAGCACGTCGTGTGAAAATCAGTGTTGAAAAAAAAATCGGGAGTCGGAGTCAAATATAAAAGGGGCGGGTCGAATATATAAGGGGCGCAGCACGAGTTTAAAAGGGGCGGAGATTGCCGTGCCCCCCACATAAACTTGCTGACATCAGCTGTCTATTTAAGGGGCGGGAGGTTGAAAAACTCGATTTATAAGGGGCGGAGCACAATGTTTTTGGGGCGGGATTAAAAGTGCATCCGGACCGCCATAGGACTCCACGCTGGTGCACTTGAGGAATATCAATTTGTGCCTACTTTTGAACTCGAAATCCGAAAATCCGGGTCCAAACGCCTGTGTGTTGCAATCTGCCAACAATCAGCAAGAGAAGAGAGTTACGCGATTCGAACAGACGGTATACCTGGGCGATTGTGCGAGGCCGCGCTCCCTTAATACTCCGCAGCCAAGATAATACTGGTATTTCTGCGGGTGTAAATGCGGAGGCTTGTATTGGAAAAGTGGAAAAAAAAACCGCCCGATTCCACACGGCGGCCCGGCCACATGCACCGGTATATGAGCGCGCCGTCTGACAGGGTCAGACCGTTTACGACACCTTTTTGGACCATCGGACCTGTAGATCTGTTCTAAAAATATTATCGTGGGAGTTGCGTGGGAGAGAGGAAGCTGTGGAATGAATGCTGGCACTCCACAGCTTTCCTTCCTTGCCCTCTCTCACATTCAGCTCCATGCCAGCCAACGGAGATCCAGACGACTCCACAGGGCCTGGAGAAAGTGACGCGCCTGTGACGCGCGATTGACGCACAGCAGCGCGCATTGACGCGCTGGAGTGCGGCACATCTTGGAACGTTATATTATGGTTTCTGGGGTTTGTATCACCTAATTACGACTAGCTGGTGCTTTGGAGTGCTCAAAAGGGTCAAAGAACTAACTGCCCAAGCTGGATTCTTTGGGTTTCCAACTCTATTCAACTCATATCTCGGCTTATATGGCTGTTAATTACATTCCCAATGCACGTTACTGTGACATATGGGCTTCAACACCATTTGCAATGGTGTAAATCAAGTATCTCACTCTCCTGAGTCCGTGTAATATGCGCCGAGGGCGCGCTGATCCCGCGCCTGTTGCGCGTCAGGTCCGCGCCGAGTCCGCGTCAGGTCCGCGTCGAATGCGCGCCACGGAGCGTCAGTGCGCATCAATGCGCGTCAATGCGCGTCAGTGTCGCGTCAACGCGCGTCAAGGTCGCGCCGGTGTCATCTCGCTCCAAATACATTCCTTCTTGACAGAAGAGCCTCAGTATGTGACTGGGAGTTCGAAAAACACCGGAATCCGTCACGCCACATTCAACTCTAGTGCTAAACATTCCACTGGTGCTATATTCACTCAACAACAACATTGAACCGCCTTGGACCAGAAATCTATTCAAGCCTGACCTTACATAGTTTTACAATCAATATTACGGCAAAAAATAGTGAGTCAAGGCCGTTTCAACAACCACTTCAGCAGGTTGGAACCTACGGCCGCGTCAATGACGTCATTGACGCGCCGGTGCTAATCCTCGTTCAAGCCTTGTTCCCTTCCCATTCTCTGGTTTTCAAACTCCATCATGGCTGCCGAAACATGGATTCAAGGTCCTCTTGTAAAAAAGTGAGTTACTCTTGACCAGCATTTATGGTTTTTATCCTGAGCGACTGGACGATTCTGGACCTGTCTTGAACCACAGCCAACTTCAACTTCGACTGCGTGAGCTTGGTAAAAATTCACTTGCTTATGCAGCTGTAAACCGAACTCCCTTGTAGCAATAGTTAATGAATCTCACCGCCTAGCCCAACATTGCCTGGGCTAGATGGCTCAAACTGAGTTCGCGTCCATTATTCCAAACTCTATCCATGAGTTGAGGATGAAGGCGCAGTATGATGGTTTCAGCATCCAGCGCTGAGTCCGAACGGTGTTGTGCTCCCCAGGAAGGGATACAAAAAAAAATGTTCGCAGCTTTGCAGGTCAAGCTGAAGAACATCAGTGCTCCACCGTCGCGCTGGTCTCCGAGCTCACCCGCATGTGTCGAGCCTCGATGCTTTCCCTCACTGCAGGTGAAACTTCCGCATCATTTCACGAACATTGCAACCGGCCAACGAGAAGCCTTAATTATTGGGCATTAATGGATCTAGGGTGTGTACTTTCCTCCAAGATGAACTCTCCAAATGTAGGTCCCGGACATTCAACCTCTCCGCTTATATCTCTTTTAAGCCGGAGGATCGGATTTTGCACGTCGCAGCTCGGTACAAACTTGCCTACATCTGTAGCAAGCATAGTGAACGACGTGGAGTTTATTGTGACATAAAAATTGCCAGCAGCCCTATCATGGTGAGAATGGAAGGGTTTTTTTTGTTTCTCTGAGACGCCGTTGACGGTTCGGATTTACTTGTAATCAGGTGCAGCACTATGTGTCGCATACACGTCACACATGCCATGTCTGCAATATACTCCAATCTTTGGACCTGTCAAGACTAATAGTTTCGCAAAATCCAGTAGTTCTGGAATTCTGATGCCTGTTCGGCCGTGCCCGTCCCGTGCTGGGATTATTAATTACTTACTTGCTTTGTATACTCTTTTTCCCCCCTTGAATTTGCGACTGCTTATCATCCAGTTCGCTAGCAATTAGATTGTAGCTTTCTGTTTCAACTTCGCCACAGTTTGTCCCCAAAATGCCGCACTCCGGGAGCACTCAAATGTGCCGCATCCCAGGAAAATGTGACGCCGCACATGTACGGTCTACATCTGACGCGGGCAACGCGCCTGATGTATCCCGCAAACATTTGGCGTGACGTTGTTTCATATTCTCACGGTTCAAATTATGGCTTGCAACTCTACAATCGACATCTGTCTTATAATGTCTGATCTTTCTTAATGCAGCACCAACTCAAAGTCCGTTGGACTTTTGAATTCGCTGGTCTGTACTAGTCCTAGATGATGATTAATATTGTTTCTGAGTTATGGATAACAAACACAGTAGGTGTTCATTGAGAAAGGTTGGAATTTGTTGCATACAGTCGAGTGGACATAAATCACATACCTGGCCTAAGTCTATTCACAACTGAACCCTCGAGAATCAGACTATGCTTGCATTGTTATGCTGGCCTCAGAAATGCTTTGTGGGCAGACAGTTCGGTGTGTACGTCGAATTAATTTGAACACGAACAATGAATGTTTTTAGTTCGTTACAGCTAGGGGTACACAGAGATACTGGAGATGGGGAGTGGAACAAGGCTTCAGTGACGCGCCAAGTCCGTGAATACCTCATAGGTCATGTGGTGTTACTGGGTGACAGTTTCTGGCTGATTGTCTCTTACAGTGTCGACTCAAGAGCTTCAGAATCAAGCGGTGAGGCCGTAAACACTTGTATGCAGTCCCTGATTGCGTATTTACTGCACGCGAGATAGGGAAGGCGTTGTCATCCCAATGATAAAAAAACCCGAGGATTGAACGGAGTATACCTGACCCTCGTCGCTTCGTTACTTCGCTTAAAAATGAGAAACTTCGTAGCTTTGATGGATTTGCGTGAAACTTCGTCATTTCGGCGAGTATCGGAGGAAGCTCGTCACTTGAACTAAATCTCGTCACTTCTGTATGCATGGGAAGTATTTGTTCTTGCTTTGGTCACCGGCCCGATTACGGGTCTGTTTCTTACCACCACCACAATCGTGTTGGGTGCGCGTCGCAGTCGCGTGCCCGCCTCTCATGGACTATGACACATTTTCCGACGGGCACAGACACCCTCCGAGGGTGTTAATATCATCTTGACTCTGACCATGCACTGATGCCCTTTTCCTTAGCCTTTTCACCCTGACAATTTCTTCGATGAAAACACAAATTACCTAGGGTGGTGTATCTGGACATAATCACCAGGCAAGAAAGCCTCGCAGTATTTGTATTTGATGGTGATATTCCCACGGTTCGATTTCCAATGGTGTGACAGCGGGGGTCTGTGCTTAAATCAGGGTTTGCAGGTCTGTCATTACCCTTCCCCTGTAGTTTGCTACTACCCATGGGATCCTCCACGGCAGAGGATGATCAATTGTCTTTTCATTGTTTTAATGGCGGTTTCCTCCGGTAAGGCTTATAATGCAGCTTCTGGAACATTCATGGTACAGGCGGAAAACCTGCAGGATTGGTAGATAGAAATATTCATCTCATCGGAGTGTTGAGCTGAACTGAACTCAGGATGCCGCTTTGCCATCGACCATGAGGCCAGGCAAACAACGACTACCGAATGGGTATGTGCACTCCTTGTCATGAAATTTGACGCGGTCATGTGGTTATTCAACTGACGAGCTTTCACATTGTTCAGAGGGAGTGATGAACACACAGAAATTCTAGCTGAAGTGACAATGTTTTGCGGAATGCAGCCTCAAACTCACGAACTTTCACCGGGCTAACTCAAACTCACGAAGTTCCGCAACACTAAGCGAAGTAACGAAGTGACGAATTTGGTGTGGACTCAATTGAACATGAATTGACAAGTGGCTTAGGTCAATGTGGTCGAGTGGTGGAGTTGATCTTTTTAGCTTCCAACGATGCATTCTCATCGAGTGTTATATACCGAGCCGACGTGGGGAAGTGATCCGAAGTTCCGAGAAGACCGGAAGGACGGATGGACGGAAGTCAGTAGATATAGCGCAAGCACCACAGGAAGATAAGGGTGTGCGTACTACCCGTGCTGAAGGGGACGAAGTAGGAAGTCGGAAGTTCCGGTGAAGCCGGAACGACTCAGAGCAGAGCGAAGAGCAAAGCACGTTAATAATCAAACTGGAGAATACAGGCATAGTACATAAGGTTTATATAGTAGTTGAAGATCAATATCCTAATATGGTAAGACAAAGCGACTACCAAAAGCGGGACTTGAATATAACAAAGCGAAGTACATACGGAGACGGAGAAGACAGATGGATGAGATAGATAACGGATAAACGGGAAACGCTCAGTAATCCTTCATTGCGTGAAAACCCGATCAGCCGAGTCGGTCCGAAGGCGGACCGACAGTTTCCGAAAGACCGGACGCTCCGAAGGCCGGAGCTTCCGGTACGGACGGAAGGTCAATGTGCATGGATATAACATCGAGGGACATCCTCTACATCTGAATCTGGGTTTAAGTCGCTAAATTCAGGAAGCTGGGGGCGGTGCGCCGGTCGGCGCGTCAATAGCGCGTCAATAGTGCGTCATGCCGCGTCAAAACCGCGTCAGTGCGCGCCGCCCGCGTCACTTTTACCCAGCCCGACTCCACAGCTGTTTCCGAGAATGATAGGTTCAGGGTAGTACGAGTCACGAGTAACATGGCACTGACAATCCGAACCACGGACTTATAGCTGTACTATTGCAGTCGGGCTTTTCTGACTTGAAGGAAGAGTTAGGATCCTTCGCTTTATATTCCGTTGCATAATTTACCTGAACGATTGACCAGGATGCGTCGAACAGCTGAATCTCTGAAACCGCCGGCACCTATAGTCTCTCCTGGACAGACTACAAAGGTTCGTTTCTTGGCATACAGCACCTCCACTGACGCAAAAAAAAACGGTATTCCCGGCGGCCTGGAATCTTCCCTCCGGCTCCGAGACGCACGTCCGGTGTGTACCCACGCACAAAGCTGAGTCCGTTCGGCGTGATGAGGCGCATGGTCTAGTCGCTGTGTCACAAGTCGAGCCTGCGAAACGGTCAATAAATAGGTATCCAGGCAAAAGCTTGAGTCGCTCAGTACTCCGTGCTCCAGAAAACAAATTTAACCTTGCGATTCATCCGCACTTAGGCTTTAGGCCAATGCTTCGCATGGCAGAACGAGTCGGGTACAGGGGATTGGTCTGCAATTTAGATCATTCAAGTAAACACTGATAGTGAATATTTTGCGACGTTGAAATGGCGATTATGTACACTTATAGGATCCTATGCCAAAGAAAGTGAAGTTATTCACATGGTAGCTTATATTATACGACATCCACTAAAGTCCTAGGTGCATCCTCTAGCGATAACAAGTTGCGCATGCGGCACAGCCAGGTGCTCACTGATAAACGTCAATAGTTCGCTCACTATGTTTAATGCATTGCTCACCTGATTGGGGCGTAGAGAAGGAGCATGGCCGGCATCCCGTACCGCCCAGATGCCAAGTGAACAACGGGTCACTGGGCGGTCCACTAAATTCCCACATAGGAATATCCACTGTTGTGCAACCGGTGTCATTGCTTATACACTGGGTCGCTGGGCAATTGAAATCACGGCCGCAGACGTGCGGTTTGGGGTACTCCTCCAGATAATACGTGAACCTGCGGCGCATGTACTTGTTCAGCGCGTACCAAATTCGCTGGAAATGACCCAGGTCGCCGCGGAATGCCATAAACGAAGAAGATGTGATAGCGATGCCAGCAGCTGACATCGACACGTAACCGAACCAGATAACTTCGTCAGTCCATCCGACGAAGCCGGGGGTTGAGTGGAACTTAACGACGGTGTTGAAAGGATAGTAGGATGAGCACTCGATGACATTGACTTTGAGACCGGTGATTCCGTGGCTTAGGATCCAGACGCACACCATACCGTTAACATGGTCGTGGTAAGAATAGTGTGTTGAGTCGACGCTGTAGTTATTCATCTGAAGGAGCCTGATGATTTTCAAGCCACATGTGATCCTTGCGAAAAAGTCAATATCGTTCGACGTAAAATTTGCGACTCCGGGGGGCAACGACGTTACAGCGGAACCGGCTATGATTGTTCTGGTAGCTCGTTGCATGAGTCATACGTCGGTAAAGTGCAAATCGAATTCTGCAAGCAGCTCTATTGCGGCAGAGAGCACAGAGGAAACCATCGTCGTGAATCCAGGCAGCATGCGGCCTTTGTCAGCATCAGCTATTGCGTGTAATTAGCAGCAGTAAGTATAATAAACACATGTTGTAAATCGGGGGCAGGAAAAGGCGGCACAGTCGCAGTAAACAAGTCGCCGGCCATGTCCGCTATGTATTGGCTGGTGTTTCTGACAATAATCAACTTGTTGGTGAATTTTCGCAGACGCTGCAATAGGGGAAGTCAAAGCCCTCGGGAGGGACCGATTCTGAGTCGATTCTGAGGCCGATTCTCAACTCCAGAATCGATCAAGAATCAGTGATTATCCATAATCGGCGAGAATCGGTGTTCCTACTCCGGAGGAGGAACTGAATCAGAATCACCGATTCTGCATTTCGATTCTCATGACACCCGTTTCTGACCCTTCAGAATCAACACCAGAATCGGCCCCAGAATGGGACCGGTCAAAGCTGTCTCCATTCTGAAGCGATTCATTCTGTAGAATCTAGCAAGAATCGGGTCCAGAATCGACTCAAAAATCGGTCCTCCTCGAGGGCTTTGACTTCCCCTAATAGACGCCCAC
This sequence comes from Mycena crocata, assembly GCA_029281795.1. Classification (NCBI taxonomy): domain Eukaryota; kingdom Fungi; phylum Basidiomycota; class Agaricomycetes; order Agaricales; family Mycenaceae; genus Mycena; species Mycena crocata. The sequence goes on along the minus strand of JARJCP010000107.1, from coordinate 35,973 downwards.
GCTTCACTCAAACTTTATGAAGCACTTGTACCAATGCTGAACCAGAAAAGTATCGATCTCGACAAGGAGATACCCGACTCCTGCTACATGTTCGATGGGCGGTACGGATCAGCCGTCAGAACACAGAAAACGGTATGGGATAACTACGCACCATGGTCAGCAAGCGACTGTGATTGGTACTTTGGCGGACGTTTCCAGGGTTATCACTATTAACATTGTCCATTACCAATTGTACCTAGTTCGAACCACTGGACGCACTTACTGGGAGGAATGACAAGACTAGTGGGAGTGAAACTGGGCGAGTCCCACTCCCATCAATTCCGATGCATCATCAGTGGGACTCGACACAAATTCGCAGTGGGAGTCCAGGTTCCTACCCAGCCGCAGTTTCGAGGTCAATCAGATAGAATAGTATGTTAAAATCAATATTGCAGAAAATGACTGACCAGATAAAATTCGGACTGTGATGTCACAGCGTTATCAAAGTGACCGAAGTTGGGGATTGACCCTCTCCACAGCGGCTGGAAGAAAATATTGGTAAACAACATAGCCACAATTTTGCGAAATCAGTTATTAAATCCTGCTCGGCTTACACAACTAGATATAAAATAGTTTGTAGGCTTCAGTGTACTTGCAATATGCGTAAGAGAGGCCAGCTGAGGCAGAAAGTTAGTAATCTGACCGCCTTTGCTCATATTAGCTGGTAATTACCTATTTTCTGTGGTATCTGGCATACAATGTTTAAATGCGATCAATTTCCGTCCCCAAACTAATTCTTGGGAATCTTGGGGCCTGACCTGGGCCCCCTAAAGTATTTTATTGTAGCCGATGAAAGACACAGACTGGCTTTGAAATGATTTCTCAGACGATGTGGCTGTGTTGTGGCTATGTTGTTTACCAATATTTTCTTCCAGCCGTTCTAGAGAGGTCAATCCCCAACTTAAGTCACAATTATAACACCGTAACATCACACGGTCCGCCTTTCCGGTAAGCCCATTTTTTCAGATATTGATTAAAATACTACTACACAAACTGATTGACCTCGTAAGTACGGCTGGGTAGGAACCTGGTCGGAGTCGTGCTTGCGAGTGGGACTGAGTTTTGATCGAGTGGGACTCGACATCTGAGCAATCTCAGCATCAATCAGATGTGACCGGAGATTGATGCGCGGTATTAGTGTCAGGCGGGCATCGGGCCTTCAGCGGGACACCCCTATCTCGCTGCGTGCTTACACTTTTTTTTTTTTTGTAATGTGGCTGCTGGCAGAAGCTCTTGGGCAGAGTAAAAAGGACGGTACTGATGCGCCGTGATCCGCCGCGGCCCCAGGCCGAGGCTCATCGACTCTACGGTTGTGTACATATTCATTTTAGTCAGGGCAAGTATTCAACTCGCATGTGCGACGTGGAGGGAGTTCTGGTCTACTTTTGTTATATCAAGTCTTACCGGTCCTCATCGAAGCATGAACAGTGTTGCGAGTGTGAGAATGAAGGTTGAATTCACCAAACCGCCAGCCTTTCAACAACACTGACAAAAACAACACCTCCTGTTGCTTGACCAATGCCTGGAGAAAATCCTGGTCGCAAAGCCAAAGCCAGCCCATTGATGGCGCTCCTCAAATCATTTCCTATGCATATGTAGTTCAGATTACAACCATTCCTGGAGAATCTGTTGCCATTTCAAGGCCGGTAATATCTCACTATTGTTCCGCTCAAGTTGAACACGGGACAGGCTACATACTTAGCTCACTTTTCTGTCATGTCGGGGACATTTGATCGACTTTGAAGCCAGTGACACATGGTAGTAATTTTCGGAAGTACCGTCGGCCGATCGCTATTCACGCATTCCGGGATGTGAAATACTTCCGATGCCACTTCGAAAATGAACGGAATTATAATCACCATGCTCACGGAAGATGCTCCACTGTGCAGAAGATTATGCATTTCATTCAAGAACTTCAAAATTTAAATCGGAACGAGAAAATTTAAATCGGAACGAGAAAATGCAACCGAGGGGACGCGTGGTTGAGCGGGTGTGCCGCACGTCCTAGCCGGAGGGTCCCGGCTGCCATAATCATTGCGTAATCGTAATGTTTTATGGTCGTGGGTTCGAACCCCACAAAAACCGTAGGAGGGTTCTAGTGGGTATTCTTCCGGTTGAAATCCCGGTTGCCGAGTCCCACAGTACCGTGACTAGTTCTGTCACGTGTCTGCGTAAATGCATTCCCTACCTGGAGTTCCGGATCTCCTACGATAATCGTAGTCCGGAAGTGGGTGTCACGCGCCAATGCTTCTGCAGAGGTGAGGGCACTGCTAGCACGCCACAACAAAGGTGTGGGCAAACGCTCCAAAAAAAAAAAAAAAAAAAAAAAGAGAAAATGCAACCGTGGGAATCAATTTTGTCGTGGTGCAACAGGTAGGGCGACTGGCAGCAACTTTACCATATGCAAGGTAGAACAGGATCGGATACACAGAGCGACACTGATAGATCGCCGGCAGAGCTACAATGGATCGAGGCGAGAATTTCAACGTCAAGTCCAATCTCAAACGATGTACAGTTGGATAGCTCACAATGCATCAGGTCACAATGCATAAAGCTCACTTTGCATAGGGTTTGGCCGTCCACCAACTTGGTAGGCAGAGATTTTATGCATTTTACTCATAATGCATATGCATAGACTTTCTGACAATTTTTATGCATTTCTTCCGAGGAAATCCGGCGTGAAACAGCATATTTATGGGTACATTTGAGTTAGTTGCTCACTTAAAACTTGATTTCGAACGCGATCATGCATTCTGATGCTGGGGCAACGTGATGTTTGCCATCAGCCCTTGAATCAAGCGAAGCAGATAACATTGGCGGAGGCTTGAGGCGCAAAATCTACTACATCATTACACGAACGGTGGGTGAATAAATATTTTTCTTGGAAAAGTAACGGTTCTGTCACGGTGTCACATTGTGTGACAAAATCTCGCAATGCATACTGCTCACAATGCATAAGGTTTGGGGGTCCACCGGCCTTATGCATTGTGAGCTATCCAACTGTACACTCGACAATATAAAAATGAACCGCTGAGTGGGTGATTGCATAGTAATACAGCAGGTGCAGGTGTGCAGGTGTACATATGATATCTGAGTGTGTCACATGTGTACTTCTGTTCCGTGTTGCTTTCACTATCGAATCGTCCGGGTCTTCGTCGCAAAAAAGAACTGCTGCTCTCATCTTGCGGAGTACTGGCAGTTTTCCTGCTGACTCTTTCATCACACGGATGAGGCATTGTACACATCTACCTTCCGTCGGACAAGCCCGTCAATTTCCCCCACGTTTGGAGCCTCCTCGACGCCTACGTGTGAGTGCGCCAGAGGACTGCAATTATGTTGCTTCCACAACACTGGATTATTCCCTCAGGCATCTCGGCGAGGTTCAACTCCTCCGTATATCAGGGAACTCAACCAATCACAAGGAACGTTCGGCTCGTGGATGTCCCTCGCAAGGGTTGGTACAGTAAATCACCGCCCAGTGACACAAACAAACAAAAATGATAATTTCAACTAAATGCATGCATCTGTACAAAAAATTAAGTTGTAAGAAAGGTGTGCATATGCAATGCACACTAGGTCCCAAAAACTCAGATTTTTCCCGGAAGCCGTTACAGAGCTGTTGTGCAACCGACCGTAAAACTGTGTTTCCCGTGTCATTGACACAGTCACACTTTGACCGGCCCGATCAATCGGAACTACATCACGGTGTAACATCACGGCAAGCGCGTCCTCTACCTCATCCTCGTTCTATCCTCCTACCGCAACGAAAGCGTTGAACACCCTAGTCGAGATGGAAAATACATCATCGAACGAAAAAACACGAGATTTGGCACCTTTTAACTTGGATGGGTCTCGAAAACGCCCCCGGGAGGAAATGCGGACAGAACACGCTTTGGAACGCGTCAAGGAGGAGGAAGGACCCGGTGAGTTCAATTTACCTCAAATTTCACACAATCTGACAACCCTGGATGGTAGTCCAGCAGGCCGGTCACCCAGTAAGAACCCCCCGGACTCAGGCAGACTATAAACGTCTACAGCTGCTTCTCGAGGAAGCCGTGTTGATGAAGGAGGATATTGTGGAGCAGAATAATAATTTGATTGCAGAGCTGAAAAGGACACGGAGGGAATTGCATACTTTGCGTAGAGCATTACATTTCTATGGAGAACGACTCCAAGAAGAAGCGGCGCGTCGATTCCGCGGGATTGATTCTGACAGCGCGTCTGAAAATGAATTGGAAGACACGAAATCTGATTCAGGAAGCGAGTAGACAGATGTACGTAGCCACTACATTTGTACGTCAATCCCAGTCCCCATTTGAGTCGCAATCGTCGTCGTCTGAAGCATCTCCTGAGGGCTCAGAACCACCGGGCAAGTCATCCTCTGAGCTTGACTTGTCCCCGTTCTCTTCCTCCTCGTTCGTCAACTGGGACCCCTCCTCTCTCGCTCCAGGAACCACCGCTTGTTCGTCGACGTACCCAGGCTTCGGCAGGGGTGGGAATAGAAGTGCTTTTAAGACGGGCTTCTTCCACCCTGGACGGCGATGCTCTGCCTTTGCCACGTCTCTCTCTGCCTCCCACTCCTTGACGTCCTCCTCCCAATTGCGCCGAATCTCCTTGTTGCGCTCTTTTCGCTCGTCATCCAACTCTTTCCAACGCTTCATAGCTTCGCCTTTCTCCGCCCGTGTAGCCTTACGTTTCTCCAGCTGTGATGCTTTCTCAGTCGCGTCGTTCTCGAAGTCGACAACCCGCTGGACAAAGTCCCTTGAGGTAAGCAACCGCGGCAGTCCATCGCCGACAAGACGCCCTTTCTTGTGGCGGTTTTTTTTCTTCTCCTGAGCCGCCAGCTGTCCACGAATGAGATCGCAGTACGGGCCATTGAGCACCAATGCTGATTGCATCGAAACCATCTGGCGCTTCTGGTTCTTGTTGCGCTGTTGTTCTGTCCGGAGTGCAGCTTGCAGCTCGCGTTCCAGTGCTGTAGCTGGCTCAGCCGCGAGAAGAAACACATTGCGGGCTTTCTCTGGGGATATCATGGTCGGTGGGATACGTGGAGGTGTCGCAGATGCTTGCACAGGTGATGAGGTCACCAGAAATGCGGAAGAGGTTGTTCGTAGGCTGGAGATTGCGTCCCGAACTGGGGTCGTAAATGGGTCAACGGGTAGGCGGCGCCGACGCGGAGGTGAGGGGTTATCGCCCTGTGGTGTTGGTGATTCCGGTGAGTCGCTACCATCTGTCTCGTCCCCCGAGTCTGATCCCCCTCGAAGCCGTGCCTTCTTTGCCCGTTCACGGGCACGATACAGCATATCAGTCATGATTCGCACTGGCGTGGCCGGTGCAACGGGAAGATGGCCTCGGACGGAAGTCTCGACACTGGGAGCCATCATCTCCGGCGTAACAACCTCGCGATTGAATGGCCACAAGCCGGTCTTCCGAAATGCTGACTTGATGGTTTCTGGGGTGAGCGCACGGATATGGGCAGCACCGTATATCGCAAGGAAATTCGACTTCGTGACGGGCTCACGCTTCTCCCTCTCCCACTTCTCCTTCTCCTGCGTCCAATAGAGCTTCAACGTCGCGAATACAACCACATCGAGGCCTTGGTACACATGTGTGGCATGTGCCGGATAGCATATTACGTGAATTCGATACTTGCGAGCTGCTTCGAGAAAACGGCGGGAATAATGAGAGTTGTGGCCGTCGACAGCCAGGAGGCGTGTGCGTCCAGCAGCCTTATCCTTGGTCTGCTGGTGAAAGTCTTCAAGATAATCAACGCTGATTTCTCCGTCCGTCCAGCCTTTCTTGGAGTAACCGAGTCTAAATGCGAGGTAAATGATCTGTGACTCGGAGGAAACGAAATACACTGACGACGCATTCGCAGGGTTATCTTGATCCCATTTAACGTTGAACGCCTTCCCTTTGAAGATTACAACAGGCTTCAACGACGTTCCATCGGGGCAGATGGTGACCATGACTGTGGTGTTCTCCCGACCACCATCAGCTTGTTGGTGTTGTGTCTTCTTTCCCTTGCCTCCGATAACGCGTTGCCGTGTCGCTGACGATGCAGGGAACCCGCTTTCATCAGTTCCGTAGATGTTCTCAGGCCGTATGGCCTCATATTCCCCATCGCCTTCAGTAAGTGGTGAATTGACATCTTGGAATTCATAGTCACGGCGCCCGGAAAGCACATCTTCTAGGAGGTCGAACCAGGCAGCATTGGTCGATGGATTAACGGCGCGACCTCGCTTGTTATCGAGTGGGTGCGACCAATACATTGACAGTCGGTTGTCGTGCTTTTCGATGAAGCGGCCTGTCCAATTTTTGCCGACACCCCCAGGAGGGAATGCAGGGCCGAGCCGGGCGCGGCAGATTTCATCGACATGCTCCTTGAGGTGTTTGTGGGTAAGGGGGAAGCCTCGGTTCGCCACTTCGACAGCATAGTTGATGACAATGTCGACCTCTTCTGGCAGTAGCCACGTCTTCTCTCCATTCGATGTGCTCTTGTTTTTCCCACCATTAACATGTCGGAGGAGGGTCCTTGGGTCCAGCTTGACCTCCTTCCCAGTCTCCACCAGGTAATCATCCTCTACCTTCTTGCACACCGCCCTGAGGCTCATTCTTTTTACACCATCCACCAGATCCTTCCCTTGCTCGTGTGAATACAGGGCCACGGCACGGGCACGGAGAGCATCTTTGGCCTCTCGGGCAATGCGGGCGACCTTCGTCTGTGATTTGGCGCGTACCATGGGCTGCGTAGGAGAGGCGAGAGGAATTTCCGAGGTGCGTCAAAATCTTCTCGCCCAATTGGGACACATCCGCATTGGGAGTTGTGACCAGCGTGATATTCCCGTTTCAGAACGATTTCAGCGAATTGTTAAATATCTTCCTCCACACGATGTTCCGGTTGGAATAGACCTTACCATAAACTGCTTTGACATACTCTGAAACATATTCTCGGGAAGATAAAATACAAAGTGGAAGTACACACTCAATATAAGTCGAACTAAATTGGTATATTTGACCGTCTCAAGATCTATCATTTATTGGAGCACCCCAGACCTGCGTGTGGCACACGGGATTTGAGGGGAATGTAAAATGGATGTTTATGTACATTCACAAAAATAATCTAAGCAATCCGGTTGGAGTTGGGTCCATGCAAGCTGTTTGTGTCATTGAGTGGTTTGTGTCAGTGACCGGTGATTTACTGTATGTGTTTCTTGGTGGAAATGGAATCTAATGTGTTTTAAAAATTTGCCGCTGTGCCTTGAGGTCAACGAAATGCTGAGGCTACACAATATTGAGGATTTGCCTGATCATGAAGTGGCAGACCAAATTAAATATGATCCATGTTGGCCTGGATGTATGTAAGCATGTGATTGAAGTTGAACTGAACTGAACTTCAGCCACATGCTGTAAACATTCAGTTACTCAGTCTCAGTCTCAGAGCCTGAACTGGATCATCCATTGGATGAATCCCACGACATTATTTTCGAATTGCTTGCTCAAATTCCTTTGGTGAAAATTAGAAAATTTATCTTTCAATTTGTGCAAGGCAATCAGTGGGCACTAGAAATTCACCCGGTTTGTTGTGAAGGAATGTCCTCCGCGGAGCGTGGGAATCATTCAATGTCACTGAACATGTGTGGTCGACTCCGGCGCAGGATGGGAAACACAAGCGGAATACTGTACCACACACTATAACTCAAGCCAAAGTTGACTTACTTTCAACTCTGCCGTGTTGCAGTTAAAAGTGAATTTTACGCGCACAGCCTGATCCCTGGTTGATCAGAACCTTGTCGATGGGCACATCAGAAGCACATCATTTTGTCACAGCATGGTTGTTCGCCGCTGGCAGCCGAGTCCCACTCCATCGCTTTGCGGGAAGCAATGGAGTGGGACTCAAGTACTTATGTGGGAGTGGGAGTCGTTGAGCGAGTCCCACTCCCACTACTACCCTTGTATATACTCACTTACTGGACGCACTTACCCAAATACATTGATCTCTCACACGTATTATGATCTTAGCCGATCTCACTATCCATCTTTAACGTCCAATCCGAATCAGTGGGGAGCCAGTGTAGCAAGATCAAAGCAGTAGGATGACAGGCAAGGGGTAAACAGACGACAAAGGCAGAAAGTAAAGGGATCCATGGAGGTCGGGAATACCAGCCGAAAATATGATCGGGTCACAATACCGAACAAATTCGGGTTCTGCCGTGCCAGGCGAATTTAGAACTGAACAAGGCGAGCCGACGCTTCGCTCCGGCAGCGGCGACGAACCAAAAAGAAGGGCAGTAACATGATAGATAGCTGAACCACAATTCCAGGGACACTGAAATTGTCACACACACGGATTCGCAAGAAGCTTAACAAATGAAGATATCAGATCGACGAAAGATACGATAATATAACAGCTTTGAAAAACACGTACCAGGAACAGCTCATGGTTCATAAATATTACTCTACAAATGCTAACATCCAAATTGCATCAGTGTAAGTGACGGGGATTGAGCACGAGCGCACCTCGAATCCACGGGGTTACAATAAGCACCTTCAGAGCGTGTTGCGGCTTGAAGCAGATGAATAAGAATACGAAGGGGAGGAATATATCACGAAAATATGGCAGTGATAATGTATGTCAGGGAGCGGATTATTGTGATACCCACATTGGGCATGCATATTCAAAGAAGAACGGCGCCAGAAAGGAACACCCAGGTCCAGAATCATGAACAGGGCAATTTGCAGGGGCGATATTCGACGGGCAGAAAGAAAGCAGAGCGTCCAGAGCTGGAAAATTGATCCACACGGGTTGCAACGTATCATCTTGAATATTTTGCGGGTTATTTGACTGTGTTCAGAGAGGATACCAACAGAAAGTGGGATTGGGGACAGGTAAGCGGAAAGGAAATGGGAGGGGGGATCAAAAGAGCATCATGGGCCATCAACTATCCAGCAATCTCTTATGGGACACAGAACCACTGCGGGAGCGCTGCGGCACAGTCAAAGCTGTAGAAGATGCTGTGAAAATTGAACACGGGATGCCAGTGTGTTGACTTCCTAATTGGGTTCCATTTACAGCTTTCCGCTGCCAAGTCCTCCGGAATGCAGCGAACATGGACCCCGTGGAATTGACCGAGGCAGAGGGAGTGGGAGTAGGAGAGAAGGATGGACATGGGGATAGTCCAGATTGGTCACCGGTCCGAATAGCTGTTGAACGGCTGTTGAAACGCAGTACATTCACAGCCTTTCACCGAGGTTAACACAGCAAAAACAGCGCCAACTGTGGGAACAGAACCAGCGGATGGGGATCTGCTGCTGTTCAGCGAGGACAGGGAGAGAGAAGTGTGCATGGAGATAGTGTGGAAGCACTGCAGTACAAACAGGCCCCAACGAACGAGCCAGTAAATCTTAAGAGAACGAATAATACGCACAAGCTGGAAACACTTGAATCAACAGGGCACAGCGAACACAGCGAAAGGCAAGCTCTTAGTAGTATACTTTTCCAGTTTGCGGTAACTTTTTTTTCAAAAAAAAAAAAAAAAAAAACTGTGAGGTGCACAAATTCGCAGTTAGGAACGGGTCATATTCAACGAGTAAGAAAGCGAAAAAGTGTAATACATGATAAGTAAAAATAAAAAATCCGTAATATCTGAAGAGTAAAATAGAAAGAATCCGTCATATAGGATGATGTAAATTCCCAATGGAGTATGAAATATTCCCTTACAAGGTAAAAGTTCCAACACGATACAGCTACGTCATTCGTCAAAAACCACCCTACTCTGGCGGTAAAACGGTTGTAAGAACGAGTTAAAAATAAATTTTTAGACTCGTAATCACGTGCCCACTGCCACACCCTCTGCCGCATTTATTTCGTGTCATTCGGCGCAGCGAGTCAAGTCGCTTCTGTGGTACGCTTGCTTTCTAGTGGAATGCCAAGCTGGTGCACTTGTGAAGATTCATGCTCCAGCTTGGTCTTGATTTCAGCAAGCGCGGAATGAACTCTTCACTCCGGAAGCGCGGTATTGAAGGTCACGCTAGTGGTTCAGAAGCTCGGCGTCGGAGATCTGAATACGACCAGGCGTATATGGGGTATTGATATATCAAAGGATGGGCAATGTCCCATGTGCCTTGATATATCAGGCTGGGCAGTTGTCGACTCACCTTAATGCGTTAAACCCAAGATCAGACACAGATCAGAGGAAATCAGAGCTCGTATCTCCGTTCTGAGAGATCTCCGCGCGTACGTGGGGCGCTTCGTGGCGGCGTTGTATGCACCGACTGGTCTGTGCGCAAAAGCCGCTTGATGTCGCATCAAAATTGACTCATCTGATTGCCCTTGTTAGGATCGCACTGCTTCTGCTTCCCGCCACCACCAGCTGCCACGAATCGCTTTCCTGGCCGCCTTTTGACCTCTCCCTTGGCTCATTCTCTGTACCACTTGGCCCAGCATGTCTACTGACGCTGTCAACAACCAATCAAGCCTTCAATTGGCATTCATTTGGGGCTTTCGATAAAGATTGCACCCGGCCCATTTATCGTTCCTCGCTCCTTTCTGGCAGCTGGTTGTGTGGTACTTCATGACAACGTCTCGAATTGACCATGGATATAGCGAGATACAAGATCCAGCCTCAAATTGTGTTCCCGTGTCCCGAACTTTCAGTGACATTGATTTCAAATCACTGGGTTCTGTGCTGCCGCGGGCTTTCAATATGTCCAGCCTGGTCTCATTCACAAGAGGTATTAATTCTCAAATCGTTCCCGCAAGCTTTGTGGCTTCTGAATAATCGCTGGCCCTATTATCGTTGTTTTTCGGTCCAGCGCTCCCCGATACTTGTCCGGCCTCTGACAGCGCCAATCAGTCTTTTCTACGGCTTACAGCTCACCGCAAGCCTCTACCTATCGTGTTATCCACAAACGCTGCAGCTCTGTTGATTTTTGTCCGCCCACCACACTCATTGATGCCCCGATAACCATCCCTGGTCCACCCGCCGCCCGCCCTCGTTCCGCGGGCTATGACTACGTAGAACGCGGAAGTACTATGTGAATTGCTGCTGGGGATTATGTTAGGTCTGGTGCTGCTGCACGTCCGCCATGCGTTTTCTTCTGTACCGCATTGCGCTACTGTACCCTGTTTCAATGACCACCGTTCCCAATTAACAAAACTCCATCGTCAACGTTACAGTCTCAACACCATGCACAGCGAATTCGGCGGCCCTGCTTGAGCGGATGGGCTTGTTATACTGGTTTCTGCGGATCCGCGCTCGGTTCTGTACACGCTCTATCAGGCTCCATATACTGCTATGTTTGCATAGTTTACATTTTTCCTATGTACTATGGACCTAGTTTGAACTATTAACATACGATTGACACCACTTGGTCCCGCCGGGCATCCAAATCTCGAGAAAATGATTGCGCGGCTATTTGGGCACTCAGACAAAAAGATTCTGGGAGGCTTCTGGCTCACTAGAAGAGATGTGAATCGATATAGATTGTATATGTAAGCTATTCGAAACGTTTTTTCCCTCTTGAGACGAAAAAAATGATATTAAACATCTCACAGTCCGAACGATGCTCTGTTACCATACTGGGTATCTGCTTCTGATCATACACCGTTCATGCAACTTTTCATTCACTGGTCTCCGGCCTTTACAGCGATATATTTTCGGAAACGGTTCGACTTCCTGAGGTCTTTTATGGCGTTCAGAACGCACTTTTAATAATACGCTATGTATCTATGCGTTTTTGTGTTTTGCGCTACCTTTTTTGTGAAATTTCTGTCTTTGCGCTACTTATTGGACCCCAAGGGAGAATAACAGAGGGAGCGGAAAATGCGAGAATTTTCCGCTCCCTCCTTTGAGGCAATCCAAATTTCCGCTACCTCTATTTGGCTGGTCCGAAATCCCGCTACCTCCATTGCGGTAATTTGTGATCGCGCTACTTTGACTGACTGATTTTGATCCCGCTACTTTTGCGTTGGGCGACCAAAATCGCGCTACTTTTCACTTTTTGGACTTGTGAAATTTCATGGCAAAAAAAAAAACAACAACAACAAGAGAACATTATCTACGCATTATACAGCGACAGTCAACGTAACATGAAAAAAAACTACTATTGTACACATGCTACAGTAGATAAATTATGGAGTGCCCATGCGACAACACAGGTATGCAGGAACTGAATAGGAGATCCAGTCCTCCAAAACATATATCTGGTGCACGTACACTTTGGACTCACTGCGAAGAGAAGAGGTAAACAGGGGAAAAAAAAGACCTATCAGGTACTGATAGTCAGAACGCGGCCGATGGTGGGAGACAGACAGGCATACCTTCGTCGGAGTATCAGCCTTTTTGGGTTGCAGCAGTGGCAAAAACAAGGGGCGGTCCGAGAACAAGGTGTATGCAGACCTAGACAGTAAAAGCCCATGGCGGGTATGTCAAGCGAAGCATACGGGTCCGGATCGAGCATTGGCCAAAGCTGAGGCAATGTCTTTAGAAAGAGGAAGCTAGAGACAGAAACATTAGTTTCAAGTTGGTGACACAGTGTAACGTACTCCGCTCGGAGATCTACCGGGCCAACTTGCATCGCTCGCAGATCCTGGTGCGAAGCATTGAGCAGCAAGCTGGCCCGATAAATGTACCAAGGGCAGCAGAGGAGAGCAGGGGGGAGAAAGGAAAGAACCGTACCACAAACATTTGACAGCTCGTGCTCCGAGTCAAAAGGCTAGCACTTCCGAGGGGAGGAACTAAGACGGTGGCTGTATTAGTCGGGACATCGAGCGGAAGGTGGGGTATGCACGTACATATCAAACAAAAGGCTAGGGCATTGTAGACCCTCCAGCTACCGAATTCCGACATTGCGCTTGCATTCTGGCGATTTGAGAGCGAGTACAGACGGCGAGGCCCATGAGAGAAGCAGAGACAAATGCCAGCGAAGCAAATGTCACACTAGTCACATGAATCAAAAAGCCGTATCCGTCGGGCAAATTTCTATGGGTGCATGCAGGCACAACAATTAAATTCAGGATAATCTACGAAAATGAGGGTGTAAAGATAGAGTGTAACATATGGATGCAAGAAATTTGAGTGATTTAAAGAAAGTGTAAGTAAGTTCTGGTCAATTAAGAATCAAGAACGACACGCCCAGCCGCAATGCTCGCGCTGAGAGACGCGCGAATCGGGGCCCCGGTCTGCAGCGCCATGAGGGCCTCGATAGCGTCATCAACGAGACGCTCCTCCTGCGTCAACAGAGACTTGCCCCAAATCCATGTAACCGTCAAATCCTGGCACGCATCACAGAGGCCGTCGATGTGAGTGTTACGCAACTGGTCGAGCAAATCCAGGCAGCTGATGGGTGTGTCGGGATGATGAATCAGCTGGCGAACATTTTCCTGCCACTCTCGGCTCCACGACGCCATGCAAGTGGCCGGGGTACCACAGTTGCCGTCATTGAGGAGGGGCGGCACATGAAAGGCAATGTTGTTGCGGAGGGCCTGAATCTTGGCCTTTGTCTGGGTCAGCCAGAAGTATCCGTGGTGGCCAATCTGGGAGACCTGGAAAGTGTCGAGGGAAAGGATATCAAGCTCCATGAGTCTTCCAAACGCATGCCCGATCCACGGGTCAATGCGGAAGCACCGGGCAAGCTCGAACTCGACTGCGGGATGCATCTGATCCCCACGGCGATTAAACTCCCGGATGGTGTATTCCATACCATCGGCGATGTCGAAAAAGGTCGAGAGCCTCAGGACCGACACCAAGAAATCCTCCGACATTGGATACATGCTGGCAATAGTCAGTTCAAGCCCGACCTGGATTTCAAAGCTAACACACCTGGGGCCATGATACAGATACGTGAGAAGGCTGTCGAAATCCTGCTTGCTGATCGTGTACGGCAGCTGGATGGGGTTCTCGTCGACTGTGCCCTCGGACGTGATCGCCGCAGAAGTCTGCGGACCACGAGGAAGAGAGAATAAATCTGCAAAGAAGGTGGACCTAGATGCGAGGAGTCCAGAGTGAAGTTTGTACAAGACTCCTTCGGGGCAGTCATTGCAAATTAACTGGCATACATCAGAACAAATTGCAGTGTTGCCAGACAGACAAATACCTGGAAAACGGCCGTCCCGTCTCGAAAATAAAATTGGGTATGATGAGTATGCCCTACATGAGGAGTAGGTTCCGGACTGGGACTGAGAGTCGACATTGTAGTCATGGAGTGAAAAAAAAAAAAACAAGCGACTTTGCAAGTGTCAGCTGCTTCGGTCACGTTCCCGGCAATCTTGCGCAAATAATACCTCATGTTTCACGCGTGGCTGAGATCGATCGACTTCCATCGATCCTTGTCTTCCACCATGGCTCACCCTGCTCAATTTCCTGCATTGCCTCTGACACCAGAGGAGTTTAACTGGTCCGCTGATGTGTTGAGAGCACACGGAATTATTGCGACAGCATATGAACGCGCATCAATGTTATTACGACAGGAGGAACCGGATCCGTTGCGCCTTCGAATCCATTCAGAGCAAGTTGTCGATAAACTGGTCCCAATTCTAGAGGCACTGGTACCCGAAGTTGGGGATCAGAATTGGCTGGAAGCATCTGCCAATGCTCTTGGGCAAATAACCGTAGATCTGCAGCGGAGTGCAATTACAGCAGAAGGAATGTGAGTTTATTAATACTAGTCTGGTTTGTTACTTATACTTGCAGCGAACATGCAAAACTCAAGCATGTTGTCCCCATCCGTGTGGAGAGGACTGGACTTAGGGGTCGACCACGGAAGGTTATAGAACCTGTATGGCTTGCTGATGCAGTGGCGTCGCATCGGAAAATCACTCTTCAAACCTTAGCTGATGGTCTCGGTATACACCGAAACACACTCCGCAATTATTTGAAGCTCCATGGAGTCTATAAACGCTATTCCGACATCAGTGATCATGACCTCGATATCCTCACCAAACGCTTCAAACATGTTAAACCCTCATCGGGGCTCCGCTATCTTATAGGTTTTCTCCGCACTCACGGTCTCAAAGTCCAGAAGGAACGAGTCCGACACTCCCTCCTTCGAATTGACGGTCTTGGCCAGGTCCTTCGAAAACACACAATCACTAGGCGTGAGTATTACTCACCTCGTCCTAATTCCGTCTGGCACATGGATGGCCACCACAAACTTATCAAATGGGGTATTGTGATCCATGGTTTTGTGGATGGATACGATAGAATGGTGTGTTTTGATTAGGATAATCCCACAACGTGGTCGTTTCTTACCTCAGTTCCGTTTCAGGTTGTCGGCCTTCAGGCAAGCACAAATAATCGTGCTGCGACAGTGTTGGAATTGTTTTTGGGTGCTGTCCAAAAATACGGTGCTCCCTCTAGAGCACGAGGCGACAGAGGTGGGGAGAACATTGAAGTCTCCGTGTGGATGATAAAATATCGTGGCCCCAATCGCGGTTCATTTCTTTGGGGAACGTATGCAGTGCTTTTTATCTTTCATTTTCTGTTTGCCCTAATCGTCTTTTAAGATCCACTCGTAACACAAGAATTGAACGTCTTTGGGTTGAGGTTGGTTCACAATTCGCTCGACGCTGGCGGGGATTTTTCCAGCGCCTCAAGCGCCTGCATAAGTTGGATCCAGACAATCCACATCATCTCTGGTTGCTTCACTACGTTTTTCTTGATAATATCAACCAAGATTGTAGAGAATTCCAGGAAAACTGGAACAACCACCCCATTTCCGGTAAAGGTGGCGATCAGACACCTGCAGTATATTCATTTACATATGCTCTTCACAATGAGCTCACAAATGTGTAGGACATGCGCCTTCTCGGCGAGTTAAACTATGGCAGATATTCCGATGATTTCGAGAATATTCATCCAGAAGTACTTGAACGTTATGGGAATGAGGGTGAGTTCTCTTGGAATCCATAGAATATGATACTCAACAAGTTGCTTAGCTGATATAGACCTGGCTATTGCTGGAGATCAGGACCGCCATATCCGGCATGAAGCAATTGATGTGGTTGAGAACCAATGCCCTTTTGAAACGGAGCAGGCAACGGTGATTTTTTGCCAAGCTCTGGAGGACGTGACATCATCAGAGATAATTCCAGAGCACTTTGGAGTGGCAGAGGCCGAGTGGGAGGAACGATTTTATGGAGAAACAGAGAAAGTCAAGGTGGGACGCAAAGACGTAGAGATTGTTCTTCCGTTTCAGGTGTGGTGGCCCCGTGCTGTTGCATGGGCCCAGGGACTCGAACTTATGGTTCGAATTCAAGCGGCTGAGAATGGGGATATGATAGCATAATTACAGGCCACCAAATTTCATATTTTAGACTCCTGAATTGGCTGTGAACAAAGACTGAAATACTACATAAGTTTTATTTTTTCCCGGCAGTGGCTGGACCTTGGTGGCTGTGTCAAAACACCCCCTGGAGGGGGACGCGTCGCCCAATAAGGGAGGAAAGTCATGTGCTGACCAAACACAGCCAACCTCTTGAATCACGAACTGGTCCCAATATTGCGGGGTCCGTTGAAAACACGTAATTTGGCTCTGTCCGGCTCATTTGAATAATTAAAGATATATTATCATCGGCTTTTCTAAGGGGTTCTATGCCACAGTGAATATCTAAAAATCAACTGGAAATCAACGGTGTCAGTTTTCCAGGAACACTGCCACCTGGAAACCCGACACCGTCGACTTTTTAATATTCCTATTTTGTCCAATATCACTTCCAAACATTATCAGAGGTTCAAAATCTGTGAATATCCCTTGAACACAAATATTCGGCTGCAGCAAGCCACTGCCAGTGGCAACAGGAACTTTGTACATACCCAAGCACAATAGACACAATAAATATTACAAGTTCATTGTAGTTTCCAATATGGTTGCCATTGATCTTCCTTATCGGGTATGCTGATCTCAAAGCATCCAATTCACACTGTTTCTCAGGTTCAAGACAAAGCATGGCTTTGTTCTACCAAAGCACAGTTACCATTTTAGGAACCATATAAGTGGCCATGCCACCGATGTGAAAGGTATATAAAGGGGACTTTTCGACACAAGATTTCCTCGGGGGTCCCATCTGGCTACTACGTGTTGCACCAAAAACCAGGTTGGGAGTGGCATTTGTTGTGGTGTTGGAGAGAGTTGCTTTCTCTGCACCATGTATCAAATTCACATCCCCTCATCTGGCTCCCTGGATATGACCGCCTCGCGGATGCACTGCAGTACATTCCGGGGATGAGATATTCCTGTGGTTGCCATTTCCGGGTCCCAACTGGTTACTATGTGTTGCACTGAACACCGGCTTGGGAGTGGCATTTGTTGTGGTGTCGGAGAGAGTTGCTCTCTTCCCTCTATGTATCAAATTCACGTCCCTCTGTCTGGCTCTTGGCTCCATGGCGATATCCCCAGGGTACATTTCAGTAAATTCTCATCTGAGCAATATACTATACTCTAGGCCCGCATCGGCGTGTCATTTCCATTGGTGGAACACAGATCATGTGGTCAGGTGATCGCGAAAATCACGTCCCTTGCTGCTACTGCTCATTCTGCGGGCGCTGAACGCTCATGATATACGCATGTGTGGAATAGAAGTTCATAGTGATCTCTTGGTTAGCACCAGTACTTTTCTATAAGCCAAAAAAATCTGTAGTACTTGATTCCTTGATTGAGTTGGCTCTCGCTCCGAAAAGCTGTTACTATTCTATACAACAACTCATTCTTTTCAACCAGGCTAGGGCATTTGAAGTGGTAGCGCCATGCTCTTAATTTTACTGAGAAGTCTGTTGTCGGCAGAAAAGGAACAATTCACCAACAGGGGGAAGAAATTGATGTACAGATTGCCGAATCCAAACAAAGTCGAAAAACATCGTCCCATTTCTGGTGATCCTCTCTCTCGTCTGGCTTATTTCGGATGGGCTGCGATGGCAAGGCCGGTAGAGGCTGTTCCAAAAAATGCTCCACTTTCGAGCCCAAAAAATCCGAAGCAGAAAAGAAAAACTCCAAGTGTCGCCACTGTAACCACCGTCAAAAAGTGCATACCACCCCGAGGCCGAGCATGGCAGACGTCCTCGCCAAGTATAATATTGCATCACTAAGCAACAAGGGTGTGTCCGACTCCGATGCACGGAAGGAGTCTTCTTCTGGCTACCGCCCTCAAAAACATTCCACGGGCGGGGGCACATCTGGGTCCAGCAAAGCTGTGAGTACTTCCACCTTGGATTTGGTATTGCTTCAATTGAAATTGTGAAGGGCAAGGGCAAGGCCTCGAAGACCGAGTCCTCCTCGGAGCTTGTCAAAATCAGTAGCGTGCAAGTTACCACATGTGGGCTTGATGTACGTCGTGATGTTTCCGCTAGGTTGTCTGCTTATATGATGCCAGACACGTGGCGAGCTTCGGTTCCCGCAGAGCCTCCTCCCGGACGAAATAGAGCGTCTTTCGTTGCTTAAATTTGTCGTCTTCAAATCCGTCGACAATAAAACACTCATCTTCCGGATGGATTGGACCCAGGAGGACCTCGACCAGTGGCTCCGAGAGAATTTGCGCTTGCTTTTCAAGTTTCTGGATCTTCGATACCCAGAACATGCTGCGCCAGGTTTCCATTGGGTGCTACTAGGAAAAACTGGCCGGAAATTGTTTGTAAAGCATCGTCCAGAGATAACCGGCACAGAGGTCAATGAGGCCAAGGGCCCTCCGGCCCGGAAGTATACAGAGCATGCTGTTCGCATTGGTAAGTCTTCGCTTTTTGTGTGCATTCCGGGACAGCCCCTTGAGTAGTTTCCAGCGACAAAGCACAAGATCCCGCAATTCATCAAGGAGTCTCTTGAGGCCGCCATTGAAAGATTGGAAGCTGGCGAGGAGCTGCTGTCTGATTCAGAAGAGGAAGATGGTGAGGCGGCACCAAAATCCACTCGCACCAAGTCAAAGAGCAAGGGAAAGAAGACGGTGATTGAGATTCCCTCGTCGTCCGAGGAGGAGTCGGATTCGGAATCGGATGATGACAAAGGTATTGATGCTTCTTCTCCTCCTCCACGTCGTCGCCGCAGCTCTGTGGTCGTGAAGCAAGAGAAAGTGGACGAAGATCACGGTGAGTACCTTCTGTGTACTCCATATTCGGTGCTTGACCGGTTCATATAGATCTATCTGTGAGCATCAAGAAGGAAAAAATAGACATTTATGATGGTGAGCCCTCCACGCTCTGAAAACCGTCGCTTGACTCTTCTGTCCAGAATCGTTCTTCAAGACCAACGTTTCTGACTCGGATGACGAGGGATGGCTCCCTGCCAATGTCTTGATGGGCAAAAGTGAGCCTGCATCGAGCCATGGGCGCACAGCAGTCTAATCCAGTCATTTCAGGGAAACGCAAAGCCTCTCGTTCTTTCGAGGGGCCGGAAGGTGGAAAGAAGCTGCGGTCTGTATCTCCGACACCCAGTACGTGGTCATATTTGTCTGTTATGCCGTTGTGCTGAGACTTCCAGGTGTGACCATGATCAGCGATGACGATACGACCCGCAGCGGCTCCCCCCAATTACGCCCCGCTACATCGTCGTTTCAATACGATCCGGCTCTGGACTCCGCTGCGACTGGAGGCTCGACCTCTGCAAGCACGTACTCGACCTGGACCCCGACCTGGATTTCCGGACAGTCGTCTGACAACTCTGCGTCGATTCTCGCCAGCACATCCTCCATCCCCATTGCAAGCTCGTCCTCCTTCCCTGGGGCGAGCTCATCCTCAATCCCCGCTGCGACCTCGTTTATCTCCGCTGCGAGCTTGTCCTCCATCCCTGTGGCTAGCACATCGACCAGTTCTGCCAGCTCTTCCCCTCAAGTCTCGGCAACGGGAACACCCTGGCTACGCCGCCCTACCCTTCGGAAATATGTCACGCCGCGCCCCAGGGATGGCCTCACTGTTCCCAAGGGTACCAATAATCCGTGGGGGTCGGCGTAATCAAACGGCGGCTTTGGGTGCACCATTCATCTTGCTACGATGTACACACCATCCGTACTGTCACCCTGGACTCCACATGTACCCGCTCCATGAACCTCACCCCCTCGCTGGTCTTCTGACAGCCACTTCATACTATACTTCCGATTCCGAGCCTTCGAGTCGTCGTACTAGTATTCACTGCTATGAAAACTTTCTATCTCTTGTCGTATAATTTTTCATATAATCATCTCCACGCTCCTTCGTTACTGGTCATTTAATTCATACATCCACCCTCCTTTGTTACGCTAGCTACTCTGAATTTAATGTTTGCCGTCGGAGCCTGGGTGAGATGAGTATGGGGCGCGCACAATGTGACATGACGTAACATTTCTTCTCCGACCTTCGACCATCGAGTCTCTCTGTTTCCCGTCCTGCACCGCACATCGCAGCAAGCATAGGACCCGAGGTTTGCACTACTCCGTGGGTGGTCTCTATCTTCTATGGCTCGCTGCGGACTCACAGTTTACAGCACCAGTCTTCAGAATCCATGGCCTGAATGCATATTGTGGTGACCTCTGCATCGTCTCAATGCTGTGAGCCATGCCCAGGTCCCTGGCCAATGCAGGTGCTCATGTATCCACCCTCAGTGCTCTGCCTCCGCTGATGGTTTGATAGCCTCCCACCGTTTTGGTTTCGCTGCATACGAGGACTCCCTGGCCCATGATCCTCAAAATCTTCCACACACACCTGTCTCGTTCATTTGCTGTGTGCTAGTTCATTTACCCTCCTGCTCAGTACTCATATGTCATTCGGTCTGAGATTCCCTCTTTGCCATCCTTAATCTCATGACGTGGCAGATTTCACGCATGCATTGACGGAGACTCACGGGAGACGTCTGCTGACAACAGGTGTGCATACTATGCTCTCCTTAAACATTATACATAACTGATAACCACACGACGTCCGTTTTCTATAGCAGGCCTCGAATCGGCGAGGCGCTCGCTCACTACGAAGGAACATCACTGTGCGTACATTACTATGTCAGACCCCGTTGGTACCCAGATCTCACTTCGGTCCTTCAGGGTCATTGTGATTATACGCTCGTACATGTCATTGTGATATGCTTACTGCGCCAAGCACCCTTCATGCTCTCTCCATACTCTGGGACTGAGACCACCTGTGTCACCCAGCTCTGGGCTCAAAAACAATCAAGCGTACAAGCATGATCAGCCCAGTACGTTCCTTGTTTTTCGCTACTTGTATGGACTTGAAAATCTAATGGTAATTGTTTTGAGCCGGATCGCCTGCTTCTGGCTTTCTGAGTGCCTTGACCGGTGTTGCCTAAGATGTACGGAGCGTGTGTAGCTCCCTCGGAGTGATATCATTAGTGCTCGGAGACCTGTACGGTTGGCTGGGATATCTAAAGAGGCACCATCATGGTGCCTCTTCTTTTTGTACTCACGTTGCATGCTATACATACAAGTACCATACTCTCGACATGATAAGGGCGACTCGTAATAGCTGGGCACTATAGACATAGTTTCTGGAATTTTTTTTTTTCTCTTCGCCGAAATTTCACAAGTCCGAAAAGTGAAAAGTAGCGCGATTTCGGTCGCTCAACGCAAAAGTAGCGCGATCACAAATTACCGCAATGGAGGTAGCGGGATTTCGGACCGGCCGAATAGAGGTAGCGGAAATTTGGATTGCCTCAAAGGAGGGAGCGTAGAAATCAAGAATTTCCGCTCCCTCTGGTATTCTTCCTTGGGGTGCAATAAGTAGCGCAAAAAGTAAATTTTCGTTGAAAAGGTAGTGCAAAACCAAAAAATACACAAATACATAGCGGATTATTAAAAGTGCATTCTGAACGCCATAGTCTTTGACTATGTTTAAACCCACCTACATAAATTTCATTGACCCGATCGAGCCTGTTCTTCCGGAGGCTGATAATTTTATTTTCAATTTTGGATGTGTTAACCATATGGATGGACTCTTTGTTAAATTATATGATGTTCTGTAGGCTCAGATCGCGTCTAACGCGTCTCAAGCTGCTGTACGGAACCAATTCTGCCGATAAAACATCATTTTGTCCCAAACCTTCTACGGCTTCCTTAAAATACACAAGAACGCGTCCTTTGGAAAAGGGTTCCACTTTATGAGCCATTTCATTCAGCTAATCCTGACATGTCGTACACTTATTAGCTTGATCGAGGTGATTCTTTCGGTGGCGGATATTTGAATAGCGTGGTTATGACGATTTTTGCATACCAATTGATTTGGCTCGTGGTTCCCAGACGTTTTGCCGACTCAGAATTATTGTAGCGTTCCTCAGGTGGTCAAACGAACGCGAACATTGCGAGGCTGATAATGATTTGTGTCTGTTTGTAGCTTATGTCATATGGAATGACTCCACCTCTTTCTTTCCTCCCACCACACGATTCGAAGGGAAACCACACCATGTTTTGCCCCGAAGCTCTCTTCTGTACAAAAAGACGTCCAACGATCGATCCCACAAGCTTTCGTGAGCGTCACCGAGAGCTCCTCGGGTCTCCTGGACGGTTGTCGATGCCTGACTGCGTAGCGCGGAGGTCAGGGAGCGGGCTGCGGGGCAGACGCAGACGCATCATCTGAGTATTCCGGTGCGTGCTGCATACCATTCGGCCCCAAACTGCGCTGATTTCGGCATACACACTTTCCGTGGGCAGACATTGATCCAGTGTGGCCTGCCGTTGCGACCTGCGGTCGCCAATTGCGCTCATATGGTGCATGTTTATCTACAGCTCTCAGGTGCCTAAGCCTATAGTGGCTCTGGCCCCAGAACCTGTGCCATGCATATATCGTGCATTCATAGGTACATCGGGAACATCGGGAACACCAGCATGTGTGGATACGTCCATATTGAACAAAAGGGATAGTGACCTGTGGACAGCATATAGATTCACATCCACTTCCGATGCGCTGCAACGAGGGAAGGCTTTAGCTGGCACGGGGAACGGCCCACAGCGCGGAATCGTACCAGTAAGTAACGTCGACACGCACCTATTTCCATGTCACAGTTGATCACTGACGAGGTGAGCTGGGACGACGCCCTGACGCTGACGTCCTCCCAAACTAAGCGCTGCTCCTTGCTCCGTCCCTACCATCACATATCTCGTTTTGCGTGTACTACCGCAACACCGCGTCCGTGCTGTACCTGGCGGTCGCGTGGCTGAATCTCGGGGCGTTATTGGGTGTGCTCAATTAGCCTCTGTGTTGTGTCTGCCACCCTCTCCGGCTCTTAACAGTGCATTCTGCGCGCACCTAGAAGCCGCGAAGTTCTCGGTGGGTGGCACTAAATTTTGATTTCTGATTGGGCATTTTCATCTATCGTATCGAATCCGGGTCGTAATTGTCCGTCCAATCTATTTTTTTCTCTCGATTTTACCTGCCCTTTTTGTGCTCCCGCCGCCGGCGACGTCGACAGGTGTTTGATCGCTATTCTCCGAATGCGGATAAACAAGCTCATCGCGCAGCACGGTGGCGGCAGCTGCAATCAGCCACGCGATGATGGAGAAGAGTTCAGAACTCCGCAGCCTCAGTTTACCCCAGCTCGCGCGAGCTTGTTTAAACAGCTCGATTGAACTCGCAGCACTTGGGAAGAAATCTTGGTTTGGAGATTTGTGTATAGCAGCGTCCAAGCTACCATTCGAGTGCCCTCCGCCAGAAATTGTAAATGCTACCCCAGAGAGTATCAAAGCATACGCAAAATCTGTCGAAGTTAGGGCGTTGGAATGGCTGCAGCGTGAGGTGGACTCCACCGATAAACTCTACTTGCTCCATGGCCGCCGGGAGCCACAAAAAGATAAACCTCCGAAGGCTATTACGCTTTATCTACGGCACTACCTATCAATGGTGAAGACACAGAAGCATAGAGAAGCACTCACCTCTGTTATGCTCTCCACCCATCTGTTGGCTGTTGAAAAGCTTCGCCACGTCGATCATGAACATGAAGCCGTACCTCGTGAAGCGCGCTTTTGCCGCTTTTGTCTGAATGTAGTGGAGACTCCTGAACACGCCTTATTGGACTGCCCGTCTTCGGCCGAAGTCCTAAATCTGCGCAGTGTATTCTTGGAGAAACTTCTGCGAGCAGTTCCGACATTGCAACAGAAGAAGGATGAGTTGGATAGTATTTCATTTCTGAAAGCTATCATCTACCAGCGCAGCACGATTGTACTTGTAGCAAAGTATGTTCATGACGTACTTGAGGTTTTTTATTCCGTTCCCGTTTATCGGCCCAGTGCAAGGAGAGTTTGATTGGTTAGAGAGGATTGATTGCGGTGAAATGGTGCCATTGACTTTTGCTTTCAGGTGTCAACTGGGTTCTACAGCGGGGCATGGGCGGCTTGAGTGTTGCTCGTGGTATCTGCGAGCTCGGCTTGGGAGGCATTTGAAGGTCCAGGGGCGAAGGTGTATTTTCTGCTTGTTTTGTACACTGGGAGAACCCCTGGAAACCGGCGTTCGTGATTCGGACCGTGCCGTGTAATGATACCTACCTACCTACCTACCGTTGGGTATGTTCGACAATTGATATATTATTTGCACTTGGGCAACTGCCCACTGTGATATATCATTGCTCTTAGGGCGCTGCCCAGAGATGATATATCACACCCCCAGACTGTGGTGATACGACTCGGTGATCGAGGTGAAACTAACAGTGGGTATATCTGCACGATTGTACGAGGCAGCGCTAAGTACCTTGATACTCCCCGTCCAAAATACTGGCATCTCTGTGGTATAAATTTCAAGCTCGAACATTTCTAGGAATGCTTTCATAGGTCCTTTACAGAGTTTTCACACATCCACCCATAATGTGATTCCGGTCGACGGCGTATACACGGGACTGTCCGAATGTGAACATGAATAAATAAAATGAGGTGAGAAGTATGAACAACAGGCAGAAAAAATCGTTATAAAAAAGTACTGATTTCTTATAGGATAATCTCGTCTATTCCATCTATGACAGTACCCACAGACCCGTGCCTCGGAGTGAACATCACTTTAAAGGGTAAGGGAGTGCGACCCGACTTTCCTTCATACTCCTCCAACGAAATAGGTTCGGTTGGAAGTGCATGGATAGTGAACGCCCATAGAATTCGGGAAATCGCGAGCCAAAGCTCTCGTTCGGCGACGGCGACGCCTGGACAGATACGACGGCCCGCGCCAAAGGTCCAGTGGTCTCGTTCCATCACGTTACTGAGTTTGGCAGATTCTGCACAGGACAATGTATCGTTCAAATACCGATCAGGGTTGAATGTGTAGCTGTTGGGTTGTGAACTTCGTACAATATCAATGGCATAGGATGAAACAACGTACGGGTCAGGATACCGTTCCGCGTTGTGGTGCAGAGTAAAACAGTTCAGAACCAGTACCGTGTCTTTGGGAATGAGCATTCCATTATACTCGTAATCTTCTGTCGCACAGTGCGGCGTCGCCATCCAAAACGGCGCATGTACACGTTGCACCTTGAAAAGAGTGTGAGTATTCAATGGACATGCTGTCGGCTATGTACCCACTTCCTTGATGATGGCACGGATGTATGGAAGCCTAACTTCGTCATCAGCACTCGGCCAGTGGTCTCGACCGACAACCTGATCCAACTCTTCATGGGCACGGGCCTGAATCTCCGGATGGGAAGGCAGGAGTGCGAGAAACCATTGGATAATCCCAGCGGTCTGGTTGACGTCATTCCCAGAGAAATTGTCAACGAACAAGAACCCACCGAATGCACTCCGCCGAGCGTAAAAACGGCTGCCAGCATGCACGTATCTTCCCAGTCGAGCTGTTCCTTTTCCACATTCTCAACCAAGGTCTTGACAAGACAATCCGGTACGGTTTCACCGCTATCAACACGGGTTTTGACCTTCAGATACATTGCGCCGTAAACGTCAATGAGGGATCTGTGTAGATTTTGTCCCCGGGACCGCATCGTGGATGGTATCCATTGAAGCGGAGTGATGAAATCAATTGCATTTGACCACGGTCCTGTGTTGAATAAATGGATAATATATTGAACTCGGGCAACATGGCGTACCGGTGAGGTCCATGAACTCCATTGCGAGGCCCAAAGCCTTTTCGACCAAGGGGTCTGAAGCCGAGTTGGTTCGCGTTCCAAACGAGATTGTTAACATGTTGCTTTGGCAATGTCGTTAGCCTACGATAATCAGAATCCAGTGGAGACACACTTGAAAGCATATCGACCCGAGTAACTCGCCGGATCTATCGACACCGTTCCTTGTCGAGATTCGCGATAAAAAGAACGGACCAGAATGCTGGCTTCATAGTCAAGAACATCAGCATAACCCTGGACTGCTTTGGGAGTCAAACGTTGCATGGCGATTTTTCGGTGAAGCTAGATATCGACATGTCGTTTCGTTGAGAAGACATTCCGAATATCTGAATATTTCTTACCCGCCTGCCCAAAATCTTAGCATGATACGGGGGATCGATAAAGAAAACATTACCATTTTTCATCGTAGCCAGAGGCAGTTATAGCTCGTCCTGCCAGAATTGTTTGATTCTTCATAAAATACGTCTTCCGCCCAGAGAAAATGGCTCCCTGTGTGACGAGCAGATCCCGAGCGACCTTGGGATCGGAGATTACAACAAAAAGTTGATTTCCCATCCAAATTGAGAACAGAGGACCGTAGGTTTTTGCCCAGGAATGAAGGGCCCGTTCTGGATATTTCCGAAGAAATGCATAGCGAAAGAGAGGGCCAGGCGGAATGGATAATCCATTTTTACTGACAATCTGTTTCCGGAAGATAAAAGGTGCTAGGCTCAGGCAACTTGCAATTCCAAGCCAAAATATGGCGGGGCCGACGTGAAAGGACTCCTGAAAACTCGACAGGGGTCAATTAGTTCTTGCAGATAGACGACGTTGAGTGTAGCACCTGAAATACATGAATGGAGGATATTCCAGGTAAGAGCATTGTGGAGGAAGCCGACTCTGTCAGTGAGGTTGGTGCTTGGATGAGATCATCCGTTCTTTTATAACGATTACTGCCTTGAGCTGTGCTACACCCCCATTTACTCTTGGTCCTTTGGGATTCCTCTGCTTGACTCTCCGTATAAAGCACTGTACCTGACCCACTCTTCTTTAATGAAATGCTCCTTGAGCTGTGTTCAAAACCCCATTTACTCTTTCCCCCAATCCCATCATATTCCTGGTCGTCTGCTCTACTGTACTATTTCGACCATTTCTTCAGTGACGGGTGACACCCGATTTTTTTTGATGTGTTCAAAAAACGCCTTAATTCAAAAGGAAATTTATCGGTCTCTTCGGTCGACCAAAATCTAAAAATAGTGAAGAAACGGTCGAAATAGTACAGTACTTGTACATGTAACCCTGTATATACCCGGTCTAGTGTTGTGCGGGTCGGGTCGGGCTTGGAAGCCCGGGCTTGGGTCGGGTATTGATGGGCTTTGGTCGGAAGGGTCGGGCCTAGGTCGGGTCGGGCTTGGGCTCCGTGCTTGATAATTAGTCTCCCATGTGTCAGACTTCAAAACAAAAAATAAGAAAGTCGAATTTTTCTAGTTTATAAAGTCTGATCGAAGTTGCATGTGTTGAACCGTAGCTGAGAAAAGGTGATCGCTTCGTGACTTCACGGTGTGCACGTGTACTGTATTAATTCAATCAAATCGACACGGGGCGTGACGCGTGACCACCTGGGACCATTTCGACAATTCGACAAAAGATTTTGCGTGTTCACCGGAAAATTTTCGAAAATTCCAAGGCGAAATTTCATTTTTTGGTGTTTTCGGAAGATTTTGCCCTGCGTGACCCGAATTTTTAGTTCGATAAAGGCCTGCGTGATGCGTGACCTCGACCAAATTTCGATATCGATATGGTGGTGCGTGACGCGTGACTATCGATCTGAATGAAAAAAATACAGTGATGGAGCGATTTGGCTCCTGCTAATTGTAATTTGTCTCCTACCCTGTCGACTCGATACGCAGCCGATACTTTTGCGATCAGCTGTCCCTGCTGTCTGGCCTACGCTTGAGTGTATTGAACTTGATGGGGTCGACATTGCTCGACCGCGACCCGCTGCTCCCTGACCCTCGCATTCGAGGATGAATACAGTGCGATGATTCCTGCAAGCATTGTGAAGACCCCTCCCGATCGACCAAGACTTCGAGTGGTGTTGCCAGCTTCCGAGAGATATTGCGCAATCGCACGCAAGAGCTGCAGAATCAAGCGGTGAGGTCGTCAACGCCTGGATGCAGTCGTTGATTGCGCATTTCACTGCCAGCGAAATAGAGAACGCCAATGAATTGAATCACTTGAGGATTGACCATGAGTCTACAAGTGGCTTAGGCCAGTGTGGTCAAGTGGTGGAGTTGGACTTTTTAGCTCCCAACAATGCATTTTCATTGAGGGACCTCATATACATCTGAATTCGGGCCTAACTCGCTGAATTTGGAGAGCTAGGTGCGGCGCGCCGGTCGGCGCGTCAATAGCGCGTCACGCCGCGTCAAAACCGCGTCAGTGCGCGTCAGCGCGCGCCGCCCCGCGTCATTTTTACCCAGCCCAAAGATTCCGACTGGAGGAAATGATCCGTTGTAATGAAGAGCAAATGGTCCGGGATGGAGAATCCGCAATCAAATCGGAGAACATATCTCACCTCAGTCCCAAGAAGCCCGCCTCCGAGCGATTGAAACACGATTGTGCGCCGTTGGCGGATTATTCGTTCTCTTATGTAATCTTTACTGTCTCGTTCGTTGACACCGATTTGTGCTGCAGTGCTTTCACATAATCCCCATGCCCATTTCTCTCTCCCCGTCCCCGCTAAACAGCAACAGATCCCCATCCGCTGCTTCTGTTCCCGCTGTTGCCCTTTTTCCCGTTCACGCCGGTGAATGCAAACTTGAAAGGCTGTGAAAGCGCTAAATTTCAACAGCTGTTTAACAGCCATTCCGCAATCTGAAGTATCCCCATTTTATTTTCTCTCCTCCACTCCCCTCTCCGCAGTCAGGGTCCTTATCTTCGTTGCATTCCGACCGTTGAATCAATGTTTTCACAGCACTTTGTATAGCTTAAACTGCGCCGCCATCAGAGATTGCTGGAACTCTGATGGCCCATCATTCTCTTTGCTTCCTCCCCCCACCTCCATTCTGCTGCTCACCCGTCCCCGGTCTCAAATTTTTGGTCGGAATCTTCTTAATATTCTCCGTCAAATCGCCCTCCGGTGGTAAATGAGAAAAAAGATGAACAAGATTTGGTGGATACCAAAATCGTTTCACCCGCCCCTCGCCAGAGGTGTCCGCTGTCCTGTGGATTTTGGAACCCTCCACCGACCCCGTGATTATTTATCAGTACTGCAGCTGAGGTAGCTGTTGACCTGCAGTGGCCCCTCGAACTTGAGGTCGCGCCGCCGCTGCTTCGCCTCGCCCAAACTGTGGAGTCATGTTTCGCCTTTCGAATTGTTGATGGCGAGCGGCTCGGCCAAGTGCGAGTCTGCGAGATGCTTTGGCCAAGCACGCTATAATTTGCGCGTGGGCGTATTGTTCGCTGAGAGTCATTGCTAGGGCAGCAGGTGCTCATTTTGAGGAATGGCGGTTTGGGCCCTCATTTCAGCGGATACTTAATGTCAATGATCCCGCGGTTTTCAAGCACCTGATGAGTACATGTCGGGATGTTCAACGATGGCCGGAGTTACCGGAGATGTCGGAGTCACCTCAAGTCTCTACATGGGCGTTACACATTATTCTTTCGCTGAAGCAATGGTGCTCTAATCTATCCCGACAAGGATGGGGCATTTTCTGGCCGAATTTCCGCCAAACGACATACCGATTTTGAATTAAGACACTTTCGCCAATTACCTATGTTGTATCGGCGCATTGTTGGGACATATGAGCCCGCGAGTTATGGCGCAGAAGGATAAGCGGTGAGTGGAAAATGGTCGCAAGAAGTATTTCTTGACATCAAATTGAATAGTCATGGGAAAGTGAAAAGATTTTCATGACGGAAATTGACAGGTTGGAAGGTTTGTTTAATTGTGCAGGAGCCACGGAGGCTTGAGCGTGAAAAGTCATTACAACACAGGTTGATTGCAGGTTGATTTTTTTTTCATTCTCGGTCATGAAATGCTGGTTGCAACTCAAACAGATAAATAATAATTCGGGTGGGTCCCTGGAAAGCGGATTGTCTACAAGTAACCGAGCAAGATTTACTCATCACCGCGAACGGCTCGAGCATTGAACGTTGCCTGTGAGGCATCTCCGGAAGGCTGCGGGTCATGTCGGGTTCAAAGCCAACTTTTCCGAGATACCCGATCTGACTTTCCCTCCGCTCTCTCGTATCGTAGGGTCAAGATCTGTGCTGAAGAATTAGACTGTGCTTTAGCTGTTTGTAAAAAGAGAACACTTAGCGTTCAAGGCAGCCGTGAGGACAGAGAAAACCGGTGGGAGCAATACATCCATAGATACGACACAGGGTGAATTGAACGTGAGTTGTGTTGGAGATGAGTTGTATGGAACTTCGGGACGACAGCGTGTCTTCACGGGCAGTAGAGAATGCCCGGAGCCCGGGAAAATTTGGGCCAGTCGGGCACACATGCATGGGCGTGCATGAATGCGAGTATCACGGGGAGGTGCAAGGAGGGATGGTACTATTTTTGGAGCCTTGAGTCACATATTTCAGAAAGCTAGTGGGTGCTTTTCGTTCATTACTGAATCCTCTCTACTTCTCGATGGGAGTGGGCTTATAAATTCAATGGACGTGATTTTGTGGGAATAGGGCGCGAAGCGCGTTTCTTTCCCCGCGTTATTGGCTATTGGCGTATCCCTCGCGTTATTATGCTATTTCCCGCGGGCGTTGCGCTGTATCGTTTTGCCAGTCCGATGCGAAATACCAGCACATTTCTGCTCTTCTACTTACTTCGACGACAATGTTCTTCATCGGCTCCGAGTCGAACGTGCTCAACTAGCCGGGTGTTCGCGTGACTGTCGTCTTTTCTTCACTCCGTCCCAAGTTTTTTTCCCTTCCCGCCCGCGGCCGAAGTTTATTCGGACTGGTTTTCCGAGTCTTTGCGGAGGTTTTCTTTTGCGTTTCGAGGTTTCTAGACCATGGGGTTTCCCTTTTTTGATATAGTGCGTCGTCGGGGAGGAGTGTGGGATGAGGTGTAGATGGTACGCGCCGGACGCCAAGCGACTAGCGGGTCATGGGACCGCGTCGCCAAGCCCGTCTCAGCCGACGGAGACAGCGTGAGCGTGGGCGATCTCGCTGATCTCTCCTAAGCTTGGCTTTTACCGTCATGTTGATTTTGCTGCTAGCTGCTGGAGCACATCTCAAGCCCTGGGCGAGTCCGTATGCACCGGGTGGCGCGACGTCAGCTCGTACGGACATCCCCAGTAGCCGATTGTCGCATTGCAGCTGATGTTCGATGAGCATCGGTGCAGGTGGGAGACGAGATGTGAGTAGTGTTGTTCTGGCTTGGCTTGGCCCGGAAACCATGGCTCTGGCTTCTGAGAACCCAAGCCAGAGCCAGAGCCAGCAATCCTGGCCTGACTTGGTCTGGCTCTGGCTTGAGCCATGGCTTGAGTTCGGAAATGCAGATCCATTTCCCACTTCTGTAAATGTCTAAACAGCAGCTGCAACTTATGTTACAGTACTCTAGCATCTCAAACTAGCAAAATGTTGAAGATTTTTTGCCCTTTTTTCAAGATTCTAACCTTCTTCGTCCAAAAGGGGATGTCCCAATTAGGTCATGCCCAATCAGAACCATGGAGAATGACACCAGAATATGTGAGTTTTGCAATATAAACTGTGTAGCCCACCGTTCCGCCAGCATTGCCCGCTATCCCTATCCATCTCCAATTTCTCAAAATATCAACACGGGAGACCACACAACACATATATCGATTTGAATCGGAAGACCACAACGTAATTAGGTGAATGATCAATTCAACACGGATTTACTCCGTTGGGGCTTCTTATGCTCATTGCATGGATGTGCAGCCTTTATTCCATCACGGCATATCTAGTTCATCTTGCTCAACATAAAATTGGATGTGCTAGCAGGAGCATTCAGAGTACAGTATCGTCTTCGCGTTTAATTTCAGTCTCTTTTTCCTCCTCCTTCTTGACTCTAGCCTCGGCAATCACGACATTGTTATCAATCCTCACCGACACTTTCTCCGTGACCTTCTGGATATGGATGGCCTCAATCGAGAAAACCTGTAAATGCTCAGTAGTTTATGTCATATTCTTCTGCAACACTCACTCTTGGTTCCTAGGCGCGGTGGCTCCAACTGCAGTGAAATGTAGCGTCGATCAGAACAGTACAACCCGTGCTTATCGAGCGCATATCTGGCAGTCGCAGGGAGTCTATCGAGACCGGAATGGATATGTCTGTGTTGAGGGTTAAGCAGACGATGATTCGGTCACCATCCATCCACTGCACATGACTCTGTCACGTTTAGTGCAAGTCAGTGGACCGCCAACCAATAAACTGACTGGGCACACACCTGCCGACCAGGCCAAACGATTGTCTGGCGCTCTGTTGATTCCCTCAGCACCACGTGTTGCTCGGCATAAATGTGGTAGAAAGTCAATGGGTTCCAACCGAACAATGACCATTCGGGGCAAACAAGCGTTGATAGGTACGAGATGTTACGGACAGAAGGGTCGCTGACGATCCGCAAGTCCTCGGCCACTGACCCGAGAATGTTCGCCCTGAACTCCCCCAGTCCGTTCAGTGACTGTTCTGTTCCACATGCGCTGTGCAGCGTCATAAAAGAAGCGGACAGTACGACAGACGAGCACGAACCTGTGGATCAAGGTGTTGTGTTTGTGGAGTATGCAGTCAATGACCACTTTCGGGTCCACGGGCTCCGGGTGAGGCAGAATGAGGCGCATGAAGAATGGGAAAAGGCAAAGAGGAAGAAATAGGACGCCTCAATTTGCTGTTGTCTAGGTGGCAGGTTTCCCAATGCAAAGCTGGGTGATCAATCAGATCGATTCTAAATCGCGTTGACTACAAAATTCTCGATCTATTCACTGTCATTGCGTCCGGTAGTTTCCTGTACCTGTATTATCCCTTTAGCGGCGCATCTTGAACGCAGACGCTGTAGCAACTCGGATTGTAACCTGTTACAGATTCATCAATGGACACATACGATCAGTAGACGTACGCACTCCGATTTCGAGATTCGTGGTTCTGAGGACGCCGGCATTGACAAATTTGCGAGGGAACAGTGCAGCGGTGAGCGAGGACGAAAGTAAAACCGTCAAAAATGCACCCACTCTGCATCGAAGGAATCCGTGTACTCGACTTCATAAGGCACGGGAACAGAGGAAGACCAATAGGGTGGGACGTGCGTCCTCAACAGAACGGTGGAAGAGTCGGGAGAATACAGCCACAACAAAAAAAGCGCCGGAGAGGACAGTGTGAGGCAAGCCAGAGTACTGCACATTGAGAGCCTGGACACGGTCGACATGGAAAGACATTGAACGAAGGGACCCAGAGGGAGAGGGGAAGAAAGGATGTGATGAAAGGCACAGGGTTACCAAAATAGATTGCAAATAAAAAGGATGAAACATCAGCCATGACATCACATGGCCAGATTGGGCAACAAAATCAGTAAATGAGGAGACTACAAAAACCCACTAATAGGATAGTGGGCATATTAGTATCTCTGTTGATTCTAGTGGTGGCAAAGTTCGGTTCGGTTCGCGTTCGGGCATGTTTTCCTCGAACGCCGAACCTGAACCTCATGTTCGGTTCGAGCAAATGCTGAACCCCGAACCTGAACGTGGGTTCACGTTCGGTTCAGGTTCGAACGCGTTCGAACCGAAAAAAAATCCTGGACATTCATTTGCAATTTTTTATGGTCAGGGGAATTCACACTGCCTTGGCTTATGCTCGGGGACTCACGGAGTCGAAGTTGATGTTGAAAAGCGTTGCTCAGAGGCAATACTGGAGTCAGATACTTGAGGCTGCATTCTTGCAAATTAAACCTGACCTCTCATCAATGTTGAAATCCAGGAAAATCGACTCGGAAGACAGCCTTGGAAGTACCAGACATCAATCAAGTGCATTCGAGTGGTAAAAAGATCATAATTTTACCAAAAATTGTGAAATTATCACCGAAAATTGGGTTGAAAAGGCCATCTGCGGTTCGCCGTTCGAACGCGTTCGGAAAAAATTGACTTCGCGTGAACGCCGGACGCGAACGTCGCGTTCGGTTCGGGCAATAACCGAACGTTGAACCTGAACGCGACGTCCAGTTCGGTCCGGTTCAGGTTCGAACCGATTTCCGAACCGGACCTTGCCACCACTAGTTGATTCACTACGTTGAGATTCCAAAATTGGTTGTTACACCGAGTTTTTCACTGCCACATTGGCCATCCCACTGAGGCAGGTTCAAGCCATGGCTTCCTGGCCTGGCTTGGCTTTGGAAATGTGAAGCCAGAAGCCAAAGCCAGCTGAAACCAGACGGCTGGCTTGGCTTGGTTTCTCAAACCATGGCTTGGCTTGGCCTGGCTTCTGGTTTGAAGCCAAAGCCAGCACATCACTAGATGTGAGTACTGTGCACTTGTGCGCTCTACTTACAGCGACCGGGGGTTTATGGACACACGGGTGCCGTGCGCTTGCGGATGACCCTTTCGGAGCCCTCGCCGCTGAACTGCTGCATCGTCACTGGGCTCGTGCACACGGCCGGAATTGCGCCAGCTTCCTTCTTCGACTGCCCACCCTTCTCCCAGTCAATTCCTTTTTCGATGTTGGATGAATATAACCCAGTTACTTACCACACTGCACAGACACGTGGTCCCACCGGTACATGACCGCCTTCACGAACGAGGGTGCGTTCGACGAGCTGTGGTACACGATGCAGGCGATCAAGCTGGTGACGGGGTATACGCCGACGTGTTGGAGGGTACGTTATTCTTTCTCATTCCACTCCTGATTGCGTTTTTTCGGGCTCTTTGGATGCGGACGCGAAGCCGCTGTTGCTGGTGGGGAACGATCGTACACGACGCTACGAGCTGGCTGGACGTGTGTCTGATGCCTGCGGACGGGGCGAGGAGTGTGCGGCCGGGGTAGGCGCCATTTTTTGACCGGGAATCGTAGGGCGGACGTCCAGATTCCGAGCACATTAGCTGCCTGCTCATGTCCACGACCAGCTTCCTGTGGGCGCATACATGCCGTATCTACCCTACCTTCCTCCTCCTTCTCCTCCGCACTCCCTTATACTCCGTACACACTGATAATCATAACTTTTGCCGCCCCCCTTCGGCGACGTCGACGGCCGCATCCGCTAAAGTCTTGCCATGTATCAGTGCTTATGACAGTGCTATCAGGTTTGGGTCTCCTCCGAAACAGCCGACCTGCGTTCTAAACTTATCGTGGGAGAGGAGAAAGCTGTGAAGTGACAGCATTCGAAGCCACTTCACAGCTTTTACTCCTTACCCTCTCCCCACCTCTCCCACATCCACATCCATGCCAGCTAGTCCAGATCCGGACGATTCAATACCTCTTTCTGACAATGATAGGTGCAGCAGTGCGAATTACGAGTAATGTGGTATTTACGATGTGAACTACAGGCTTATAGCTGCAGTGCAGTCAGGGTTCTCCGACCTGAAGGAAGAGCAAGTGTCCTTTTTTTGCATTCGCTGGCATGAATCATCTCAACGTTTATCAAGGATGCGTCGAACAGTTGAATCCTTCAAGCCGCCGGCACCTGCCACTGACGCGAAAACGACGTTCTGGAACATCTATATGAAACTCGCCGATGAGCATGATAAGGAATTTCTGCAGAAATATAGTACGGATCTTGATACATCGCTGATATTCGTGCGTGATACCCGCCTGCATAATGAATAGCACTTTCTCACTTGACTACAGGCTGGTCTTTTCTCGGCCGTTAGCTCTGCATTCATTATTCAGATTCAGCCCCAGCTCACAACCTCCCCGACCATCATTGTCGTCATTCAATCGCTGCTCTACACCAGTTTGTTCACTACATTGCTAGCAGCCCTGCT